>JAWWEU010000138.1:6186151-6294738 GCA_035583155.1 Acropternis orthonyx | reverse complement strand
TTCCCTGGGTGCTGTCCCTGGTCCCCACAGAGCAGAGATCAGTGCCTGCCCCTCCTCTGCCCCTCCTGAGGAAGTTGTAACTGCAATGAGGTCTCCCCTCAGCTTCCTCTTCTCCAGCTGAACACGCCAAGTGCCCTCAGTGTCCTCACACGCTGCCCCTCCAAGCCCTTCCCCATCTTTGTTGCCCTCCTCTGGACACTCTCTAGTGGTTCCATATCTTACATTGTGGTGCCAAAAACTGCCACAATATCCAAGGTGAGGAATTACTGGAAGAAGTAAGGGGTGACTGGGCCTGCTTGTACCTTTTGTGTATATGAAATTTGCCCCTGGAAGCATTATTAGAGTGCCTCAGTTAAAAGGGCTTGGAAAATCAAGCCATTTGGCATAATTCTGGGAGCAGACAAAGGCTTTTTTCCAAAGCTCGACTCCAGCAGTTTAAAATCTGTTGGTCACACATTCCAGCCTCGTCCAGGTGACATCAGGGGATGCAGGAAGGACCCAGCTCAGCTGAGTTCTGTGCATGGGAGAGGGTGGCAGGAGCAGTGTGGGGGACAGAGGGCTGTGGGATCTGGCCTTGCTCCCAATGTTGGACTCCTCCAACACATGCCGGGTGGGAATGTGCCTGGAAAGAAAATGCCAATTCATTGAAACTGAAATATTTCATTAAAATATTTTGGGTCTGGGAAGATTCCTCCAGGAAGCTCCCACCCACATCTCACAACTGGATTGCTTTTCCCTGTGCTTTGCAAGCTCACAGCCCTGCCCAGGGCTCGGGGGGGGGAGACTCCTTGAGCACCCCAGTGCTGCCCCACTTACACTGCTCTGACACTGGGCCCAAGGGGCTGAGGGGTTGTCTGGGAGTCCCACAGAGAATTAGAGAATCACAGGACGTTTTGGGTTGGAAGAGACCTTAAATCTCATGGATTTCTGGACATTCAAATATGCTTGGATTTGCCAGGTTTTTGGCGGAAGATGGGGACAGGGAAAAGTGTTGTTCCCTGGCACTGGAGAAGTGGAGCAGGAGGGAGAGGCTTGATGTTAATTGAGAGGGAAGTGTTTGAGACAGAGAATTTGAAAAATGAGCCCTTACCCATGGCTGTGCTGCTGTTCCAGGGACTGCAGAGAGGGAGGAGGGGGTAAAGGGATGTTCCTTCTTGAAAGTCTTCTTGGTTCCACTGGATAATCCCAATTTACAAAATAGCTGAGTTTTAAAATGCTGCAATAATCCACTCATTAGCCCTCACTGCGCAGCAGTGCCTCGGGGCATTTCCAGTGCAAGGTGGGATGGGTGGCTTAGGAGATAATTGCTGCACACTTGAACCCCTCAGGAGGTGGCAGATCTGCTAATTTTGGTGAATTCCTTCAGGTCCATGGGCAGCTGCCCAGCACGAGGCCTGTGCCATGCTGTGCCATGCCCTGCTGTGCTGTGCCTGCAGCACAGCTCCCAGCCCAGCTCCACGCAGAAGTTCTGCCTGGCTGTTTTCCAGCCCCTCATGCCAGCATTGACAGCTCCCTGAGGAATGGCAGGACTGGGATATGGGAGTCAGGAGAGCACCTGAAGAGGCGTTTATGGCATCAGCAGTAGAAGCAGAGAGCTGGGGTGGGAAGAGCACAGAGCTCCTGGGGCACCTCCTCTCTGGAAGGTAACAAGGAGAAGTGGAGAAGTCACTGAGCTGCCGTCAGGGGTCCCACCCTGAAACCACTGAGCAGGTCCAAGGTCCTGGAGATGTGGCTGTCCCATCCCTGTGTTCAAGGCCAGGCTGGATGGGGGTTGGAGCACCCTGGTCTAGTGGAAGGTGTCCCTGCCCATGGCAAGGCATGGAACAGGATGAGCTTTAAGGTCCCTTCCAAACCAAACCAAACCATCCAGTGATTCTATGCCTGTTTATTGTAGCAGCCTAAAGAACTCATAGGAGCACCCAAAGGAAATCCTCTGAGCAGAGACCTTTTGTGGGGAACATTCTGGACTCAATTCCTGCTGCTTGTGGTCCCTCTCCATCCTCCCAGCGTTACCTTTTCTCATCCTGGTGGCTGACTAGGTAAACAGGCAGACAATAAATATCTTGTTACTTAAAAAAAATAAACCCAAGGACTGTTTGTTTTATCAACACCACCTTTATTGTTTTAATCAAAATAACATTCTGAAAATTAGGGGTTTTTGTTTTTTTTTCTCTTTACAATACAACTTGTAAAACAGAAAAACACCTGCACCACTAAACACAAGCAGGTCTGAGGGTTTTTTCAGTCTACTCTCTTTTTTTTTTCAGGCCAAGAGTGCAGGAGGCATGAGAAAAGGAGATGAAGAGCTGCCAAGAAAAGAGCAGAAGAGGGTCAAGGCTATCGAAAAGTGGAGCTAACACAGCTCATCCTTGAAGGATCTTAAAATTTTGGGCAAGCAGTTGGTGTTACACAGGAAAAATACTAAAAAACTAGTGGGATTTGAGTAACTGACATTTCTTGGCCAATTACTAGGAAACTGTGTGGTGGCACCGATGACGGGTGGTGGGTGATGGCACCAACAAGCTGATGGGAACACACTACTCCAACTGGTACCTTCTGTCCACACCGTGGAACCTGAGCCACGTCACTCTTCCCACTGTGAACCTCCTCAACTCGCTCTGATGTCCAGAACTGCTGGTTTTCCTCCCTAAATTCTCACCACTGTCATTCTCTTTGCCCAAAGCAGTCCCCGTGGTGTGAAGGTGATGGACACTGGCCGAGTGTCACCCTCTCACTCTGTTGGCCCGGGTCTGTCCAAGCTTTGAAATACAATCCTCGGGAACCAAACCAGGAAAGCTTACAGTTGTTCTCCATTCCTTTTCTCACCCAAATATGTACAATCTCATCAGCGTTACACTGCAGCTGGTTGAGAAATTTCCAAGAGCGTCTTGTTTTGGTTTGGGTTTTGTCAGAAAATGTGGAGCTGTCAAACCCAAGGAGCTGTGTCAGAATGTAATCGTTTTGACGAGACTGTCATCGGGGGAAGTCTCTGAGCTCCGGGACAGAAAGGCTGATCAAAACCAGACAGATTGAGGGAGACAACCCAACCCTGAGACAGCTCCCAGCACAGCACGCAGAGGCAGGCACAGAGAGGCTGTGCCTGGGGAGCAGGGGCACCTCCCTCTGCCCCTCTGCCTCCCCTTTGCAGAAGTTTGGAACAGGTTGCCCAGAGAAGCTGTGGCTGCCCCATCACTGGAAGTGTTCAAGGACAGGTCGGATGGGACTTAGAGCAATCTGGTCTATTGGAAGGTGTTCCTGCCCATGGCAGGAAGGTTGGAATAGATGATCTTTAAGGTTCCTTCCAACCTAAACTATTCTGTGATTCTGTGATTCTACTAAATATTTTGGGGAATAGCCTGAAATCGATGTCCACCCTAAAGCTGAGCCCCCTGCGCATCAGGGAAGATACACCAAGAAGAAGTGAGGATTTCTCTTCCTGTTTCCAGGCAGTCCCGACTGTCTCTACCCAGGAAGACCTGAAAAGGGAAACTGCCCTCTGCTCCGGCAGGATGTTAAGGCAGGGTCTGCAAGAGTTTTGCTGGGCTCTGTTTTCACCTATCCCTGTCCCCAGCCTGTTGGGGCCAGCAGGGCTTGCAGGGGTGATGTGCCAAGGATGGGGCACTGGGACACCTGGTGTTGCTGGCAGTGGGTGTTTGCTGGGGCATGGCCACCTCAAACAACTCTGCAGCTCTTCAGGAAATGAACTGCAAAATGTTCTGTAAACAGTAATATTTGCTTTTCAAACCAACACCTGTGCAAACAGCCCTGAAGTGAGGCATCCTCTGAGCCGCTGGGGAGCACCCAGAACCCCGAGCACAGCAGGGCCAGGCACCTCCTGCAGCCCACGCTCAGCGGGGATGTTGAACCACTTTTCCTGCTGTCCTGTCCCTGTTCCCTCAGGGTGGGGCACTGGCACTACCAGGGGAAAGCTGCATTGAGGATGCTGCGGGTGAGGAACATGTTTTGTCCAGTACTCAGGAACAGCCAGTGTGCAACAGCTTTGCTCTCACAGGCACTCCCAAGTTAATTCCAATCCAAATGAAAATATTTTAGTTTCACCTCTGAAATTCCTGGTGAGCGTGGGACTCCCAAGATGCTGCCCTCAGCCACCTGGATGGATGGAAGCTGCAGGTCTCCTTCAGTGCTGCCCACCCCTCCGTGTGTCCAAGCCCCATCCCCAGGCGGGGCACAGGGGTGGCAGAGTTCCACCCAGTCACACAAGCTCTGGGAATTCCTCTGTACATGGCACCTCTGCTCTTCTCCTGCCATCTCAGTGCCATCCTTCTCCTTCTCCATGGTCATGACCAGTATTGCTCTCTGATGGTGGGGACAACCATGAGCCAGAGCACAGGATGAACATCCACGGAGAGGGTGCTTGAGCTCAGCACTGCCCGGATCCTCCAGGGGAGAAGCACTCCCCAACTGTGCATTCCAGAGCATGTTCTGGTGGTCTGCCAGATAAGGGCATCAGCCTGAGAGAGGCAATTGGCATCACATCCCCTCAGTCTGGGCTTTTCCAGCTGTAACCTGGGGTTAATGATCTCTACTTCCTCAAAGTGCTTTGAGATCTTTGGCTGAAAAGACGAGCACAAATGCAAATTATCCTGCTTATGACACGAGGAGGTTTATGGCCTGCACAGCTCTTAATAGCACATTAATTATGCCCAGAGTATTAAAAGTGTTCTGTTATTAAGCAAATAATTACAGAAATGGATGAGTAAACGGGGTGCTGGGTGCAGTGCTGGTTCCTGAGCTGATGCTGTTCTACACCTTACAGGGCTGTGTTTACAGTTGCTCTTGGCTTTGCCAAACTTGAATGGTTTGAGACGAAATTTTCTGTGCTGGTGTCTGCCTTGAGCGAAATTGCTCCACAGAGTTTCAGTCAAAATGTTTAATCTGTTCCCAGGAATTAATCTTGGGAAAAAATGTGCTGAATTCTGGCAGCCGTTTCTTTATGATGCTCTTGCTGTTCATCAGATCTCTTTACAGCAGGAGCTTCCAAACTGGGAGGATGTTTTTGTGCCTGGACTTGCCCTTCGTGTCCTCCTGCCTGGAAAACACGACTGGGCTTGGCCACATGCTGAGCCTTGAGCAAGGGCACCTTGCACTTCACCCATCAAGATTTGCTGTATCTTTGCAATTAAAATGCTGTATCCTGATCAGGATGGAGGTTGTGAAGCAGGAAAAGGCAGGATGGGTGACGGATTAGGGGTTCAGGCACTTGAGCACCCCTTTGGGGACTGGCCCCCAGCTCAGGCCGTGGTGCCACCTGGTCTCCCCACTTGAGATTTTTGCTGGTGAACAGAACACCTTGTGTGCTTTACCCCTTAAATATTCAAATTTGAGATCACGGGAGCTGATTTTAGAAGTGCTAAACATCCGTGGCTCCAAGGGAAGCCGTCAGGAGCTGGGCTTTGAACAGACACTGTTATATAAAAGGCCAAGTACCATCAAAAAAATCCACTGCCTCAAACTGGGCACTCAAAATTGCCAATTCCTTTAATCTTGTGATATCTGCGCTGCAGCTCTCGGAAAGCGAGTGGGAGAGCTGGCAAGCACTCCCATCCGTGGGGGAATAATCCTGCTGCAGAGAAGGGGAGGCAGTGGTAGGGCGGGAGCAGGCGCTGGAGGGAAGCCTGGGAGAAGGCACTGAACAGCTCCAGCCTGGGTTTTGTTTGAGCTGTTGCATTGCTGGAATGTGGCAAATGTGCCCTCCTGAGCTGTGATGAGTCAGAGTAGGACCAGTGGCTGGTCAGTGTGATGAGAGACGTTGTGTGACCTCTCTCCCTGCTTGATCAGGAGGAATTTCTTCATGGAAAGGGTTGTTAGGCACTGGAGGGGGCTGCCCAGGGAGGTGGTGGAGTCACCATCCCTGGAAGTGTTCAAGGAATGACTGGCCATGGCACTCAGTGCTCTGGGCTGGGGGACAAGGTGAGGATCAGTCACAGGTTGGACTTGATGATCTTGGAGCTCTTTTTGAACGTGAATGATTCTGTGAGTCCGTGATTCAGCTCTCCTTCCAGCCCTCTCAAGCTGGGCTCATCCCACTTCACAGGACACTTTCACACATGCTTCCCATGGTACTGAGTGGCCAGAAACATCTCCTGGGCATGTACCAGAGCCTCTCATGCCCAGACACTGAAAGTGTTCTGGCTTTTGGAAGCTCTCCATGCCACGGAGCTGTCAGCACACTTGCCATCACTGCCCACGTGAAAGATCCTCCAAGGCATCAGCCTGCATTTTCACTCATCTATATTTATTTCAGCAGTGTTTTCTTTTTAACCAGAAAGTCCTGTTTTGGACAAAACCCACAGCAGTTACACCCTCTGTCTCTCCTGGCAGTCTGGCTCTCCCTCCCTCCAGGCAGCTCTGACTTCTCTGCTGTGTCACATCCAAGCATGAACACCCAGCGAATGTTTAATGTTTGTCATACGGACACCCTGGGGTTGTTTCTGACACTGTTTCTGACATTTGGAACTCAACACACAGGCAGTACCCGAGGTCTCGCCTTCGTGCTGGAACAACCAGAGCGGCAGAGAGGGGACATGGGCCAAGATGTCCAGCTGGGAATTCACCTCTGAGGATGCTACAAGGGCTGTCTGGTACCTTCCGTATCTCCCTGGGTCTGCTCCACTCACACCTGGAAAACCCAGACCCAGGGCCATAGGAAGGGGAATCTAACCCTGCCCAGGACTGTCATTATTCCAGTTACCCTTTCCAGGGCAGTCAGTTGTGGACTTCAATTCCAACTGGAGTAATTCCATCCCATCCCAGCAATGGTTTGGTTTTTTTTTTTAAAATATATGTTTTTTGAATGCTTATTTTAAAGATCCAATATATTAATTAGAACTTACTAAAACAGCAGAAACACCTCTGCCATGGAACCAGGCTGGAAGAGCTGGGGATGTTTAGCCTGGGGAAGAGATGACTCCAGGGTGACATCAGAGCCCCTTCCAGTGCCTAAAGGGGTTTGAAGAGCTGGAGAGGGACTTTGAACAAGGTCTTGGAGGGACAGGACAAGGGGGAATGGGTATTGGGAAGGAACTCCTGGCTGGGAGGGTGGGCAGGCCCTGGCACAGGGTGCCCAGAGAAGCTGTGGCTGCCCCATCCCTGGGAGTGTCCAAGGCCAGGTTGGATGGGGCTTGGAGTAACCTGGGCTGGTGGAAGGTGTCCCTGCCCATGGCAGGGGGTGGAACGAGATGAGCTTTTAAGGTCTGGTGTATGGCACCAGCAACCGGCAAAGTCCATATTCCACTACCAATTCCAGATAACACCCTCCCCAAAAGTACTCACAGGAATATTTGTGGAACACAAAACAAAATATAAGCCTCCTAAATGCATGCAGGTTCCTGATCCAACACTCAGGGAATTAACTGAGAGTCTATCTTTTGTTTTCAAATTAATTTGGTCAGCTCCAGCAAGAATTTGAGAGATTTATCATTAAATAATTTTTGAAGGATTCTCCCAGCTTTAGTCATGCACAAATGGCTTCTGCATCTGTGCCAATCTACTCAGCAATATATTTTTAAGCATTCAGGTCAGCCATTAAAATAGCAATTGAGAATATTTTTTCAAGGGTTTTATTCTCACATCAAGCTGCCACTTCTCCTTTCATCTTCACCCCCCCCATTACCTCAATATAGCGTGTCCATCACTTTGCTTTTATTTATTTTTTCCAGGCTATTTTAGACAATCTGCTGAAGAAATCTCACTCAGCAATGAGTGCTGACCTTGAGCTGCTCCTTTTCTTTCTCTCTCCTTTATTTAAGAATGTGCAATGAATTAAGACATCACTTATCTCCACGCTCTTTGCAGGCAGCAGTGGCTCTCCAATCGAGCATGAATGGCAGGTCTGCGGGCAGCGCTGTCCTGGAAATGTGATATTATGGAATCGAGAGGTGACCTGCTTACAGACAAAACAATGTGACGGGAAGAATCCTGCCTCCCAAATGGGACATGACTGATGCCTCCCCGAGGGGCTGCGCTGCCCACGTCTCATCGGAGGCTCTTGATGTGCAGAGAGAGGGGACATGGAGCACGGAGATCCCAGCAGCAGTGACAGTCCCAGAGTCCTGCTGAGCTACGTGGGGACTGGTACCCAGACCAGGACTGCTCTGCACCCTCAACAGTGCCGGGACATGGACTGGGACAAGGTGGCATTGGTCCTCCCAGAGCTGTAGCCACATGTGACACCTGTGTTTGGGCAGAACCACCAGGGCTGGCACAGAGCGCTCCACCCTGGCTCAGCCAGGCCAACAGCAACTTGGCCCTACTCTCCCCCTCAAACCCCCTATCCTGCCTTTCCCTGCCTCCCCCCAAGGTGTTGGTAACCTGTAATTGCCTCAAAACCTTTTCCTCCTCTAGCTGAAACTTAAGGGGAGAGGAAACTCCATCCTAGAGGGAGACTGAGGCACAGCAGACAGGGTGGTGGGACACTCCCATCACCAGCACATCCCACACCAATAATGCCCAGGAGTTACCAGGAACAGCTTGGGAATGAGCCTGGGATTGTAGGAAGCTGCCCAGCCATGGCACAGCCCCCAGCCAGCCACTCCAGCACGACGCTGCCACCACCAATGGTACATTGGTGTTTAATTACATTTGGAGGGGAGAGGAAGGGAAATGCCTCAAATCTTTTGCTTTTTTCAAACCTTTCTATACCCAAACCTCAGAGGTAACGAGGAATTAGCACAAAACTGTACCAAACAATAACAACCGCATTCAATGCGCTCAGGAACTCATGGGAACTCAAGAAACAAAAGGAATCCATGGCATTGCTCTTGGAAAGGCTTGAGCTGTCAGAGACCATGGCATTTCTTCTCTGTCCTTCCAGTGCTTGGTGTTACAGATTGCAGGGCCAGGATTCTGAGCAGGGGAGGAGAGCAGCCTGTCCCCAGGGATCCAGCCACAGCTCAGCACAGCCCCATCCCAGCCCCATCCCAGCCCCATCCCAGCCCCATTCCAGCCCCATTCCAGCCCTGTCCCAGCCCTGTCCCAGCCCTGGCAGCCCAGATGTGATCAATAAAGCACAGAACTGCGGACCCGGCTATCAGATTGCTCAGCTTTGATTTAAGGAGTTTCCCCACCACCAGGGACAGAACACTTGGGATGTTTGCATGGAAACAGGATCTGTGTTTAAGTCATTAGGCCAAATTCACTGCAGGTGGAGGCAGAAGCAGTCCCATGGACGGGGCTGGGACTGTGCCCACACAGGGGCTGTGCCCAGTCTGTGCTGCACTCTTGCATGCCAGGCAGATCTTTTGGGGCTCCCTCGCTGCTTCCAGACCAGGCAGGGCTCTCTGGCTCTGCTCCATTTCATGCCAACCTTGGGAACTGTTCAGTGGAGGGTACCATCCATGGGATCCCCCACACTGTTCCATCCCATCCACCACCTATCACCGGCACCTTCTGCACTTACCCACAACTCCACCTGACAGGGCCTAAGAGATGCCAGTCTCTCCATCTTCGCCCTTTCCCTCCTTATATAAAAATTAAAAAAAAAGTCTTGGTGTCACTTAAAATGAACCCTCCCAGAAGCAAAACCACAGCCCAAGGCTGGAGGAGTCTCAGCGCTACGCACCCAGGGCATCCTCTGCCTGCATCCCTGAGCTGATCCCTGCACAGCACCCACTCCCATGGGAAGCTGGGAGGTCACACCCCCAACTCCACATGTGGGGCTGGAAAGGTGCATGGGGGCTTCTGCACGTGGCTGCAGGTCCCATCCTCACGCTGCTCATCTGCCTTTATTCTCCACCACCACCATCCCATCTTCCAAGTGGCCTTGAGCCTTCAAAGAGAGGGGGAGAACAGGGGAGAAAAATCCACAGAGATGACTCTTAAAAAATTTAAACAAAAATATCTGGTCTTTGCTGATGTTAAAATCAGAGCATTTCATTAAAAGGCTGCAGGGCTTTTAAAGACAAACTCTAAGCAGAGCCATGAATAATGCAGCTTCTATTCAGAACATGAAGATTTTAGCGCATCCATAATACATGGGGTCAACCTGGGAAGAGGCTGCTAATGCACGGAAATGCAGGAGGCAGCAGCCTCGGCGCTGCTCCGAAAGGAAAACAAACGCAGGAGCTTGAGGAGCTCTCCCACTGGCCGGGTGCTCTGGGGTATGCCGAGACTCTGAGGGATTTTTAAATCCTTTTTATTGGTGTCTTTCTCAACTAAAATAAACTTGGTAATCTCATTAAGAGCTTGGGGGCTGATCCAAGAGAGCTGGATGTGGCCCACAGAACTCTGTAAATAGCTGTCAGCAGAGCTGGCTCCATGCTCTGTGAGCTGGGGGGCAGCTCGGGGTGTCCTGGTGTGCTCTGCACCTCCAGGCTTTGCTATGGGACGCTGAGCAGGGAAAATCAGGATAAGGCTCAGCTTGGGCAGGCAACACCAGCCCCAAAGCACTGGATCAGCCTTGAGATGAGCTGGTGGTGCCTCTGCGGGCGCTGCAGCCACCAGCTGGGATGAATCTCATGGCGTCACAGAATCACTGAATCATTCAGGTTGGAAAAGACTGTCAAAAAAAGGCCAACTTCTGATCCATCCCCACCTTGTCACCCAGCCCAGAGCACTGAGTATCATATCCACACTTTCCTTGAACCCTTCCAGGGATGGGGACTCGACCATCTCCCTGGGCAGCCCCTTCCAACACCTGACACCCCTTCTGTGAAGAAATTCATCCTGATGTCCAGTCTGAACCTGCCCTGTGTGTAGGATGGTGGGTTTAAGAGAGGCTTCCCCTGCTCCCTCTCCAAGCTCACCGTGAGCCTCTCCAGGCTGTGCCGTGAGCAGTGGATGGGGCCCTGTGAGAGCTGAATGTGTCTGAGCTGTGGGAAAGGAGCCAAAGGATAAACATCACACTCAGGAAAACACGATCGCTGCAGGGAGGAAAATTGATTCCCCTAACAGTTTTATTCACATAATGTTTGGTGGCTTTACCAGAGCTCCCGAGTTATCTCCCTCCTCCGCTATTTAACGCCGCAGAGAGGATGTTCTCCCAATCTCTTATCTCTTTAATAGCCCTTCCTTTTGAGAGTGGATATATCACTGGATCTGCTGCGGCGTCGGTTACCTCAAACACGGGTTTCTGTTGAAAAATGTTCCCCTTTCAGAAAAAAAGAGCATGTAGAAGTTGCTCATGCCCATAAAATGAAACTAGAGGAAAAAAGGGTTTTCAGTGGCTTTTGTGGGACTAATGGCGAACAGTCCATCCTCTGGATCAGGGCTGTAAAAATCTGTTTTGGCCAAAACCCTGAATTATTATTTGCATATTTTTTTTTCCAACAAAAGAAAATTTATTGACAAACCCCCATGATTTTGGTTCAGTGCCTGTGCAATCTGTCAACAAGGATGAGTTCCCCACACTTAATCCAATTATACAAATATTCTCTCTGCAGAATTATTTGGGAACGAAATAGGAAAAATAAAGTCACTGGGGATTTTTTCTCCCCTGTTTTACTTCAAAGCATGAGCTGCTCCTCCCTCATGGTGCTGGCTGAGGGGACACTGTGGTGGCTGGAAGTGTCACCTCAGCACAGTCCCCACAGAGGGACCCGCTCAGGAACCACTGGCACAGCCACAGCACCAACTCTGCATGGAGAATTTGGGATGTTTTATGGAATTCCCGTCCCCTTGGCATCAAAAACCTCACCGGAAGCTGTGGTGGATCTGGGGGTTTGGGTCAATGGGAATGGAACAGAGTCCAGCTCTGGCTCAGCAGCATGGGGATCATGGAATCACAGAATGGTTTGGGTGGGAAGGGATCTTAGTGTTTGTCTTGTTCCATCCCCTGCCCTGGGCAGGGACACCTTCCACCAGCCCAGGTTGCTCCAAACCCTGTCCAAGCTGGCCTGGGACACTCCCAGGGATCCAGGGACAGCCACAGCTTCTCTGGGCAACCTGTGCCAGGGCCTGCCCACCCTCCCAGCCAGGAATTCCTTCACAATATCCCATCTAACCCTGCTTTCTGGCCATTCCCCCTTGTCCCTCCAGACAGACCCTTGTCCCCAGTCCCTCTCCAGCTCTCCTGGAGCCCCTTTAGGCACTGGAAGGGGCTCTCAGGTCTCCCTGGAGGCTTCTCTTCTCCAGGTTTAACACCTCAGCTCTCCCAGCCCAGCTCCAGAGGACAGAGGCCCCACGTGGAAAATGAGCGGAACTTGTAGATCCTCCTTTACTCCATGGAGGGGAAGAAGTGGATGTTCATCCCTGCCCAGTGCTTACAGTCAGTGCAGGGCCTGGCAGGCTTTGGTCTGGTTAACCTGAATCTCCCTTTTCTCCCCCAAGACACAGGGCTGGTCCCCATTCCTGTGAAGGCAATCGCTCCATCTGACACCTTGCTCTGCTCAGAAGAATTTCCTGATGCTCATGTTTCCTCTTCCCCATTGTCTTTCTCACACTTCACGTCTGCAGCTTTGCCTCCATCTGCTTTCCCTCCTTCCTTTCTCCCTCTAGGGCAGGTGGAGAAAAGAGAAAGTGCCTGTGGACCAAGAAAAAATTCACCGTGGCAGACATGGAGCTGATTTAATTCCTGGAGTAAACTTGGGAAAGGCTCCAGGGCTTTTCTGGAGGGAAGTTTGGCCCACAGGGAAGAGAAGGCATGGGGAATACATTAGGAGGGTCGCCCCACTGGCTACAAACAGGCTTCGTATTGTTACCAAATGTTCATTAATCCAAAAATAGAATTTAAGAAATGTAGCAACTTTGCTCAAGGAATTCAGACAATCCAGGAAATCCAGAGGTATCCCTGTGACCCCGAGAAAACCCCAGGGTACCCCTGAGAGCGGGGCTGTGAATGGGGCTGGCAGAGCAGCTCCAAGGGATGGAAACATGGGACTGGCTGTATATCATCTGCTCCAGGGAGAGCAGAGGGGCAAAAGGCAGGAATAAATATCATGTTGCCTCCAGATCCTGACATTTTGGTCGGAATACAATAGCAGAGGCAGCCGCTGCCATCAACTCTGTGCTTGGAGAGCTGGGACAGGCCAGGAGAGGACTGCATTGCTCTGGGGTCTGCTGGATCCTGCTGCTGCCCTTGAGCATCTCCTCATCCTTTGAGGAGTGCAGCAACCACATTCCCCCCTCTCTGCACCTCCAGGCACGGCCACCACCACCATAATGGCCCTGGGATGTCACCTCTGCAGCCCACCCACACCCTCCTGCCTGCTGGGACAGACCCCGTGGGATGGGGAGAGCCTGTGGGGCTGTCTGACCCCAGACATCAGCTCTGGGGACTTTCCTTCTTGTGGGAAGATGGGTTCCAGGGGTCAGCAGCTGGTGCTGCCCATGCAGCCATGGGCTGACAGAGACCCCTCACCCTCTGAGTCCCAGGCACCAGGGAGCTGTGCAACAGTGAGGCCCCTGAGATAATTTTCAGTGGAAAATGCCAGACATCTAAATTTAGCAATTTATGGGATGGGGCGAGGAAAAAATGCAACTCTGCCTCATTGAAGTGGAGCATCTGCACCAAACACTGAAAGCAGAAAAATGGGAGGGAAAAGCTCCCACAACCCAGGGCAGGGCTTGGCTTGTCCATGGTTGTTTAGGGTCTGGTAGTGTTGGAGCCCCCCAGCACTGGTGAGGGGAGGGGATATGCAGTCACTGGGGCTCAGCCCGTGGGGACCCTGCTGTGGTGGGAATGGCTGGTTCCTGAGGGCTGGAAGGGCAGTGGGGGCTGCCTGGATCTGTGGGTCAGGGAGACCCCTCCGACAGCCCTCCCCAGAGCTGCCTTTTCCCACGTCCCTGTACAACCCCATGTGCGAGCACCGTTGCACTTGTTCCCCACCCAACATGCTCTCAAAGGCAAAGCTCACTGCAGCAAACCCACCAGCTAAGAGTCCAACCAGACCCTCTCCTTCCCCTTCTGCCCGCGGGAGCATCCACAAAATTGGTCACTGAATGAGAAGGGAGCGAATGTGAACTGATTTGGAGAAGAATTACTCCAAGAGACTAAAATATCACTGGCACCCCGGTGGCTTTAATGCATTCTGCCTCTTGGCCAGGAGTGAATAACAATGGAAAAGCAGCCCCGGAGAAATATCAACCAGACAAAGTGCAGCGGCAGCACAGAGAGGGGGCTGGGGATGTATTCAAACACAGAAAACACTGAGAACACAAAAGATGCTCAAAGGGCACCAGTGGGTAGATGAGGCAGGTTGGAAGTTCTGTGTTTCCAGGCTTTTTTCTTGTTTTCCCAATGGCCAAGAGCATCATGTTTGCTGCTTCCCTGGTATTAATCATGCAGCAGGTACATGCTCTTTTAGAGGCTTAGAAATGGACCTTGTAGAAATTAGAGTTGGCCAAATACAACCATCTGCAGTTTAGGAGAGATGCGAAATCTGGATTTGAAAAAAAAAAAAATCAACAAAAACCCCACAACAAAAAACCTGGCATATTTCAGCTACTTGTGTATTTGTTTCTTTATTTTATCTCCCTTGCCTCTAAACGAAAAAAAATAGGACCGAACTAAGACATGTCAGTATTTCCTCCAAGCGAAAACTTCTAACTTTTCAATATAAAATTATTTTCATTTTATAATTATATCCATCCAAATTTGTATTTTGAGTAAGGACTTGATTATCTCCCCCTCTGCCCAAAGCCCTGCAGCTGTGGGGCCATGGGCAGCAGGAGTGGCCCTGGCAGGGACTTCCAGAGCCAGCATCTCTCTCCTGGCATCACCTTGAAGTGGCATTGTTTGGGCAAACTGTGCACCAGGACATCACTGTGGAGGGATTTCCTTGGCTCCCACTGTTCTGCCCCCGCAGGTGGTTCAGCTCGGGGCTCACAAACCATCTCTGGGCTCAGGTATCTTAATGAACAAAATATAAACATTCCCCAAGTGCTCCTGGATGTTCCTGCGTGTTTTATAAGGGAAGGTTCTCTTGAACAGAGAGTACCTGCCAAGCATCCTTCCCTCATGCTAGCTGGCAAATAAATCCAGAAAGTAGATGTGGAAAACTGTCAGGGGGTAAGTGCTGAGAGCAGTCACAGCACGGGGCAGGGAGGGCAAGGCGGCTGATTTTATGGTGGCATCCCTGTACCTTGTCCCTGCTGGGACCTGGCACTGCCATCCAGAGCTGAGGATCCACAGGTGAGGATCCAGAGTGACGACACAGAACTGAGGATCGGTCCCAGCACTCGATAAACACCCTTGGGGCTGGGGAGGAACAAGATCCTCCAGGAACCTTTGCAGGAGTTGGGAGTGCACCACATTCTCTGTAAAGGAGCAACCCCCACTATCCAGGAAAAGTAAAATGTTAGTGACAACGATCCCCATTATTAGGGAAAAGTAAACATGGGAGTGGTAGCATTCCCCATTATCTGGGGAAACTGGAAATGCAAATGTGCCAACAATCTCCATTATCTTCGAAGAGTGAACATGGGAGTGAGCCAAAGATCGCCCTTATCTGGCAAAAGTGAAAACATAATGAGCCACAGATCCCCATTATCTGGGAAAAATGAACATGTGCATGAATCAGCCACTCCTTCCTAATTGCTCAGGTGCCTCCTTAGCTCTGTGTTTGTCAACATTTCCTCTGTCTTAAGAAGGACCTGGAAGTCACCCAACACACGGATTCTTCTCCTGCATGGATTTTCCTTATTTTCCACTAAAACACAGTTGAAGAGACCTTTTCCAGTGACTCCTAAGTGCAGCCTTTGATCACAGCTGAGCAGACAAGGGGCTGCTCAGCTTTCCTTCCCAGCAGTGAGGACATTGGGTTCATCATAGGAAGTCACAAAGTGACCTCCTGTCTCTTCCCAGTTCCCACCAGCAGAGCCTGGAGACCTCACTGGGTGGGAATGCTGAGGTGGGGTTGAGTTGAGGCTGCAGGATGGGGGAGGAGACTCCGGGGCTCTCGGCTGAGCAGTGCTGCAGGAGCGGAGGTTGCACAGGACAATGACAACTGTAAATCAGGGCAATGGATCTGGGAAAGCTGCTGAGCCCGGCTGGGCTTTCACCTGAAGAATTATCAGACACTCTTAATGATTTGTGCCAATTCTGTGCCACCAATTTGCTCCCTGTGTCATTGCTTATAAAAGGCAAGTGGGTCTCTGGGATCATCTCCTGATGGGGAACACTGGTGATGGGCTATGCCAGGGACAACTTTAGTAAGACCTGGAGAATGCCCTTGGGCAGACACTGCCCTGGGCTGAGATGCTCAAGCTGGGTGTGTCAAAGGGCAGCACTTCACCTGATAATTCTCTCTTCTTTTTGGCTATGGCTATTTCTCGGTGTTTCTTAGGATTCCCGGTGTAAGACAAGGAACTCTTATTAATCCATTTCAGTGATTCCTTGGAATGAACAAACTCTTTCCCCCTAATTTCAAACCCACTTGAACATTATGGGTTTGAAAGTTTGTCTAAAGGATCAAATGTTACAGAGTTCTTGTTCCAGGAGAGATTGGGAAAAAGCACACAGAGGAAAACAAGCTGCAGCTAAAATAATTCCATACATTTTCTACCACACCCTCTACTAGCTGAGCTCCAGCAGAAATCTTCCCCCCAGCATATAGAAAATTCTATCCATCACATTTTAATTTTATTTTAAATCCAATTTGTGGAGGAATGGCTTGAAGTCTTCAGGAAGGTTATTGTTCCAAAATATCAGCAATTCAGGCAAACTTCTAATAACATTTCAAGATAGTCACAAGTCCTTTGGGTCCCTTCTGATCACCCTACCAAAGCCAACAGATTGGACACACATCTGAGACTTTTAAATCTTTGTGGGCAACTGTTAACAAGCAGAACATCAGGAAATGGCATTCTGTGGTGTTCTGCTGGCACAGACCCGGCACGAGACAGGAGCCGAGCTGCAGATGAAGGGTTGGAGGCTGAGGCACCTGGCCCGGATCCAGCCCAGCAGTGCTGGGGGTGCTGAGCATCTCAGGCAACACCCTCCTCTCCTGACACAGCCTCCTGAGCAAGAGAGATGTGACAACATCCTGGAGACAGTTCTGATCTCATGGGCTGGATGCAATCATCCACCCTCCAACAGCTGGACATGGGGATGGGACCCACTTGGCCTGTGCATGTAGGTGGGTCAGGCTCAAAGGGAAAAAGAGGAGGAATCCATTCTGGATATGGGAACAGAGACTGTGCTAACTGGAGGCACATAAAACCCCTCTTTTCGATGGAAAAGTTTTTCATGGATTGTAAAGCAACTTCTCTGTGGATCAGAAAGCCATGGTGGAAGGGATGATGTCCAAGAACAGACCAAGAGATGCCAGAACAAGCCTGGAATGTGTTGAAGAACTTCACATGTGAGATGCTCTGTTTGTGACTGTGGTGTGTAGCATTGTGGCATGTGTTTGGTCACTGGGGAGAGAAGGACTATTATGGAGGTGGAAAAGCCAGGAGAAGCACGTTTTTCCTCTTGATCTTTGCTATAGAAGACAATGAGGGGAAACATTTCCATTTCAAAGGCATTGTGCCTCAGAGATCAGAATGTGACCTTAACGGGGAGGAGAGTCTCTAAGGAGGAAATCAGGGAGCAACTGGAGAAAGTGTACTAAATCCCCATGACTGGATGATATTTATCCAGGAGTTCAGAAGGAAATCAAGTGTGAACTCCCAGAAAGGTAGTGACACGGATACTCAATTTATTCTGGGGGTGAGGGGAAAGGAACCACAATTACTCCGATGGATCAGCAGACAAAAATGACACCAAAATAAGAGTAATATGAGAGGCAGGCACAGATGTTTCCAAAATTCTCCAGAAAGAGAAAAATTCGAGCATAGCTTGGGAAGAGTTTTCTATCCCCTCTTGCTTGGCTGTAGATCACCTGAAGGTATTTTGATCTGACAATATCCTGCTACTTGCAGGGTTTTGTGTTCATACATGGCTCGCCGGCGTGTTCCTGCAAGAAGTACCCACAGCCAGCTCTTCTCCCACTTAGCTCAGATGGGGACAGTCCCCAGCCATGGGTGCCCCTCTGTTCAGGCTGAAAACTCCGAACTGCGGCACAGCTGCCAGGAAGTGTTTTCCCGACGTCAGGCACGAACTCCTCGACAACCGATACCACAAGCCCTATAAAATGAGACCCACTCCGAGCCCTGCCAAAGGCAGCCCGTGGTGTGCTCGGCACCCCCGGCACACCGCGCGTGTATCACGTCCTGCTGTCCCAGCTGGGTGGGACGGAGGGACAGATCCATCACCAACACTCCGATCCCAGGATGGCTGGATTCAGGCTGGACCATTACATGCTCTGATTCCTGCGCAGTGAGTCAGGCACCAGCAGGGACC
Organism: Acropternis orthonyx; assembly: GCA_035583155.1. NCBI lineage: Eukaryota > Metazoa > Chordata > Aves > Passeriformes > Rhinocryptidae > Acropternis > Acropternis orthonyx. The sequence continues at coordinate 6,276,497 of JAWWEU010000138.1, read as the reverse complement.
AGGTGACAAAGTCCCCGCCACTCCTACCCCAAAGAAGCACCCTCGAGGGAGGAAAAGCAGTTCCCAGTCTGGGGTCCCTGCCCCCCTCGCTGGCTGCCTGTAAAATTAGACACCAAAACGTCACAGCTGGGGGATCTGAGCCCACGGGGCGGCTCATTCTCCCACTTCTTCTGGTTCTCATCCAAAGGAATAAAGGCTCCTTGTGCTGGAGGACGGCCGGTTCCATTCAGGGCCGTAATGGGAGCTGACAGCTCCGGCAGGCAGCCGGCACGGGCATGGAAACAGCGCTGCTCCGATCCCCCCGACAGCACCAGCCCTGCCTCATGCTGCTGCCTGCGAAAGGTTAAACACGAGCCACTTCGCTCCCTTTTATCATAGTTTTTAAAATTCCATTTTCTCTAGCGTGTCACTCGGGGAAGGAACGGCCAATCCCTGCTGAAACATCCTCCCAGCGGCGCGAGGGAGAAACCCCAGAAGTGCTGCAGACGGGATCCGAAATGCCACGGCAATGCTGGAGTCGTTATCGCAGCAGCCACGCCGAGAGGAGCTGGGATGCACGGGAGGGATGTGGTGAGGGATGGGAGTGGGACGAAGGGGACAGGGTGAGGGCTGGGGGTGACACCCACACCCCTGCCCCCTGCTCCTCCTTGGGGATTCCTCACGTGCCACAGGAAGGGAACACAAATGCTGCCGATGGCTTGCCATCACCAAGCAGCTGCTGCAACAGGGCTGGCAAGGACCAGTGGAGCGCACCCGGAGGCAAGGGCTGCCGGAATCCTTGGCGGTTCAGCCCCCAGAGATCCTGGGAGGGCCCTCCCTGGTGAGGGATCCAGTGCCCTTGCCCAGGTACCGAGGGGCAAAGCCCCCCAGGAGTCGCCTGTGCAGGAGCGGGGGTGGGAGGATGGTGCGGTGCCATGGCAACGGCCCTCGTCTCCATCCCACTGCTAACAGGGAAGCTTTGCTGAAGTGGTTTCGAGGGTTTCAGTGCTATTTGGAATAGAAAAATTTAGAAAGCAGAAAGAGAAGCCTGAAAAGGCTGTGGGGATTTGGGGACACACGGGATAGCCTTTCCCACAAATATTATCTTTTGACATCAGAGGAAAGTCCATCCATCAGCTGCCTTGAAAATCCCATGGACCTGTGCAGCCACACTGAGCACACTGCAGCTCTCAGGTAGCCCTGTCATGGGGGGCTTTTGGCTGTTTTTAAATTCAGTTTGAGAGGAAAGAAAGGAAAAAAGACATGAACACCCTCCTCTGCTTCTGTATGTACTGAGGAGAAGAGAGGGGAGGACAATGAATTCCAGCTCAGCACCAAATCCCTTCATGCATGCCATATTCTGTCAGATGCCCAGCGACTGGAGAATAGCTGACCAACATTCCTAGTCCCTGGGGGCATTTTGGTGGCACAGACTGTATGTGTGGCACAGCTCCAGGCATTGGGAGCATGCCCCACACTGTAGAGCAGGATCTGCTCTTGCTCTCCAAAGCTGGATTTATTCTGCTGGTGTGTGTCTCAGGACAGGGAATGTCCTGCAGATGCTGCTGGAGTCTTTCTATTTATTTATTTTTCTGGCAACAGCCATCACAGGGAGGGGACTTTGCTGTTCAACAAGTGTCCTGGGACCACAGATCCAAACCCTGCAAATCCACAAGTGGAAGAGAAGAAACACAGGAGATGTGAGAATATCCCTTTCTTCTCAGTCTGTGCATTTTCCAGGTGCCAGAACCAGCCCAGTCATCTCCAGGGTTCCAGCGATGCTAGCTGATGGAAATCCCAAGGGCAGGTGTGGTGTGGCTCCACACAGCGGCGAAGGTGTGCCGGGAGGTGGCAAAGGAGCAGACCCCCCTCAGGCTCTGCTCCTAAGCAGATGCAGTCTGGGCTTCCCAGGTAAATGGAGAGTGCTCTGTCCTCACCAGAGGATAAACTTCATCTCAGCAGCTCATTCTGGCTTTGGCACTGCTGCCGAAACAGCCCACAAGCAGGACTGGGAAAGGGGGAAGTGGTGGGACAGGGACAATTAGAGCCAACTGCGGTGGAGGGATTTTGAGTTGATCTCTTTTCCCCCCCTTTAATAGCACTGGATTATAAATATGGCAAAACCACATGTTATCAGACAGAATGAAACAATTAGGACGGGTTCCCAGCCGTGGGGATGCCCACCCTCGCTGGGGCCTTGAGCTCTCTGATGTGGACACCTGCTCTTGAGAAATTTGATGGGTGAGCAGCAGCTCGACCAGGATGTGGGACCCGAAAAGCCCCTAAAGTCAGAGCAAATTTTAGTCGGGACCAGTTGGGTGCTACTGAAGGAAGAACCCATCCCAGTTGCCGAGTCATTTTAATCACAGGCAGCAAACAGCCTTCTAGGCTGGGGGAGCAGGAGCCCAAGCACTCAGCACATGGCTCTGATTTCTTGGAGAAAGCAGCGAGCCCTGGTGGGTTTAATGGCTGTCCAGACAGCTGGGGCTCAGCTTGGACTGTCCTGAGCAGGTTCTGCTGGAAACAATGTCAGCAGTTTTTCTGTCCCGTTTGCTTTGTGCAGTTGTGGTTTTCGTTCATCAAACCCCACTTTGGTCCCCCCCTGCCAAGTGCATATTCCTCTCTCTTCCCTTGCAGTGTCAGGAAGGTTTTCCTTGAGCAGGGCTGCTCACAGGCATCCCCCCTGGTCTGGACTGTTATTTATGGGGCACCTCTGCAGAGACCCAGCATCAGGAGGTGAGTGAGTTATGGTTCCGGGTGACATCATGGAGTGGACTTCATAAGGGGGCTCAGCGGATGGTCTCTAAAGACAGCTGCAAAAAGAGGCAGCCCTGAAGGATATGATGGAGTGGGTGAGACATAAATTTCTTAGGACAGGCAGTGAAAAAACGTTTACAGCCCTTCTTTCCTGAGTCTGGTTTCAATCAGAGCCCCGGCCGCTCCACTGATGCTTCACACTAAGCACTCGCTCAAACGCACACTTTATGCTCTCAACCTGCCTTAGTTATTTTATTTTATTCCCTTTTTTACTGGTTTTAAAATGCACTGGTGCAGGATGGCTGGCAGATCATCGGGCAGCCAGCTCCCATGTAAAGCAGCTGCAGCCAAAGGCTCTCTGCATGGATGTGGATCTGGCCTGGAGACAGGAATCAACTCAATATAATATTGATAACGGTCATGAAGGGCGGAGTTTATAAACCCATCACATTGCAGTCACAGCCTATAACAAACAGGGTATTAACTCTGACATTCATTAAGGCAGTTTGCCATTTCTTCCAGACTTAATAGAAAATCTGTCTGCTTAGCAGCGCTTGTTGCAGTGGCCGGGGAACGGGAGGTTACTGATTAGAAAAGCCATAAGTGCTTGGCTGCCCCAAAGGGCATTTGAAGTTCATTCTTGGGCTTCTTGTTCCTAATTTTATTTTATCTCATGCCTTGGGGCAACCGGTTTCTAAGTTTGCTGAGTCTGTCCTCCTGCATGCATCAGGATGGGTTGTTCCCATCTCAGCCCTTCAGAGCTGTCCAAACTGCTCCCAGAGATCTGCTGGATGGAGCCTCCATATGTGAAATCATCTTCCCAGACTGCAGAAAGCCTTGCTCCTAGTGAACCCACCAAATTTTCTTTACTACAGCTTTGTGCCATGACTTTCTGTCTTCCTCCATCCCAGATATGGAGAACAGGCTATTTCTCTATTTTTGATGTGCAGTTTTAGTGATCTGAAGACCCCCTGGAGCCTGTCTCTGCCCAGCCTGTGCTGCTGTTGATTAAGCAAGGTCATTCAGCCCTTTCACTGGGACTTGAAATTCCCTGTAGAGCTCAGAGAAAACTAAACATCGAGCACATTCTCTTTGAGTAGCAAGTCTTACGTTCCCCAAGTGCCTAGTTCTCTCTCAGGCTTGACAGTCACAAAAGCTGTGTCTGGTTTTTGTGTGAGAAGACATGATTTTCGCCCACATCCTCTCTATAATCCCAGGAATCCTCCAGGAACATCTGTACAGGTGGATGGGGGGTGATGGGGAGCAGGGCTGATGCTGAAGCCCACACTGTACGGGTGCCATGGGCCAGGTGATGCAGAGCCCTTCTACCTCCCACCCTTACCTGAGCTGTGTCTGCTCTGGGCAGGACTCAGCTGCTTCCTGCACCGAGGTTAGACATCCTTTTTCATGATCCTGAGCTTTGCAATGCTTCTGCAGCACCAACCCTGAGCCAGGAGCGTGTGAGAGGAGCAGGCACCTTTCCAAACATCAGCTTGGCATTTTCCCAGCCTGTGCCATAGGGATGAGCCTTTTGGTACCAGCACATCTCAGAGCTCTCCATCTTCATGGAAAGAACCACCTTCCAGTCAGCACAGCAAGTTAATCTCCATCTGCTTCTCCCATAACCAGTCCATATTTATCAGCATTCTGCATTTTACATGTATGTGTGAGGCTTTTAATAAAACCCAGACCGAGGAGATGAAAGATTTATCCTTTTGCCCTGAGAGATGTCCCTTGCGAGGGCAAAGTGGGACTCGGGAGCGGAAGCCTGGATTGTTTTTTATGGCAGCTGCATGAAGAGATACAGAGCCTTTGAAGTTCTCCTGGCCCCTCTTCCTCTCCCTGCCCTGGCACTGCCGGGTCATGGCACAGCCAGAAGAGGCAGCTCCGTGGTCAGGCATGGTGAGGATGGTGAGAAGGGCATGGAGCGATGCACGGAGAAGAAGGAGGAGGAGGAGGAGGAGGAGGAGGAGGTGGAGGAAGTGGCGGCCAAGCAGGCCACTGTGCCACTCACTGCCTGGCTGCCATGGGCAGAGCTGGCTAAGCCTGCTCCACGCAGCCCCAGACTGCTCTTAACAAGACCTTCTGTTAGAACAATTTTCAGCACAAAATGACATCGTGGAAACAACTGCCTGCCCAGGGGCTGACAGCAGCTGGAGGAGAAGAGCCCCCCCTGCATCGCGCTGAGCCCAAGGACTGCTCTGGCTGGAGCGGGACAGCCCGGGCTGGCCCTGGGTCCCCTCCTCCCGCTCACATCCCCTCCCCAAAGCATCCCGGGCCCCTGTGCCCTGTGGCACGGCAGCGGAGCGCCCCGAGCTGCCGGCGGGGATGCCGAGCAGGCTGGGAGACTCCGGCGGGGGAGGGAGCGGAGCGGTGACATTTCCCCGCAGTCCCTCAGTGCCCATCTGCAGAAGGGCAGGGAGGCGCCGGGCAGGTGCCAGCCCAAATAAATACGAGGCGAGTGGTCCCTGTGGAACCATCGGGGCTCTGCCAGGGAGGGGGGACACTGTCGGTGCCGTGGTTACTAATGAACAATTTTAATTTCTTCCATAAACAGCTAATAAAGCTCATATCGCTCTCTTTCTCTCTAATGCACCATTTATTTCTCGCTTTGAAAGGCGAGCAAGGAAATTCAGGCAGAAGATGGGAGGAGGGTTGACGCTAAATGTCAGCACTGCCTGATGAAGCCTAATTGTCCCTCTGAGCTGCTGCTACAGCATCTTCACCAACAAGAAGAGCCCAAGGCTTCTGGTGGCCAGAGAAGCTGGTGAAGTCTGCCCTGGGATGGGTCTGGAGTGACGGGGCAGCAATTTCATCCATGGTGATTATTAGGAAGACTCTCAGGATGGACATTACTTGTTACTCTGCAGAGGGACTGGGAACTCCTTCCTGGTGGGTGTCAGAGGAGGAATAATGACCAGCCTGGAATGGAGTCACCATCCCTGGAAGAGTTCAAAAATCATGTGCATGTGGCACTTGAGGGCATGGCTTAGTGATGGCCATTCCTTAAACCCATGAGACCCCATCGAGCCTAATGCAAGATAATTTAAAGATGTCAGAAAACTGTGGATCAGGTCTATGGCAGTTTTAAGTGGCTTTAGCTTGTACACAGTAAAAACCTGCAGTTGGAGCCATTTCACAGTGTGTGTGTGGAGGAGCTTTGGAATATTTGGGACAGAAATGAAGAGGCTAAGGGAACACTGTAAACAATTTTCTGTCAGTATTAACTCAGAAGTTTTAAATGGTTCTTCCAGCTGTGCCTGAGCATTTCTTCTCCTTTTGAGGAACTTTCAGACTGCTTCCACTTGCATGGATACTCAAAAATTCCTAAGATCTCCTACCCATGTTCTGTGTCTGAAACACACACGCCTGTGTATGCACAGAGCCAGGGTCACAACTTTACATGTATGTCTCATCCAACCCAGCATCTTCATGGATGCAGTCCAGGTGGGACTTGGATAAATCCAGGGGTGGAAGAGATGGCCCCAACCATGCTGTTCCTCATGGAAACAGCATCCTGGCTGCAGACATCCCATAGGCAGAGGAGGGAGGAAAATTTGTCAGGTGAATTTGTCAAGCAGTGGTGATAATCATTCATTTAGCCTGTAATGACATGGCACTTACTATGTAATAACCTGGATATTGCATGGAAATTACCATGTAATCCAAAGCTCGGGAGTTGCCATATTGTCAGGGGCTCCATGGTAATTTGTACCCTCTCATTTACAGCCCTGAAACTGCTTTTATTGTGGCAACAAAGCAGCAGATTCACAGTTTGCCAAAAGGAGAATCTCCAGAGGGATGTTATGAATAATTAGGCAGCCACGGTGGTTTTGGATAACATCTTTACTGTAACTCCATTAACTAACAATTGATTGCTTTCCTAGCTCTCACTTGCCTCCAGTCCTTCCACCCAGAGCTCCTCTATCCCCATGAAGTCGTGGCTCTGCAAAGGCAGATACACAGCGGGATAATTGCTCCAAGAGGATGAGCTTGGGAAGCAGTATACCTGAAGAGGCAGCAGGTCGAGCAGGCTGAAGTGCAGAAACCTCTGTGGAAATGTGGGGTCACTCCTCAGCTGGTACAACGACTGATTTCCATGGATTTTGGAGGAGCACCTCCAGCAGATGCTCATGGAAAAGTGGCACAAGGTTTAGCTGGTGCTAAGGACACCGAAGTGCAAACTGCATTGGCACATCGGATGGGTACAAAATTGAGGCAACCTCCTGTAGATCAAAATCCAGGTTCAGTTCCCACCCTCAGGTCTCTGTCCCCAAAAGCTTTTATAACTTACAATCTCTGAGCACGGTCCAAAAATGACCCTTGCCACCCTCAAATGCACATCCTCAGCTCTGCCTTTGGTGTGATAAATTGTGGTTTGCTGAGCCATCATCGCACTGATAATGTGTTATTCTTAGATGAAAACTCTGAGGTCAGAGTTAATGTTTTGCCTTTGACGACGGGAGGAGGACGCGGCCTGCGCTGCCCTCCTGCTCTCTCCCTCATCCCTTCCCCTCATCATCCTCCTGACCTGCTGGTAACCCCCTCCCCCGGAGCCTCCCCCAGGCAGCTCACCCTCCACCCTGGGATGCTGTGCTTTGCCAAGGGGTTGGGCAGAAGCTCCCAGGTCTTGTGGAATCATGGACTCACTTAGTTTGGAAAAGACCACTGAGATCACTGAGTCCAAAAATTTCCCTTTGCCTGGTCCCACTGAGGGGGTCCCTGCTCTGGGTAGCTCAGCCCCTGCTCCTCTTCCTCTCTCTGCTCTGTCTTTCCCAGGAGGTTGATATATGGGGGGAGCAGCTCTCGTGTTGTTGTTTGCTGTATAAACTTTGAAACCAGGCTGTGCCTGCGACGGAGTGGGATGAACATGGGGGAGGTTTGCAGTTCCCAGTGATTGAGCTTCTTTGCTTAGAGAAGCCTAAACAAACTCCGTAACCTCAGGGGAAATTCTGCAGAGTTTTAGTTTTAAGTGTTTCCTCTAACAAAATAACTCTTCAACCTAGAAAGCTACCAGGGAGCATTCCTGGGGCTGGGGAGGCTCCGGGAGCCCAGCCTGGAGATGGGACTTGGGATTTGAGTGAGAGCATAGACAACTTTGTCTCTGCTTTGAGCATGGATTGGAAAGTGCTGTTCTCTACGGACTCGCCTTGGTTTACTTCCCACTGGGGTAAGTCAAGGCAAAAACCCACCTAGAATAACATCCGTTATTAGAGGACACTGGATTCTATAGGATTACACCTATCCATGCCCAAGTGTTGGTGTAAGGATGGGGTGAACTGCACTGAAAAGGGAAGAGGCCCAAATGTGAACACTCATCCATCACAGTCCCAGACCTGCCTCACCTGCTGATAGAAGTGTCCCCAACTCTGTCACATCTCTCAGCCCTTTAAAATGTTTTCATCTCTGGTTTAATGTATTTATTTATTTTATTTTTTCTCCAGAAAAAATGTAAAACTGCTGACCCGTTTAGATATCTCTAAAACTGCCACTTTTAGAGCCCCCAAAATAGCTTCAGTGAGTAGCAGATGTGCCAAAATGGAGAAATAAACAAAAGTGTGCTTTTAACCTCAAAAATGTTTGCGGTGTATAAGACTGGAATGAAACCTCAGAGTGGGTTCCAGCTCTGCATCCCCCACCTGTCCTTTTCCCCGGTGCTGGGGGACATATCCCACAGAGCTGAGCCCCACAGCAGCCCTGTCTGCTCTCATGGCCAAGGAGCACAAATAAAACATGGAATCCTAGAATAATAGAATCACAGAATTTCCTGAATTGGAAGGGATCCACAAGGGTCATCGAGTCCAACTTCTGGCCCTGCACAGACACCCCAACAATCCCACCCTGCTCCTGAGTGTTGTCCAAACGCTCCTGCAGCTCTGGCAGCCTCGGGGCTGTGCCCACTGCCCTGGGGAACCTGTTCAGTGCCCGACCACCCTCTGGGGGAAGAACCTTTTCCCGATATCCAAACTAACCCTCCCTGGCACAGCTCCAGCTGCTCCCTCAGGTCCCATCAGTGGACACAGGGAGCAGAGATTGGAACTGCCCCTTAGAAGGAAGCTGCAAACCCCAGTGGGTCTCCCCTCAGTCTTCTCCAGGCTGAACAGACCAAGTGCCCTCAGCTGCTCCTCATATGGCCCCTCCAGACTCTTCCCCATCCTCATGACCTCCTTTGGGCCCTCTCTAGTAGCTTTATCTCTTTCTTATGTTGTGGTGCCCCAAACTGCCCCCAGGACTTGAGGGGAGGCTGCACCAGGGCAGGGCAGAGCAGAGTGGGACAATCCCCTCCCTCACCAGGGCCCCCAGGTCGATACCTCACCTTGGGGAGCCATGGCTGTCAGGTGTCAAGACCAGTGACTGGGATCAGCACCAGCATTTCATGCTGAGCACCAGGATGCAGGTGCAGGAGAACACCTCAAGTTCCCAAAAAAAAAAGATTAGTCTAGAAAACCCCCTTGGTTCCTTCGCTGGTTTGGACTCAGGAATCACAGCAGTTCCCCTCAGTCCTGAGGCTTTTCTAGCCAGAACAGAGCCTGCTCCCAGCCTGGCTCCTTTTCTGGAAGCTCTGCAGCCAGCAGTAATTGCATTTTGTCAAGTGGTTTTAGCAAAGCAATCCACATTTATTAGCCATCTGGATTAGAGAAATGATCTTCATGATTCCAACTGCCAGCTCAGCCAAGGACTTATCACAGAATGGAATAATGTATCACATTCCTCCCTCCCTTCGTCATGAAGCGTCTGTTTCCCTCATATACTTTATTTACTTCGGTAAATAAAGAAGTATCTCAGACAGGTCACTGCCAGGTCCAGACTCCTGGATTCCAGGTGACAGTGTCAGACATGGATCTCTCCAGTGCTGATCCTCTCTCTTGTCCTCACTGAAGGAGAAAGAAACTGTGACATGCACAGTCAATGTGCATTTTATAAAATCACCTCAAGCTAATGGGAAAAATTCATTAGGAAAAGGAAAGATGGAGGGTGGGAAATTATCCTGTCTCTCGTACATCATCTCTGTCCTCCTCCCTCCCCTTTCAACGTCCTAGTCCAGAGACAGGAACCTGTCTCTTTACTTTGATTGTATTAATTTTCTTCATTTTTAATTCTGTCAACCCAACATGGAGAGACAAAGAGCTCTGTGGGCAACACATCCAAAATTATCCATGTTTTACCTGGAGGCTTCTCCCAGCTCCATCCTTCTCCAGTGCAGGGATTCCTGTGTCCCTCTCTGTCCCTCCCATTGCAGCTGTACCCAGAGCATTCCCAAGTTCTGGAACCTGCTGCAGGCCGTTCCCAGAGCCCATTTCCCCGGGATGTGGGATGCTGACGGGTCCCATGAAGACACCGGCCCCTGGGCGAGCTCTCAGGGCACAGCAACCTGGGGTTGATTGCTCTGAGCTGGGCTACAGGGACCTGCTGCTCACTCCATCAAAACCCACACTTATTGCCATTCCCAGGGGGTTTTCCCTTAATTGAGCTGCCGACTGCATTAACCTGGGGAGTGCAGTATTGATTGAGCAGCCACGGAACTGAAGGAGCTGAGCTCAGCTCGGGCCTCTATTTACGGAGACGGGTGGTGTGGTGGGAGCTTCCAAAATGAGGACACACATGAGCTCCTTGGGACCGTGATTTCCTTGGAGGGAGAAGAGAAACCCTTCCATCTTCCTGCCACACCTGGAATAAGACAGATCCCCTTTTAATGAAAATTATAAGGCTTTGCCTCCCTCCTTCCACCTGCGCTCATAGGCATTCCCAGCACTCGCAGCAGAGCTGCAGCTGAGGGGAAGGAAAATGTTATTTCTCACTGACATCCCTTGCAGTTGCCCCATCCCTGACGCCCCGGGGGCTGAGTCACATCTGGAGGAACAGCTGTGGGACCTGGCAGCAGCCCCCCAGCCAGAGCCACTGGAGGAAACACCCAGCTCTCCCCTGGCTCTGCAGCCCACTTGGGTTTTCCACAGCAATTCAATGAGATTCCTGAAATTATTAAGTCCAGGCAATTGATGAAAATGAGCAAGGGCAAGATGTAGGAAGGGCAATTTTAAAATTAATAGTTCTCCAAAGCTAAAAAATCATTCCAGCCCATGCAAGAGCTCAAATCAACAGGGACATTCATGACATCACTGGATAGTTCGGGTTGGAAGAGACCTTAAAGATCATTTCATTCTACCCCCTGCCATGGGCAGGGACACCTCTCACCAGCCCAGGTTGCTCCAAGTCCTGCCCAACCTGGCCTTGGACACTCCCAGGGATGGGGCAGCCACAGGTTCTCTGGGCACCCTGTGCCAGGGCCTGCCCACCCTCACAGGGAGGAATTTCTTCCCAATATCTAATCTAAATCTATGTTCCTTAAAGCCTTTCCTGCAAATTAAATTAATCCTAATGAGGAACACCCTATAAAGCTCCTAAACCAGTGTCAGATGGATGATGGTTTCAGCAGCAGCCCAGCATGGAAAACATTGACATTTCCAGGTTGTAGCTCAACTCCAGCATTGCTTGACACTTCAATTAGTGCAAATTTCAGAAGTCACCTAAATAGTCTTCTTTTTCCACAGTTTCTGAAAACCTGGGCTAGGAATTCTGTTCTATTTTTCTTTGGGAAAGTTAAAATATTTCCCATTTATCTTCTCTTTGAAGGGAAATAAGACAAGACTGTTAGAGCTGGCTGCGGCACAACATTCCCCTTCAGCCAAAAACACTACTATTTCAGAGTCTTCTTTCATCCCATATTTGAGCAACAGTGTCAGCAGCTCCAAATTTCCAATGAAATAAAAATTCCAAACTCCTACTATAAACACTGGAAAGCCTTCTGTAAATATTTTGCTTCAATCAGGCTAAAGAGAGTCTCTCAGCTTTATCATTTAATAAACTACAACATGTTCTAAGTCATCAGTGATCTCATTTCTCAATGACAAGGCCAGAGCAGGACTGTGGCTGAAGGGCCTGATCCCACCAGATGACACAGGGACTGGGATCTGCTGACATCCCTGGTACTCTCTGACTTCTCCTGTGGGTTTTGATCCTTTATTTTTGAGAGTTTTGGTTCCTCCAGGGAGATGGAAAGACTCCTTCATCTGGTGGTGGGTGAGGTGGGTGCTCTGCAGACCCCCTGAATTTCAACCACCTTGCAGGACTAAAGGCCCAGGAGCTGAACCCAACGCTACAAACCAGGTGGAGGAAACATCCCACTGAAAATACTACAACTTCCTCTGGGAACAGCGTTTGCAGGTGTGTGAATGAGTCATATTGTGAGGAATGGGACAGGCAGAGTGAGCAGGTAATTGGGAAAGTCTCCCAGGAGGCAGAGCCTGGGATGTGTGCAGAGTGCATGCAACGTGCAGCCCTGGGATGTGGAGCAGGAACGAGGCTGATGTTGGCCATATTATCTTGAGAAGAGCTTCATTTCCATTTCAGTTCCAGGTGAGGGAGTGGATCAGCACCTCTCTCCTGTCTGCCACTCTGGGGCTCATCATACTTGTGCAGTTCAAGTCCATCCATCAGCCCTGCCTCTAGGGGCTCGTGCCAGAGCAATTCCTCACACTCTGCAGTCACTTCTTCCAGGGACAGTTCTGGTGGAGTCAATGGGTGGCTCAAAGAATAAGGTACTGCCTGGGTGAGGGAGTGCAGCAGACCCTGCCCTCCAGTTAGTTGTGCTAATTCCCACAGCTTTCCCATTGATTTACAGGAACATTCTGCCAGCTCCAGGATCTCGGGTTGATGTTGCTCTCTGTGTGTGTTTGTGTGTGCTGATTTCACGGCTCTGTTTACACACCAGGCTTCCTCCTCTCCAATTTTCAGTGCTATCACTAATCCTGTTTAATTGAGGCTTCCTTGGATGAAGTGGCCAAGCGAGGGGGTGTCGGCAGAATCCAAGGGCAGCCGGTTCTTCTGTGGGCATGTGGAAATGCTGGTCAGAGCAGGAAGAGACAGATGTCAAACCACTTAAAGTGAAATAATTTGATAACAGAAAAAATTTAGGCCCAAGGATACAGGACACAATCTGGGGGGTGTCTGCACTGTTCCCCATGCCCTTGGAATACTACACTTGGGATAAAAGTGTGGGATAAGCCTGCATCCCATGAAAAAGCAGGGAGAAAGCTGCATCCCATGGGTGTACAGTCACATTTCCAGCAAACTCTCGTGATGGGCTCTTGCAGCTTCCCAAATCAGGATAACCAACCCCCTGAGCAGAGCAGTGTCCAGCTGTGTATTCACCTGCCAGATGTGCTGCATTCCAATGGCCTTTGCCTGAAGAATCACAGAGTAACAGACTGGTCTGAGTTGGAAGGGACCTTAAAGCTCATCTTGTTCCGCTCCCTGCCATGGGCAGGGACACCTTCCAACCTGGCCTTGGACACTCCCAGGGATGGGGCAGCCACAGCTTCTCTGGGCACCCTGTGCCAGGGCCTGCCCACCCTCCCAGCCAAGAATTCCTTCCCAATATCCCATCTAGCCCTGCCTTCTGGCAATGGGAAGCCATTCCCCCTTGTCCTGTCCCTCCAGGCCAATGCAGAGCAGGTCCCTTTCCCCTGGCCCGTGCCAAGCTCTCAGCACAGAGGAGCTGCCCTGGGCACGGCTCCCACCAGAGACCCCAAGGAAAGGCTCTGACTCTGCACCACCCCAAGCCCTCATTCCCGAGTCTGTCACCCTGCATTGGCCCAGAGCTCTGGCACAGGGTGAGCACTGTCACACAGCACCACGAGGTGTTAAAACCCCCCAGCTGGTGGTGCTGGACTGGACAGCACCACATCTGCCAGATAAATCTCACCAGAGTTGTGATCGCTCACAGTCTGTGCCTGTTGTACAACAAGGGGACATTTCTGAGCGCTGGGCTGTGTTGAGAGGTTGTTATCCCAAGCACAAACCCTCACATTTATCCAAAGCACTGTTATTTCCCTGTGGTTGCCCAGAATGTCATATTAATTATTATTATTGTTGTTATACTCTGTTTTATCATAGCATTGGGACACTGACTCGGGGCTGTCCAGAGAAAAGGATGGCTGATACCTCCAGATTATTCATAGTTAATAAATTATGATTAATGATTATTCATAATTTAATGGCTTTAAACTGGAAGTGAGTAGGTTGAGATTAGATATTAGGAAAAAATTCATCCCTGTGAGGGTGGGCAGGCCCTGGCACAGGTTGCCCAGAGAACCTGTGGCTGCCCCATCCCTGGGAGTGTCCAAGGCTGGGTTGGACAGGGCTTGAAGCAACCTGGGACAGTGGAGGGTGTCCCTGCCCATGGCAGGGTGTCGAGTAAGGTGGTCTTCAAGGTCCTCTCCCACCCAAACCACGGTGTGATTCCATGATTATTGATTATTATTACTCCACTCTAAGTGCAAGACAAGAGGGCAGAGATGAGGAGAGGGAAAGGGAGGCCTGGCCAGGGGATCTGCACTCAGGTTCAATGAGCCATTGAACAAGGAGCCTAAAGAAGCACCATCGGATATCCGAGAACCTCCCTGCATTTGATGGAAGATGAAGAAATACAGGGTGGTTTGCAACTGTAGGTAGTGAGTGATAAAAGCTGGTTATCGCAGGCTGGAAGAGGCAGAGCTGACCCTGCACTTCTGTCTGGGAGAGTGATGGGGGGAGTTGGCTCCAGGAGGGGCTGAGAGATGAAGACAAACACCTTTTTGGATGGGAGTGAAAAGGTGGGTGCAGTGAGGGAAAGCAAAGCTATGGTTGGCTGCAGTCCCAGTGAAGGGCCAGAAAAATGATCTCAGTAACAGTGCCTGGCTGGCTTTTAGCAGCCTGCCCTCCATTAGTCATGGCTCGGGAAGGGATGTGTCAGAACCAAGGCATGGAAAGATAACAGCCTGAGAGCTCAGCTGTGGATGGACAGGCAAGGTCACCCCTGGGAGCTGTGGGGTGACACAGAGGGGCTCTGGGTGCACAGCCTGAGCCAGGGGCTGGGGCAGATGATGCCCAAGGAATGAGGGCGAGCACTGGAAAACAGGCTGAGGCAGCACAAACCTCTTGCTCCCGGGAGAACAAAGGCAAGGAGAACCTTTTGGGCTGTGAGGGCATTGATCAGAAGGAAAATCCGGTATCTCAGGCAAAATTTGGATGTATGGAGCACATGGCCGGTCTTCACAGGCCATGTGCCAACCCTCTGATTTCCTGTTGCTTTCCTCAGCATGGCCAGGCCTCCAGGCTGGTCCTCTCCATGCTTCCCAGCCAGTTTCGTCCCTGCATCCTCCCCATCTCACCGTGCCCTGTTCTTCCCTCTCCTTACTGCTCCCCTTCCCATGCAGGATCTTTCCTGACCGTAATCCTACTTTGATGTTAACTGAGAGGTGGTGTGAGCTCTGGATTTCACAGCGCTGCTCCATTATCGTGCTAGCATGGAACCCACAGCAGAGCTGCTCCTGCTTCCAAAGAGCACTTGGATCACAGCAGTGGTGCAGCTCTATTAATTGAAATGTTTTTATTTATTTCCACTTCATTTTTGCTCAAAGCTGCTCTTACAGAGAAGTTTCAAAGCTGCTAAACCATTGAGCCTTCAAACCCCCTCGATGTGTACATAGCTGGCAAGAGCAAACACTGCCTTGTTATTGTTCCTTCACTTCCCACCCTTCATCCTTTCTGCTGTTCTGATTTGCTGTGTCTGATCTCCTGCTCAAGGGCTGTCTCTTGCTCCATGTCACTACAAAGCCGAACACAGGGATCCCTTTCAATCTTAAAGAAGCCCCTGAACGTTTCCTTGGTAGAAATAATAAATAATAACTTGGAGAGTTTGCATTTAGCTGGGCTGAGCATGTGTTTTCTTGTTTGCTCTTGAAAACAAAGCTCATTTTCATGCCCCAAGGAGGTAAAATTCTTTTTAATGGCCCCAGAGCCTTTCCCTTCTATTCACCCATCTGTCCTCTCCCTGGCTGTGTCCTTCTCCCCCAAAATGATCCAGGGGCTTTTCCCAAGGGGCTTCTTTCCCTCTCAACCCTTTCATTAGCTTGGATCTCATTTGTGACCAACTGATTTCCCACTCCCAATACTCATCTTGTTCCCTGCAAGCTCTGTTTCCATCTGCAGCACAGTATTAGTTTTTGGGGGCTTTGGAGGTAACTGGAGGCTGCACAGAGGATGCTGCTGAACCCCAGACCTCACCCCTGAGTTCTGGGTGAGCTCAGCCTCCACTGTGGTCCTAGAGCCCAGGGAATGGGAGCCCAGCCAAATCCTTGGGTCCTTGCATCCCTCTGCCTGTCCCTGCCATGGGACACAGTCACCCTGCAGAGCCAGCACTGCCACCTTCCAGCTCTGCCCATGTCGGCTGAGGGCCCTGGGAGAAGAGGGAATAGATCAGCCCCCATCACTCAGAGACTCAGAGGAGCTCCAGGCCAAGAGGGTGCTGAGAGGCCACGGCACCTTCCTCTGCCACCACTCTGGGGGTGCCACAGCCCCAGCCTGCCAGAACAGCCCAACTCCCTTGGATCCTCTCGCCAATGGAGCTGCGGGCGTGGGATGAGGCACACCAGGGGTACCGGGAGGGGAGGAGGGGATGGGCTTGGGAGTGGGGATGGGGATAGGGATGAGGAGAACCCAGCTGTCTGCTGTTTCTCATAAGCAGTGAGTGAAAAACCCTCAGTTTTTCCTAAGTGGGAACATTTGCCTTTAATGAGCCTGAGAGGGTTTTTCTTTCTCATGTTCACTCTTTTTTTTTTTTTTCAGGGAATGGTAAAAGGCTCTTTTTTAATAAATAAAATATCAGACACATCTCTGTGAGTTGGAGTAATGTCCTTGCCCCCATGCTGGCACCACCAGCACTGAGCACTGACTGCTAGTCCGGACAGTCCTCTCTGGTTGTGATACTCTTTTGCTCTCTTTCTCCTCCCCAGATCCTCTTTTGCTCTCTTTCTCCTCCCCAAGCTTTCCAAGCATTTCCCCCTTTCTTGACCCCTCGTGGGATACCCTGCCCCTTGTGGGGGTCCCAGCACTGACCCAGCAGGCAATGCCACAGCAGAGCACCCCTGTGCCCCATCAGAGGGACCCTCTGAAGGGGGGTGATTTTTAGTGATGTGACAGAGCTGAACCCAGCACGGTCCCACACAGATCCATGTCCTGGACTTATAGTCTCTGTTGGAGCCATTTATCTTTGTGCTCTGTATTTAACACATAAACTCCATCATTTTGGTTTATCCTTTGGGTTATATTTGGTTTATATATATTTTTGTGGCTGTTTCAGTGCATGCTGTTGGTCAAGGAGCATGGGAATACTGTTCTGTTGTAGAATCATGGAATCCCAGGATGGTTGGGGCTGGAAGGGACCTTAAAGCCCATTTCATTCTGCCCCCCTGCCACGGGCAGGGACACCTTCCACCAGCCCAGGTTGTTCCAAGCCCTGTCCAATCTGACCTTGAACACTCCCAGGGATGGGGCAGCCACAGCTTCTCTGCCCAACCTGTGCCAGGGCCTGCCCACCGTCACGGGGGACAATTCCTTCTGTATATCTCTCCTAAATTTCCCCTCTTTCAGTTTGAACACATTCCTTCTTGTCCTATCACTGCAGTTCTGATTAAACTGGGTATAGATACACCAGATCTGACCAGTGAGGAGATTTTTCAGTCTGCAGACAATACCAATATTTATTCAGGTTTTGCACATACAGCTAAAATTTCCAGAAAGAAAAAAATCCAATAAAATTCTTTCAATGAGAACCAAAAGTTTGTTTTAATAAGAGAAAGTGATTTGGTCTAGCTACAGGCAAAGCTTAATTCCAGTGATATCAGAGCCTGCTAATGGGAACCAATCAAAGAAGCACACAAAAGATGCAGAAAATATTAACTATTTTTCTGTCACATATAATGGAGTAAACAACTCCAGAGTGATTCCCAGCACAGAGCAGTGGGATGTCGAGGAGGACAAGGATGCGGCAGGGAGGGAGCAGATCCTTGAAGCCCCAGGATCCGCTGGGATCAGCTGGGGGTCGGAGGGAAGGTGGCTCCGGGTCAGGGTCCAGCCTGTGTGACGGATGGTTTGTTTGGAAATCTCTGGCCCAATTCTGTTCACACTCTGTGAAGGGTGTTGAGGTCCCCCATGCCCTCTCAGCGTTCCTCTGTCAACACCTCATCACCCAGGGCTTTGGCCAGAGCGTTTTCCCTTCAGCCTGAGGTCTGATCCCAGAGGAATGTGGACCCCAGAGTGCAACTGGGGCCAGGGCAGTTCTGGCCATGGGCTGTGTGAGGAATTTCTTGGCATTCAGTGAACGGGAAGCTTCAAGGCTGAGCACACAGCAAGAGGTTTGGAGCGAGGGGTTAATGATGAAGTCTGACCTCTGAAGGACGGGACACGAGGCATTTCCAAAATTGCATTAAATGAGACATGTTGAAATATTGGTGTTATTTTCAGGATTTGATTGATTTATTTCAGACCAGTCACAGCTCTTGGCTTTCTCCAATTTTCATTTGATGATAACAGATCTTTGTCCAGGACACTTCTCTGTCAGAGTTCGATCCATCTTTTGGATCAGGGTATAGACCAAAATCCATCAATGTGCCTTTGGTTACATCATCCAGCCTTCCACGTTCCCTTCGGTGTCCCTGCTGGGTCCCCATGGCACTGCTGCCCTAGTGAGCAAGGACAAATGTCCCACTTTTACACAGAAGAGATTTAAACACAAACGGAAGATGCAGCTTCTGAGCTCACTGGCTCTGGGGTAATTCAGCTCTGAATTAAGTATAAAGCTGGCGAATTCCAGCCTGGCTCTTCCCCGCCTGGCTGTAGGGATGGGGAGGAGTCCTTGTAGTGACAATACCCCGTGCCAGAGCTGGTCCTGACTTCCAGCAGCCATGTCCCCTCTGCTGGCAGGAACCCCCCGCATTGCTCACCCAGAGGAACACGATCCTGTGTTAGTTTCCAAGAGCAGCAGCTTTTGGAAGGCTCAGATGCATCTGATGTTTCCCGTTGCACATTATTTTTTAAGTGCTCCCAATCTTTGCTGCCAGTGGCACTTTTTGGCCTGGTGATGGCTGGTCAGCCCCTGCCACTGTCAGCCTCGAGGCACTGCAGACAGTGCATATCACTAAGTTTATCACTGAGAGGAAACCTGGACCATGTCCAGGAATCGTAGAGGCCTTTCTAAGAAACAAGCACCATTTTGAGCCCCAGCCGGACCCAGGGCAGAGTCTTCCCGCAGAACGCCGTGGGAGTTGCTCCTCCAGACTCCCACTGTTTTATGCCAGATTGAATCTTCAGTTGAGAATGGGAGGAGATGAAAGGCTGGCAGCCAGTGTGGTGACATTCCCTGTAAAACAAGACCTCCAGGAGTAAAATATGCTATTTAGTGGTCACCCCTCTGCCTTCACATGTGGAGACCACACCAGCTCATGGCAGGGTCTGGGGACAGCCAGGGGCAGCGATGGCATCTCGTGCTCAGCCTTCCCCGGCTCCTTGGGTCAAACTGGTATTTGCCTTCCCATCACCCTTCCCATGCTCTCGATCCCATTTCCCCAGACTATTTGTGGAATGAAATATCGTTGCTATCATGGTTTACATGCTTGGAGAGAGGGAAGGAGAACAGGGAGGGAGGGAGGGCGGGAAGCGAGGAGGAAACAAAGACAGCATTGTTATCTCTTCCAAAAAACTGCAGACACTCCGGCAGGGCAGAATGACGGGCTGGGCTGTGGTTTGCTTCCACATATGTGTTTAACCTCGGGAAATAGTCAACAGCCTGGAAAGAAAACACCACACTGCAAGGCAGAGGCTGCCCAAGGCCCCCAAACCCTTGGCTTGATTTTCCAATTTGGGGCACTTGGCAGGAGCCCAGCCTGGATCCCAGGATGCGGCAGCTGCTGGAGTCAGTGGAGGAAGGGTCCCTGGCCCCAGCCAAAGGCATCATTCCCTGGTCCAGCAGGAGCAGCACATCAGCCTTATCAGCTCCTCTCTTATCAGTTCCCAGCAGATGCTACAAGACGATTTGTCATCCCAGCCTTGGTGCTCCAGCCCAGCCAGGCAGCTGCAAGTGCCAGAAACTGGGGAAAAGGAAAGGACAAAAAAAAAAAAAAAAAAAAAAAAACAAAGAAAAAAAAAAAAAAGGAGTGAAACAATGCAGGAAAAAAAAAACCCAAAAAACCAAACAGGAATTCTGCAACATCTAAAAGTTGTGGTGTGTGCTGTGCCAACTTTCCAGGGTTTGGAGCGCAATCCTTGCCGTGGCACCACCGCTCCTGATGAAATTTGCCTGACACTTCCCATTGGGAGGCTCCATGGTCACTCTTGCTGATCCAGGCTCTGATGAATTGGGCTGAAATTTCCCATGTTTGGTATCTGCTTGAGGCAGGAGCTGTGGAACCAAACCCCTCCACACAGCACAGCCATTCCTGAGAGCACGGCACACAAAATCACCTTGTTTTGCTACTGGAAAACAAGAAAAGAGCTTAATTTCCAATTAGACTTTTTTTATCTCCCTGAGAAGTTCTTGCTGTCCCATGATGTGGAACGGATGCAGAGTGTTCTCCAAGATGCAGCTCTGGTTGCAGAGATACGGCTTTTGCTTTTTCTGTGGAAATCTGCCCTAAATTTGACTGATCTGAAGTGCCTCTGGAAAAAAACCCCAGTTTACGGCTCAGCCAAGGGTATCACCGTTCCCATGGAGTCCAATCTGTCCAGTCCCACCTCCCACACCAGGTGCAGGAGGGGACAGGAGGGAGATTTGGGATGGGAAGGGGACAGAGTGGAGACGGGTTAGCAGGGAAGTATCACATGAGGAATATTTTAGGGATGAGAGCGGTGGGAGAAGGATCTGAGCCTGGGACCCCATCAAGGAAACGCTGCAGAAGGTGCAGGCTCTTGGAGCAGAACCCAGTGGGGCACAAGACACCAAAACAGGACCCGAGTTGGGTGCTGAGGTGCCAACAGGATCGGCGCAGACCCCTGCAACCCATCCCAGGAGGAGGAAGAAAACATGCAAATGGATTATATTCCTTTGATCTTTTTGGGTGTAATCAGATTAACTGGAGTAACTGAGCATCTGCCTGCTCCGTTTTCCCCTCTCTCTCACACAACCAATAGTAAGAGCTATATTTAGCTTCCTCATTGCAAACTACAGGGTGTCAGTGGCTTCTCTTTTCCTCTCCAGTGATTCAGCTGAGTGCAATTGCTCATTCAAGTGGAAGCAGGAAAATGTAGAGCCAGCACGGAGGGCGCTGGGCCTGTCCCCCACTGCCCTGCCCATAGCCCTGCCTTTGCCTGGCTCCTGTTTCACCTCCCCCTGGCTCTGGAGCGCCCATTTTCAGACTGATGATCACAGACTTGTCTCTGAGCCTCCTGCATGGACACACTGCCATGTGGCTCATCCCTCTGCACTGGCCACGGTGGGGCTGACAGTGACAGTGTCAGCTGGAGACGCTGGGAACTGGGCACAGCAGAGTTTTGGAACTGCTCTTACTCTTTTGGATGAGACATTCCATTTGGAATGCGAGGAAATCCTCACTAGCCATTTCACTAAAATCATTATGTCTCCGTTAAAGGTTCTGATTTTCATGGATCAGCATTTTCAGCTACAACAAAAACAGAAAACTCATCAATTTGTTGACAAATTCCTGCTTTGTTGGAGGATATCTCTGTTGGAGATCCCCCCGCTCCTCACAGAAGCTGTCAGGGCTGGGACCTGCCCTTCTCACCCTCCACGTTTCAGGGACCAGAGTCCCAATGCCACCCATCTGAGTTGGTCTTTGTTTTACCTTCCTTAATATTTTGGGGGCTGCCTCCCACAGCCCAAACCTCAGAACCCCAGAGAGACTGGGCACAGAATGTCAGCCTGAATAAGCATCTTCTGTGAGGGCCCAGGGACCACCTGGGTCTGTGACCGCCAGCTCGGTTAGAGCCGAGTCCAGGGCAGGGAGAGGCGGGTGAAGGAATGACTCTGCGTCCTGCACACACTGGGAAAATCAAAAGGGACAGAAATTCCTGCCCACTGGATTTCCCCCCCTTTTCCTGGCCCTTGTGCAGCTGGGGAAGCGCTGCCGCTCCAGCGGCCGCACGGGCGCAGGGCTGGGAAACCTGCAATTACATCCCCAGGCCTCTCCTTGGGGCTGCTGCAGGTTTAAGGTTACAGCAGACACAGGAAATCTTGGCCATTTTCTCTCTTCTTTTGGAAATTATTTTTTAAAGGAGCTCCCAGTAAAGTTAATGAATCACTCTCCAAAATGAGGCTTTGATTAGAGACCACAAATAAGCACTGATTGTTTTTCCTGTGGTACAAAGATGCCAATTAAATAAAAGTGGTTTGAAACCTACAGATGTTGCTGCATTAAAGTTTTGACTCCACACAACTGGAAAACAAAGGTACATTTACCTTTTGCCTTTAGTTTAGGGTGGTCACAACCAACCATGCAATCAAAATGGACCCAAAGTCCTGCTGAGGAATTTGTTTTCCTCCGCTGTGATCCCACCGGATCCAGCTTATCCAACCACCCTGAGCCCTCCACACAGCACCCCATGGGCTTCCTCCAACTCACAGCCCAGGGAGGAGGTCCCTCTCCTCATAGAGCCCCCCAGGTTCCACGGCCCCAATTCCCATGAGGGACATAAGCCCTAATCTCTTATTCTATTCAGGCTTCTGGGCTTTGAGAGGTGGGAAATCCATCACCATGGGCTGCCACTACCTCCTGCTTTGCAATAACACCATTTCTTTTGAAAATCTGAAAAAGAATGATGCAAGTTTTATTAAAAAAGAAGAAAAAAAAAAAAAACAAGCTTCCCCTTTCCCCTCTCCCAGCTGCGGAGCAGCAGGTGTGTGTCAATTGGCCGGCCTCGGAGATTTACAACCTGTTCCAGGATTTCTCGGCCAGGCTTCAGTTGTGGAAGTGTTTTCTGCTCCCAAACAAAGGAGCTGGAGCGAGGGGCCCCGAGGGACACAACAACCGGAGATGAAAACACAAACGCATCCTTTCCTAATGCGATTAAAACAAACAAAAAAAAAATCCATTGAAGCAGCGGGTCCGGCTGGCCAATGGATGACTTGGAGCTCTTTGCTGCTTCTTCGCTTCCCCACCTGGCTCCCTCCGCCCCATCAGGACAGGGGGGAGCAGGAGGGTATGGGCGGGGTCACATCCTGCCCAGCACCACCTTTGGTGGCTGGAGGACCCCGGGCAAGCCCTGCTCCTCGTTGGCCCCCTCGCCCGCCCGCTGCCAAGCTCTGTGACCCCATTCTCAGCGTTTCAGCAGTTTTCCTTAAAAATAGATCAAAGCTGTGGCCGAGGAAAAGCCACAGGAAGCGGCTTGGTGTGCCCTGGTCCTCCCTCTCCACTCCACACTTCAGTGCGGGCTGAGGACCAGCAGTTACTCCCAGGGTTGTTTTCTATGAGGACAACTCTCCTTCCCCCACGCCCGCTCCTGTCCAGCCCCCTGCACCGCTTCCCTCTGGGGGGTTGCCGGCTTTGCTCTCCTGGTTTTGCTTTCCTGGCTTTGCTGTCATTCAACCAATTTTCAGGAGGAGACCTGGGCAGCCTTCTCCTTAGTGGGATCCTTCCACTGGGAGCAACTTGAGGCAAGGAGAGTCAAAAATCACAGTCATTTGTTCCACTAATCTCTCAGTCTCTCCACTTCTGGTGGGGGAGAAGAGAGGAGAGGACTGGAGGAACCTGAGGATAGATTCTGCATCTGCTGGGACACCAGGATGATCTGCAGTACCTGGCCCTCAGAGATGCTCCACAGCACTGTGCCAGGACCTGGAGGAGCATCTGCAAGAGCCACACCATCTTAGTGCTCCTGGTCCCCAAGCAAGGGCACTGCTTTAAAGTGTAATCATGGTTTTGTTGGAATTAATGCTCACTTGGAGCATCCCTTGGAACAGGGATGTCAGAATCATCCTGGCAGGGTCAGGGATCAGGTAAGGGCACCCATCCCCAACCCTGGTGGGGAAAAAGGTGATGCCTGGTGCCTGCAGGTGCCTGTGAAGGGAGGGCATTCCCACATGGAGCTGTAGGGCAAAACCAGAAGCATCAGGGTGAGAATGAGGCTGGGAAATCTCAGCTTACACAAGCAGGGCTGACGTAAAGGGAGGTAATTAGGCTGGAGGTTCCTCTGCCAAAGGAAACACTGGAAGTCCCACTCACTGGACTTGGAACTCAGCAGGGTGAGACCTCAGGGGGGGCCACTGGGGACACGGCTGCCTTGGCAGGGACCTCTGGCCGACAGCAGCTCCTGCCCCACCAGCCCTGCCACGTGTAATGAGGTGACACCACAGCCTGACAGAAGTGACAACATTCCCTGGATGGGATCCCTGATCCCAGCTCAGCCTGGCACATGCAGGGCCGGCACTACAGGGGGGGCGGCTGTAGTGTGCACACACCTCTTCCAGTGTGACTTCCTTCCCAGCAGCCAACTGCTTTGGAAGACCCCCCCGCCATGCCAGCTGCTCTGATTCCTGGGAGAGGGAAGGTCCTGGCTGGAGGCCCTGGTGAGGGTCTGGCACTGCAGGGAGCTGGAGCAGGGAGGGTGCCACAGTCCCCACACACCCAGAGCCCAAGAGCTGTGGGATCTGATCCGACCCCATGGCCATGCAGCAGCCAGCTGATCCCAACAAACAAATGGCACAGAAGCCTCCAGGCTCTGGTAAGCCCTGCTGGTCCTCCAGGAGACCTCCACACCAACAGTCTTGGCCTGTGCCACTCCAGCATGGAAGGAAACACACAGCTAAGAGCTGGAGGAATCAGCCAGGAGATCTACTGCGACTCCAGGATCCGAAACTCGTGTTTTCTGTATGGACTGGGAATGAGAACCCAGCTCATAGTTTGGGAGCAGGAACTCCTGATGTCCCCAGCCTCAACTTGTCCAACAGCACCAGAAGAGCCAAAAGAAGGAGCAGGGTCTCAGCACCATGAGGGTGCGATGCCAGAGTGGTTGTGGACTCCCCATTTCTGCAAGTGTTTAAGGCCAGGTTGGACAGGGCTTGGAGCAACCTGGTCTAGTGGAAGGTGTCCCTGTCGTGGCCTGGTGTAAAACTGGATGGGCTTTAAGGTTCCTCCCAGCCCACACCATTCCATGATTCCACAATACTATGATGACCTCTGGAGACAGTGGCAGAGGAGCCTGAGCCACCAGGACTGAAGTTCCCTGCTTTCCTTCTTCACACTCCACCGAAGCCCAGCCTCAGCCATCCCTGAACAAGCAGAGCTTTGTCCAACGTGTTTACTGCAGTCAAGAGATTAAACCAAAGGGAACAAAGCGGCTCAAAGGCTTAAGGCCATGCCTCACGCTGGGGCCTTCCCGGGCTGCCCTCACTCGGCACATGGCTCTGTCCCAGATGAAAAATGACTGAGTCAAAATAAATAAATAAAAGTCAATAAATCTCTCACAGCAGAGATGGTGAGTGATTGGGGAATAGAAAAACCTGTTCAAACACAGCGGCACATTCTTGACAGAAAATTCAGCATCATGTTCCGGAGCTGAGAGGGGACACTACAGAGGGAGGAAGAGAAATAAATACACATTTCCCAATGACACGATGTGGCTTCCAGAAAGTATCAGCTGGTGGTGGTGGTGAGGTTTGTGCTTGGGGGGCTGGGCAGTGAAGGAATGCTCAGGCACTCTGGGATCGCTGTTGTTGGAATTATCTGTCACTGCAGGAGAGTCTCCATGGGCTTCCATCACAGAGTCATGGAATGCCTTAGGTTGGAAGGCACAGTTAAAGTCCATCTCACTCCCACTCACTGCCATGGGCAGGGATACTTTCCACTAGACCAGGTTATTCCAAGCTCTGTCCAACCTGGCCTTGAATCCCTTGTGTCCTGTGAGCCAGAAGTTGTGGGAGTGTTTGGTGACCCCTGTGCTGTGCTCAGAGCTGCTTCCACAGAGCAGCAGACTCACCAAAAATAGCAGGACACCACTCTGTCCCTCTGGACCTTGGACACACAAGGAACCACGCTCTCCAAAGAGGAATGGCATCCAAGAGCTGGTCCAGCAGATGAAGAGTGACATGGAGTTGATGATGAACCTGCCTTGCAACCAAGAATTACATGGACATAAACCTCCTGTCAGTCTTCACCACATCATGCCCAAATTCTCACGGGACACCTCCAGTAGAGCCCACCTCCACTCCAGTTATCACCCCAGGCCCCACAAGGAGCACTGAGGAAAACACGTATGGTGGAAAGAACCCACCATGGATCCCCAGATCCTGAGGCTGCTCTCTCGAACCCCAGAGCTGAAAGCTGCTTTATGCCCAGGGTGACTTTATTTCTCCTCAGTCTTGGAGGTGGCTGTCTGTGGGAACTGCAGGATGAGGAGAGGAAGGAGCTCCCAGCAGATGCTGTGGCATTAAGGCACTAATGAGACAGCACAGAGCTGGCCTGTCTTGAGCAGGAGGTTGGGCTGAGTAATCGAATGGTCCCTTTGGCCTTACAATTTGTGAAACTGTTTCATTCTGGTAGATAGCTGGCTCTGGCTTTAAATCATCCTCTGCAATCCAACAGCAAAAAGCTGGGAAAAACAAAGACTTTTGGAACGGCCCCAAGAAGCTGTTGGAGTTGTTTCTGATAACATCGCCAGGCCAGCCCCCAGCCCTCCTCAACTGCCTGTTTTTGGTGAGGTTTGACTTCAGACTGGCTCCCTGGGAGCAGGGACTTCACCCCAGTGATCTGGGATCTGAGAGGAATTTTGCAAGCCTCCCCTCCCCATGATGTTGAATGGATGGATTTGGATGCAGGCTCTTTCCTTGTCTGAATCCAGCCCCGTTGCCCTGACAGTCAGAGTAGCAGAGTCTAACCCCCGGGCCCCGGGCCAGCCAAGAGCATTGTTTTAGGAGGATCAGCTGTTGGATGCAGCTTTTGGATGCATCTCCCCCAGTGACTGTGGAACAAAACCCCTGGAAGCACCCAGGGCAGTGTGTGTGCTGGCTGGAAGGGCTCAAGACCTTGGAAGTGGGCTCTTGATCAGCTTTTCTGGGCTCAGGATTCCTTGTTTGGATGCCAAGACAAACAAATAAATCTCATCCAAAGGCATCTGCCCACAACAGTGCTGAAGTCGGAGGAAGATGAAAGCAGGGAGCCGGGAGCAGGGGCTGGGACTCCTGTCAGACACAGCCCTGGCTCGGGATGTTCATTTGGTTTTACTGCAGCTTCTGCTGCCGCTCAGACCAGAGTGATTATTTATTTTATAGCCTTTCCTTGGCCTGTTTTCCCAATAGGAATTTGTGATATGCTTACACAGTTCCCTGGCATGATGAGATGGTCTACAGCACCCCCAGGAGAGCTCCCACCCCACCACTGAGGCAGCATCCACCACAGCCCTCCCGTCCTCATCTCCCAGGCACCTTTCCTGGTTCCTTTCCCAATTGCTCCTCTTGGGGGTAAATCCAGCTATTCCAGGAAAGCAGTCACTTCCGACAGATACTGAAAAGTAACCTGGAGCAGGATGGGAGTAAGAACACAAACTGCAGAGATGGGGCTTCTCTGGGGGATGCTATTTTTACCCCAGGTAGGATTTAATGAGGACGCTGTGAGATGTCTTTTTCCTGGAGGATGAAAAAACGTAATAGTATCTTTAAACCCAATAAGTGACTGTTTGCCACCAACATCTCTGCTGGAAGAGCCTGATTTGCTGTTGATGAGGGGGAACACAGCTGTCAGTGACCCCCAGCAGGTGAGGGACCTTCCTTGGGGGTCTCTGATGCTCACACTGGTCCCATTCAGCCCTGAGACCCCACTGATCTGGCTGATGGAGACTGGGGGACCAGCCTTGGGGTGCTGCCAGGGTTTGGGAAGTTCCGGATGGGGTGTGGGATGAGGGGGGGCTCAGGCAGGCAGCTGTGGCAGCAAAGAGAAATTCAGCTCGTCAGCTCTCAGCCCCAGACTCCAAGTTTGCCAGAGATTTTGTGCAAAGCGCTTGAGGAAATGAGCTCGGAGAAAGCAGCTCGGTCATTCCTCACTGTTCTGAGAGGCCAAAAGCACCTAATTGGGAACTGATCTCAGCTGTTTGTTTGCCAGGACTCAGACCAAAAAAAAGCTCCATCTGAATTAAAAGAAAAAAAAACACAAGGAATTTCCTTCCCCTGATGGTTTGGATTGTTTCTTAATGTTATTTTAATGTAGGGCTGTTCGGTGCTTATTTGGAGCTGAAGGTGGCAGAAAATCAGCTGTGGACGGAGCTGGGCATCTGCTGAGGCTGATGGAGTGAGTCACTGTCAGGAGAAGGGAAAGGTGTGTTACCTGATCTTGGTTTCATCTGGATTATTCCCATACATGGAATATCGGGGAGGAAAAACTCTTGTGGAGTGTTGTATTTGGCTGCTGCTGCTCCCAGAGCAGGGCTGGCCACGGCATGAGCCCTCCTGGAGCATTCCAGCCCCCAGGGGAATGAACTGGGAGTGGCAAATCCCCTGCCTTCCCCTCTGAATTTTCAGGCAAATTACTACTCATGCAAAATTCTGACAGGGTTTGGGGACCTGTGAATGGTTTAATAAATCCCCAGTGACTGTCCCGCTATTCACAAGGAGCAAGTAACAGGATCCATAAATCACAGCAAAACAAACTCAGCACTTTGGGTCAGGAAAATATTGAGAAATCCATGGGTTTTACTCTAATCCTCCCAAGGCAGGAACCCTGGAAATGTACTTTTTTTTTTTTTTCTTTTTTTGCATCCTTCTGGCTTTAACACCAACTTCCTATTCCAGCTGATGCCCTGCCAGGCTCAGTAGTGCCGTGGGCATCTGAGGCTCAGCACTGCAGGGAGTGGGGAAACTCCCCGGGGATGCGATGAGCCTGGCACTCATCCCAGCAAGAGAGGAGTTTGCCCCACAGTCTGTGGCTTCTGGGCTTACACCTCCCACTGCCTTCTGTGCAGCCACCACAGAGCCCTTTGGAGTGTCTCAGCACTGGGCAGGGCTGTGGGTTTGGCTGTGATGGTTTTCCTGCTCAGATTCTGGGCTTACACCCTGATCATCCCACCATGACATGGTCTTGCTGCTCCAGGGAGAGAGGAGTTGGATCTGCCTCCAGAAATGACGTGTTTTCTCTCTGCTGCATCTTTGTTTTGCAGAGACAGGGGTTTGGTTTGGGTTTCTTTGCAATAATCTGAGCTGAACTAACTGGGGTTGAGGGTGGCCACAATCCTGTGGTGGCTCCTCAGCCCCACGGTGATCCCAGGCTGCCCTTGGCAAGTGAGGAGGCAGCACATGGCAGAGGCTGCCCAGCCCTGCTCCACCAGCATGGATGGGTGGTCTGGACTCACAACAGCCCTGGATGTCCCCCCTGCCAGGAACATCTGCAGGCCAGAGGAGCCGGGCCCTGGCAGCTGTGAGGGGACGCTGCCACCCGGACGGGGGGAACGGAGCCCAAAGCAATGGCAAGGAGGGGTAGGAGAGACCAGAGCACAGCTGGAAAGGGGAGAGAAGAGATGAGGAGGGGCAGAAATCCACCCTGGTGCTCTGGATTTTGTGCTGCAAACCCAAATTGCTGAGGGGTCCTATACAACTGAAGTCACCAGCTGGTGGAGATGCAGAGTCCAGCTGGATGTCTTCAGTACTCCTCTCCTACCCCATTCCTACACCCTGGAACCCTCAGGGTGTGGCCAAGGGAGAGGGACATGGCTGGACACCCTTCTTCTGGGCCATGACCATCCTTATCCCAGACACAGCTACCCTTCTCTGAGGACATGGCCACCCTACTCCCAGAACACGGTCACTTTTCTCCCGGGATGGGACTGAAACATTCTTCCCAGTGTTATTTTTCTGGACCAGATTTCTCATTAGGAAAGGTTTTCCAGCCTGGGAGCAGGACGCTAGTTCATGCTCTGACCCTCTCCCCACCCCCAGCTTCCTCCCCAAGTCATTTGGTCTCTCATCATGCACTAATCCGGTGGTGACTTCAGCTGCAATCGGCTGCAGTCTGGCATCAATAAACTGAAACATTTATTGCACCGTTTAAATCTAATACAGATTATGGCAACCAAGCTCGCTTTTAATGCCTGAGCCAGGAAGCAGCTCTATGAACTTCTGCTTCACAGGCTGGAGGTTTTTTCCAACCCCTGGAACTCCATCCCAGCCTTTGGTGCGAGCGTCTGGTCCTGACCTGCTGTCCCCACCTCCTCCATCGCCCACATAACATCCCCAGGTCACTGTGTCAGATCCATATCCTGTGTCCCAGGATGGCCAAACCTCCCCCCCCATCCCCAGCTGGTCTGGTCCCTCTGTGGAAGGAGGGAGATCCAAACCCTGCTTCGGAGCATCGGGGGAAAGGTCGCTCTTTATCTCAGGATCTGCACCGAAATTACTGACTCATTGGCCATGTCTGCCCCAGCCAGGAAATCTGATTTGCGATAATATAATGTTCCTTTAAGTAACATTTTCTTAAAAGACATCATTGAAGTTTAAAGAAGGGGCCGGGCTGCAGGGCAGCTTTAATTCCAGCTTCTGCAATTATTTTCCCCAGCTACTGTTGTTTAACCCTTGGAAGGCAGAAGCACAAGCTCTATGCTGGCTCAAGGTGCTCCCCATGGCAGGGCTGGGATCAGCAGCCCTTTCCAGTAGGGCTCCAAAGTCAGTTTTCCAGCTCCCTCTGCTCTGATGCCACTTTAAAGAAGTCCACCTGGGAACCACGGTGCAGCCTCTCCCAACATCTCAGATCTGGATCTGGTGTTTTTCAAGGAGCAGTGAGGTAAATCATGTGCACAGCACAAACACCATTGCCTTTTAATGAACCAATGAGGTATAAATGGCAAATGCCTCATTTTCTCCTGATTTACACAGTGGATTGATGAGGCACTCACTGGCATTTAGAAAAAAAGGGGAAAACAAGCATTGGGAGGCTTTGTCAGACTCGAGCCCAGCAGAGCCCACCCTTCTTGTGAGGGGGGTTAGAAGCACACACTGTCCTGGGATAGATGGATGGGTGCCAGGAGGAAAACGAGTTGGGAACGATTTGGTTTCTCCCAGACACCCACTCACTCTGCCCCTGCTCCAGCACTGCTGGAGCTCCCCGATCTGATTAGGCTCTCCAGGACTGTCTGCCTCGCACTGCCATGCCAGGAATCACTAACAGGGACCGGCTGGAGTGAGGGAAGGGGGAGCCCTCGGTCCGCCCCTCTGCCATGGTATTACTATCAGAAATATCAGATGTTTCGCCTCAAATTAAAGTCAGGTTAAATATCTCAAATGCAAAAATCTCACATAGTTCCAGATGGGAAGCAGTTCCTCGCCTTCCGAGAGACCCAAGTAACTGAGGACCCTTTCAGCCCTGCACACCCTGTGCTGGGGAGGGGGGGCAGGAGGAGCCCCCGCCAAACCTGAGAACTTTGAAGTTGTAATTTGGCTGGGCTAATGCAAAGCATGACCTGCTGCCATGGGGGATACAGGGAGTATTCCTGCTCTGCCCGGTGGGAAATGCACCGGAATGATAGTTCCCAAAGCAGAACCATGTGTGAGAACACACGGGTGACACACAGCAGCTCCCACACAGTGCGGGGACTGAATGGATCAACCCCAGAGACACCCACAGCCCAAGGAGCCCCACAGCAGCCCGTGGGCACATGGCTAGCACATGGCTGGCACACGGGGACACCATCGGGTCACAAAGGAACCAGAGACAGGAGGAGAAGACCTTTGGCCACAGTGAGGATGAGCTGATTTAGGGTGAGCTGTCATGGTGCCCTGCTGATGCTGTTTTGGTGGTTCTGACTTCCTTCTCCTTCCTTTCTGCTTTGACCGAGTGCTGGCATATCTCTCCTCAGGTTAATCAGTGGATTCACTGCAGCTCTCCCTCCCTCTCTCCTCAATCCTCCTCTTTCATCACATATCTAGAAAACAAAACAGACCAGGTATTTTCCCATGGAGGCAGTCAAACTCTGGTCTCCTTTCAGCCAACCTCTCCCACACCTTCCTCAGGGAGTTTCTGACCCCAGGGACACCTCTGCCTCCCCACTGCCCCTACTCTGGGGACTCTGGCAGGCCTGTCCTCCTGAAGACACCAACAGGGATGTTCCAAGGCATGGAAAAGTCAGAACAGGACCCAGACTTCCAAGATCTCACCTGGGTACCACCTTTTTTTTCCTCACCTGACTGATCCCTGCCTGCCCTGCCTCCTCTTCCTCCAGGGTTCCTGCCCATTCCCTGTCCCTGAGCTCCTTCTGCACACACCTGATATCCACATCCCCACAGTCATTCTCCCTCTGCTCCCAGAGCACTCTCAGGGTCCCATTATCCCTTTGCTCCTTCCCACTGGGGTCCCTTAGTTCTCAGAGAAGCTCATTCCCCACTGAGTATCCCCCTCCTTGGGCTCGAGCTGTTCAGCTGTCCCATGACTGACCCTGAGACAGGGAATGTCTCCGGGTGGCAGGATGCCATTGGAGCCATCCATCTCCCAGTGCAGGAGAGGGAGGAACAGCCGAGCGCTGGGACGCACCTGAAGTTTTAAGACCTGTCATATTTCCTGCTTTAATTGGCAGCTTCCAGTGCTGACTGAAGGCAAGATAAACTCTGTCAGCCCTTCTGCAGGTGGGAAACTGGGGTCTCAGAAATAAAAAATGGGGCCAGCATGGAGAGGTGTCAGGATCCCAAGAAATAGCACTTCCTTGGACAGTGGTGCTAAATGGGGGGAGCAAATGCCTCTCTTGGACTCCATGTGAATGACCCTGATGATGCAGAGCTGTTCCAAAGGGTTGGGGGCCTTGCAGTCACTGCAAAGTGCTGTGGCAGGATGAATGGAAGGATGGATGGATGGATGGATAGATGGATGGATGGATGGATGGATGGATGGATGGATGGATGGATGGATGGATGGATGGATGGAATCTCCATATTGGAAAGGAGGGAAGGCAATGCCAACATCCCATTTAAAAGCATGGACTGGGAAGCTCACAATGCTGGGACAGTGCTCCCAATTCTCCCAGGGAACCCCACAGATCCATCTCTGCCAGACACCTCGCTCATGGAGCAGAGCAGGTGACAGTGGTGCTCCAGGGACATCAGTCCCTTTTACCTCCTCTGGGCCTCTCCTCTGGCCATATCCCTCCCTCCCATCCTACCATGGGGTTCTCCTTCCAGACCTGGAAGGTTCCAGTTCCTCCTGCCTGTGGCTGTAGGACCAGACAGACAAAGAGGGCACTAGAGCAGCAAACCCTGTCAGAGGGGGAAGATCACCCCAGAAAACCTCCTCGGGAGGTCAGGGCCCCATTGTGCCATGTACTGGAAATCCAGGGAGAACCAGCACCCAGGAGCGATATTGGAAGGGAAGAGCCAAGGCTTCCCTACCCCATCTGGCCAAGGGGAGCCACGGTCCAGCCAAGGTGTGAGGGAGGCACAAGTTGGCCCATCTCCCAGCGGGAAGCAGTGGGTGCCAGGCACAGAGGTGGGATGGCTCCACAGGTCCCGGGGGCTGCGCGTGGTGGGAGCCGGCGCTGACGGATGTTTGGGCCCCTGGCCAGAGCTGCATCAGCACCTGAAAATGCACAGCCTCGGGGGTCAGGTGAGTTTTAATAGCTGCTCATCTGCCTGATGTGGTGGGGCATCTCCAGGGCCCCTTCTCACCAAATGGAGCATTCCAGCTGTGGAGCAGAGTGGGCGAGGGAGGATCCAAGCAGAGCCAAACCAAGGAGAGGGGTCGTCATGTGAAAAAGCGATTCCGGCAGCTCACGGCTCTAACCCAACTTTTCAGCTCAACCTCTCCTGCCAAGGCAGCGATTCCAGAGCTGCAGCTCCTGATAAAACCTAAAACCATTGCCCATAAATTGTATTAAATAAACAGCAGCTGCAGATCAAGGTATATCCATCAAGGCCTTCCTCTTTTTTTTTATGAATGGCTGAGGACTCGGAGATGCCGTTTGCCAATAGTCTGTCAACGGAGCCTGCATTTAAAATCAATTTGGTAATTACAACTCTGACTTGGAGCCACAAATCAAAAAGGAAACTTCAGCCCTTCAGGATGTTTTGGCCCATTAGGGAGCTGGTAATTACACACCCCAGTCGGGCATTAATTTAAGGCCCTGGTGGAAAAGTGATGGTGTGAATTTGAGACAGGAAACTGGCTGTGAGGAATTTCCAAGGTTGGCGGCGTGCTGTCAGTCTGTTTACAACCACCTCGCCGAACATGGTTAAAATCTGACGGAACACTTGCTGAACCCGAGATTGCCATTGTGTTGGTTTATTTTTCCTGGTGAAAGAGGCCGGTCTTCACGTCGGCAAGGAATAAATGAGGAAAATATATGTAACCTCTGTTTACACAGGATCTGCAGTGTTTGTACAGAGCTGCTGCAGGTCACTGGGATGCTGGGGTGATGGACGGGGAGTGTGTGCACAGGGATAGATCCATGTGCCGTCGGACAGGGGGCTGACAGCACGAGCCAGCGGAATGGCTTTGATTCCGCTGGCATGACGGGCTTTGCCCCTGGCGCCCCCACTGTGGCACGTGAGGAAGACCCAGACACCGAGCAGCCTTCCTCCCTACAGGGCACAGACAACTCCAGGTGCATCCTCTGGTTCCTGCCATGTATGTCGTGTCCCTCCTGTTTCCGAGGAGCAGCCGAGCCAGGGGAGCAAGAGGGTTCCCTCTAAACTTCAGCCCTGCAGGGCCGGATTTGGATGTTCCTGTGAAACTGGACAATGTGCAGTAGCTGTAAATGTTATTAATGGTCATAAACTACTCCAGTTCTTCAGAATATCCCATTACCTGGTTGTCTCCAAGATATCCTGTGGGCTGGTCCCACGGCCCCGTGTGTCTGGGCTCGCCAAAGGATCACGTCTCTGTCAGGAGAACTGCAGATAGTTAAGCCCCAGGGAGCAGCAACAGGATAAGATTGGATTTTGTATAATGGGGAAGGAGAAGCCCCTGGCTCTGTTTGCCTGTCCCAGCCCAGTGGGGGCTGCAGAGGCTCCATCCCATGGGATGAACTGCTGCTCCCCCGTGACCTCTGCTGAGTGAGGGGTCCCAGTGCCCTTAGCAAGTGTCAGGGATAGCTCAAAAATGTGGCAATTAATGGGCATCACAGGGTCAGAAAGACTCTGATGCCCTGCCACCCCTTGGCAGATATTCCTCTTCCCCCTCCACAGGCAGTGCCAAAGTACAGCCAACTCCAACCACTGCAAGGACTTGACTGGGAATAACAGAGTAACTGGGTGGATAAAAGAACTCTGGGAATTCCTCAGTCAGGATTTAAACCTTTTCATTTGAAATCTCTAAGCACCCAGCAAAGAAGTGCTACAGGTCCCTACAGTTCCATGTCGCCTTGGGAAATGCATGTGCCCCTCTGGAGCAGGACAGCGGTATTTTCTATCAGGGACATGTCAGTGCTTGGAATTTCCTGTGACCGTCCCCATGTCCCCTAGACAAGACCCAAAAGACATGTAAATATATATGGGAAGTGGAGACTCGGCTTTATTACAAGCCTTGTGCTGAATGGCAATTCCTGCAAATCCTTTAAATACACCCAGTTATAGTGACAGGCAGAAAGAGGCTGAGCCAGGAGCAAGAGGAGGGAACAGGAGGGAATTCTTCCCTCTCTGCCATTCCCATCTGTCCTCAACTCCCTGCATGAGAAGGCAGAGGGGTGATGGTCTGGAGAAGGAGTCTGAGAAGGGATGGGGCTTGTGGGGGAGTGTTGGGAATGCAGGGGTTGTGGATGGGCACAGGGAATGGGGATTCAGGGGATGGGGATGCAGAGGATGGGGATGGATGCAGGAAACAGGGATTCAGGGGTGGGGTTTCAGGGGATGGAATGGATGCAAGAAATGGGGCTGGGGATGCAGGGGTTGGGGATGCAGGAGATTGGGATGCACAGGATGGAAATGAGGAGAAAGGGAGTGGGGAGGCTGGGGATGGGAAAGCAAGGAATGGAAACAGGGATGTAGGAGATGGGCATGCAGAGGCTGAGGATGCAGAGGATGGGGATGTAGGGGATAGGGAGGGAGACATAGTGGCTAAGGATGCAGGGGATGCAGGGGATGCAGGGGATGCAGGGGATGGGGATGGATGTGGGGGATTGGGACTGTCTCCCATTTCTCCCCAGGCTGAGCTGTCTGGGGGAAGGGTGGGAAGGGTTTGAAGTGGGGGTGGGGGACAAGAGAGGAAAAAGATATTAAAATGTTCAGTGTGAAGTTCCTGCCACACCATCAGGCGCAGGGACTGTGCAGAACAAAGGTTTGCATTTGCAAATCAATAAAAATAAACGTGTAGTGAAGACGCAAGAATATTTTACCATAAATTTCCATAAAGCCTCACTCGGCAGTGCTGGAACATTCCAGCTGTGCCTGGACCCTCTGCCTGGCATTGAGCTGGTGATGGGGACACAGTGGGTGATGTCCAGGCCAGTGACAGTGTGGGATGGGGTGAGCAGGGCTGAGCCCCTCTCCAGCCTCTCAAACCCCATCTCTGTACCATAAAAGAGGCACCACAAGTTAGTGTGTCTTGACCATCACCATGTGAATTCCATAATTTTTCCTCAGTGCAAAACATGGTGCCATTTCACCCAGGGAAAATGTGCTGGTCTCATACAGAGGCATTGCCAGCTGGGCATCCTCCTCTTTGCCAGGCTCAGCACCTTTCCTGCATGGAATGGTGCTCTCTGAATGCCCGTGAAGTGATGTTGGGATGGAAATGGGCGTTCTCTCTGCTGGGAAATCCTGCATTTCCCATTTTTCTTTATTTAATCTTCTTTTTTAATACCAAATCAGCACAAAAGAAGACTTGAAATAGTTTGGAAAATAAAATGCTCAGCAAAGATTTCTGCTCCTCACCTTGAAAAGGATGAGACACAGCAGAGAAAGCTGGGAAAGCTGAACCCAAGTCTTGTATTTCCAACCTAAGTATCTCTGAAAGTGTCCTGCTTAAGCACCAGCTATCAGCATATTCCCAGACAACATTCCCATTCCAGGCTTTCTGCCAAACACTGGCTCTGTTGGCGATGTCACCTGCACACCAGTCTGCCCCCACCTGCAAGTCACAGCTGGGGAAACTGAGGCACCACGGCATCGACTCCTTCTGCAGTGCCACCTCCCACCCGAGGGGCTGGCGGTGCAGGGGGCACCGAGGACTTGGCAGGGACACTGGCACTTGCTCCAGGGGAGAAGTGATGGCCTTGAGCCCCCTCACCTGCTGGGACAGTCCCCGGGGCTGTGGGGCACAGGAGCCTGTGCTGAGGATGCACTGACAGTCACTTGCTGCTGTGCCTCCTGTGCTCCCCTGAATTGCCCTTCCTCTCCCTCTTCTTCCTCCTTTATGGGGACATCTAGCAGGGATCTGCTTGTGCATGGCCCCACTCTGGTAACTCCTGTTTATTAGGGGATTTTATAGCAAGACAGCACCAAGACAGGCACTCCTCAATGGAGGAAATGTCCCTAGGGTGGGATCTTCCCCAGGATTCCCTGGACACCCCACATCATCCAGAGACCAGAGATCCCCACCGGGAGACTCCGGCTGTGCCACCTCAGTGGGAGGTTTGCAGCGGGGTGGGCTGGGCAGAGGTCACCCCTGAGATGCCAATTCCTGATTCAGCCCCAGCAGAGAGACACAACCTCCCTGGAAAAAGCAGCAAGCAAGAATTCTAAACCTTTTAATCAGGCTCTGTCCTCGCTGCTCCTCCGCTTTTTGGTTGGAAATGACCCAGAGGGGAACTGAAACATTTTGTTTCATTTTGAGCAAAGCATTTTGCTTGATCAGAAGAGAACACGGGGTTGGGGAGAGGGAGAAGGGGTCACTTCAGCAGCTGGGAAACAGCTCACTGCAGCTGAAATAAACCTGAATCCTGTTCCTGTGTTTGCTGTTGGGGGCCCAGGAGGCAGCAGGAAGGGCGGGGGAGGTGGGGGGAAGGGGGGCGGGATGCCCACCTGAAGCATCCCAGGATGGGTGAGGACCAGAATGCCATGGCCACATCGCCCTGCTCCAGGAAGGATGGACAGCTCTCCTTCCAGCTGACACCTACACTCGGTTTTGGGGTCTCCCGGGATCAGTGGGTTGTGTTCTTTGGTCAGAAGGACCCAAACAAAACCCTCCAGTGATGGGTCAAGTGGCTTCACCCATCAACAAGGCTGTGTGTGCCCCCAGGGCTCTCCTGCCAGGCTGGAGTTCTGCTTGGCAAGCCCACAGATAGTTTCAGGACAGCCAAAGTCACAATTCCCAGTCAGCTCTGATGCTCCCCTTCTTCCCAGAGTCCCCTGTGCCCACATCTCTGCGCCCTCCAAGCAGGGTGGCCCCGCAGCTGCAGGGTGTTGGGGGCTCTGTGGGTGCTGGGGACTGTGTGGGTGCTGGGGGCAGTGCTGAGGGCCGGGTGGGTGCTGGGGGCAGTGCTGAGGGCCGGGTGGGTGCTGGGGACCACGTGGGTGCAGCCACAGCCATCCCTCCTCCCAGCCCCCAGGCTCGGGGCCAGGCGTCTGTGACTAATGGGCAGCAAAGCCCTTTATCAGCCCAACTTTAGCCTCTCTTCCGGTTCACGAGTTGCTCATGAGCTATTTGTGAATTTTTTGACTTTAATTGTTATCCTAAATTATTCATCAAATAATTTCAATAACCAGCTCTCGGGCCAGATTCCATTTTCTGTGAGCTGTTTCCGTGTGTGCTCCTGCCAGGGAATCTCTGCTGAGCAGCCTCAGTAAGAGAATGCAAAAAGGGACACAAAACACAGGGAAAAAGCTGCAGGGAAACATGGAGGGGAGGTTTGTCCCCAGCTGCTCTGTGTTCGGGCAGGGCTCAGCCCACAAGAAGCTGTGAGAGCCCTGCCCAGCTCCTCCAGACCCGTTGCTGCAGCCAGTGAACCAGAGCAGTGTCCTCCCTTTGGGCACTGAATCAGAGAACTGATGATAAACCCCAGCGCTGCTGGATCCCAGCAAGGCTCCCACTGCTGGAATGCACATCCCTCCATGAGCTCACAGTCCCAGGAAGAAAGGAAAACCTCTCCTCTCTCCAAATACCTCTCCTGGTCACAACCCCACTCCCCTGAGCTGCTCCAGGAGTCCCACCCTGCCCAGTGCAGCTCCAGCATCGGCTCTGCCAGAGTGGGACTGGAGCAGACAGGACAGTGGCCACAGCTCAAACCACTTCGGAGCAGAGCAGTCCAGCCAGACTTCACACATGGTGATTGCAGAGCCAAGAGGACCTTTTCCCAGCCCAGCCCACATCCACTGCCCATGGCTCTGGCACCAGGAGCATGCCCGGATGGAGGAACAACATTCCCACACATGGAGCTGCCACGCTGTTCACAGCAAGTGGTTTAATTGCTGCTGGAGGTGGGAACAGCACTCGCTGCCTCCTCACTGTCATCTGCCCCTGCCACAACCCCCGCCCTCACCAGCAGCTTTGAGGAAGGCAGTGGGGATAATGCTGGGGCTGGAAGTGCTGGGGATGGACTGGGTCAGGGTCATGTTCTCCCCTGATCTCTGACACATCCAATGGATTCAAATTTTTATAGAGGATGGGCAGGCCCTGGCACAGGTTGCCCAGAGAAGCTGTGGCTGCCCCATCCCTGGAAGTGTTCAAGGCCAGGTTGGATGGGGCTTGAAAATCTGGGGGAAAAAAAAAAAAGGTTTAGAAACCTCTGCTCCAAGAGGCAGAGGCTGGACTAGACCTTCAGGGAGAGCATCCCTGCATCCCCTGCCCTGCCAGGGCTGAGCCAGGTGCCCAGAGCCACAGCCCCAGCTGTGTCCCTAACCCAGCCAAGCTCCTGTGTGTGCGAGCATGGGCTGTGGCCAAAATAAAGCCAAGGTGGGACTTGGGGAGGAGGCCAAAACTGACCCTGTCTGCTCCTGAGATAATATATCTCTGAAAGTCAGCTCAGGTTTCCTGGCCTCAGCACTGCTATTGAAAATTTATGGTTTGAGAAAGTTCTTGGAGCCCAAATCCCTCGACCTATCACCTCTTCAGCCCTGTGTTTATCAAGACATGAGTTCCTCTTCCTCTCACCCTTTGTTTTCAGCCCTTGGAACCCAGAGGCTCAGTCCTGGTGCTGCCTGAGCCGTGTGAAGGTGCGATCAATCCTTCCCTCCTTGCCCCCAGCCCTCACTTTTTGTCCCCGTTTTCCTTGTTTTGGGGTGGAACACGGTGATGACATCCTTCTCTTTGCTCCACGTGTCCTCTGCCACCTCCCTGATTCCTGCTTTACTCCCTTCATCTCAGCAAAACAGGCATCTTTGATGCTGGAAGTTGCCACGGCGACTGGAAAATTGCAGTGACATTGGAGTGGGCACTGGATCCGGGTCCTGTGTGACACCAATCAGTCCCTGGGACATTCCCAGGCTGTCGGGGCAGGGAATGGTGAGGGGGAATGACAGTCTCAGGGAGGGCATCCCTTGCTGTAGCAGAATTTCTTCCTGTTCCATTTATTGTTGTCATCACTGGGAAAATAAAATATTTACAGGTTTATTTCTGAAGAGTTTTCTGGTCTCACAGACTTTTGTTCACCTGTGGAGTAAGAGGCAATTTAGTGGGAACAGCAGGGAACCTTCCAGGCTTGAGCAGCAGGAAACAGAGGAGGGCAGCAAGGTCCCTGCTGGGAGAGGAAGCAGCTTCGGGGCTCGGACAAGGATTGCAGGGAAAGTCCAGCCCCGAGAGTGAGGGGACAGCAGGAGCCCAGGTGAGGGGGCGGGAGACACTCAAGTGCCAGGGATTTGTGAAGGAGGCTTATAAAAATGCTGGAAGTAATGAAAGGAGAGAAGAATGACCAGGAGAACAGAGCAGTTTATTCCAGGAGGAGCGAGATGGCTGCGGAGGAAAGAGAGAAGGAAATATGAGAGAGTTCAATAAAACTGTGGACAATCGAGATGAGGCGGATTAGGAAAAAATATTCCCATTGTCTCAGAACACAGACCCCCTCCAGGACATCCAATAAGGGGACACAGCAGAGGATTTCAATCAAATCAAAGGAAGTCTTTTATTGCAGGATCCCAGATGTGCCACAAAGCGAGGACAAGGCCACCACCCCAGCAGCGGGACAGTGGGTGAGAAGGGCTCCTACCAACAACGATCCAGACAAAACCCCTGGCTCGGGGAATCCCTGGATTTGGCAGCTGCTAGAAGCTGGAAGGATGGCTGGATACACCCCATTCCTGATGCTGTGCCCTGGCAAACATCACTGCTTGCTGCTGCCAAGGAGACACCTCTGGTCCAGGTGTGTGTGGCCACTGAGCCAGCAAAAAAAAAAAAAAGAAAAAGAAGAAAAATATACAGAATCCACCCCCAAAATGCCAACAGCTTTGCCAAACCATGGGAAAGGTGCTCAGTGTCCCTGAGAGACTGAACACATGCACCCTGGGATGTGTCCCTGGTGCTCAGCCAGGGATGATGGGGTGTAACAAGCAGTCTGAAGTCTCTCCCTTCCTCACGATGGGGAAAGAAACAAGACCCTGGAGAATGGGTCTGTAAAGGGAAAGGCACATCTGCCGTGGATGTTTTTTCTCCAGCTGGTCTCACAGCCGCCTTTCACAGAGGACACACCAGACAGCTCTCACCAGTTATTAAAATCTGATAAAAATTCCCCTCCAGTTAATTCTGCCGGCAGAAAGCTCTGGATCGATGCACAAAGCTGTCCCAGCTTATTTTTTTATTGACTCCCAACACAGTATTTGGCCGTACAATGATGAAAATTGGGGTTTGCTGGAAAGTAGAAGCTTGTTGGGGGGGAAGAAGGTGGCTCTGGATGCAGAGCATGGGCTGGGGAGCATCCACAGTGAGCTGGACACGGATCACCCATCCTACCAGGATTCAGGCTTCCCTCCAGGCACCAGTTTGTTGGTCCTGATGGTGTTTTTGCTTGGGAGACTGTGGGGCAGTTCACCAGAGCCTGGTTGGTTTCCCAGCCTGTCCCCAAATGCCACCTCGCTCTTGCACTCCCTGCACCCATCCACCACCAACCCCAGGCCACACTTCCCAGAGGGATGCACAGAGACAGCCACGCTCAGCTCCTTCCCACGCACTTTAATAGCTGCTCTGCTGGTGTTTTCCTGAGATTTATATGGCTCTCTCAGGCTGCTTTTATGGAGTTGAAGTAATTGCAGTTTGTTTATCGTGGATTGTGTGTCGATGGTTGGGTCACACCCTGCGTGCTCTGGCTCCAAAGGAGCCAGCTGATACATTAAATTAAAATTTCTCCTTTGGATGCTGTCATCATTTCAGGAATTTCTTCTTCTGATGGAGGGTTATTGTACCTTTAGGAGCACAGAGCAGCATCCACTCCTGGCACATCCTGCCTGTTCCAGTCACTCATTCCAGCCTTACCCACTGACAAGGGCTGTGCAGCACCAGCAGAACAGCTTGGTGTCACCGTCTCAGAGCTGAAAAGGGAGAAAAACCACGTGAGGAGTGTGTTGAAAAAGAAAATGCCATAAAAAAAATTTGCATAAATCAAAAAAAGCCTTTCCCTCAGCCAGGGCCCTACAGATGGGCTGTGGGTGCCGGGATGTGGAGGGGAACGGGCGGAACAGGGAGCAGCCAGCACTGAGCAGAGACTCTGGCAGGGGAGACGGGCAGAGTCCCCCAGCAGGGTCACAGCACCCGCCTGGGTGAGTGAGCCAAAGCTTTGGCAGCTCAGGTTCAGCTCACCCTGGGGGCCTGACAGACCTCCCCTCGCACCCAGACAGCAGGACCAAATCCCAGCAGGGCAGAGCAGGACAAGGGCAGGAGCTGCCTCTCAGCCATGTTAGGAACAAGAAAACCACGGGAAAAATCATCATCCCAATCCCAGCTCGGAGCATCCAACCCTCCCCCTCCTGCTACTGGAGCTTTTATTGCCTCCCTGAGAGCCCAGCTGCACTGAGACCCAGCTTGTACCAGCTGGGGACTTAATTAGGTCAATTAATTAAGATCATTATGCCATCTCCTCATCAGGCCTCCATGGGAAATGTCAGGGGTGAGCGTGGAGCAGGGACCTCATCCCTCAGCTCCTGTGGGTGCTGTGGAAG
The DNA here is from genome assembly GCA_035583155.1 of Acropternis orthonyx. NCBI lineage: Eukaryota > Metazoa > Chordata > Aves > Passeriformes > Rhinocryptidae > Acropternis > Acropternis orthonyx. The sequence goes on along the minus strand of JAWWEU010000138.1, from coordinate 6,233,956 downwards.
CTCCCTGACAGGCCTGGTCCCAGCAGCTCAGGACGGCGGTCTCTGGGGGAGGGCTGTGCTCCCTGCTCATCCCAGTCCCTGCAGCTCATCCATGTGGTTCTACTATCCATTTATCACAGAAAAACAAGGCCCAGCACCTCCACTCCCCTCCACCCCAAATGGTTCATCCATGACAGCCTGGATTTTGTTTACTGCTCAGATTACTTTACTCTTATTTCTCTCTAAAATCTGGACCATTTATTTGAAATAAAACCAGTGACTTAACATGGGAGTGGGGGGGAAACAACCCTTATGGTATTGCCTTTCAAAACATTTTGGTTATTTGAACATTTCTGTCACTTTCAGAGGAGTAAGAACTGCTGGAGTGTAACTCACACTCACAATGGGTTTATTTCTTTCCTTGTATATTTCTGAGTAAATTTGATATCGGGGAAATAAAACCTGTCAAGCTCCATCTAACACTCTCCAATCCCGAAATTCCTCTGGAGTTGCCTGGGTGGGCACCCACCACCTCTGAAGGAAGAGGAGAATCCTGTTTGGCATCCCAGGTGGCAGCATCTCTACTCCCAGCTGGCACAGCTCAGCTTTCTCGGGATCAGGGTGCAGGGATGAAAATCCTGGCTCAGCCTCCTTGGGACGAGGGTGCTGGGAGGAACAACCCTGGTTTAGAGTCCTTGGGATGAGGGTGTCAGGATAAACAGCCCCACAGCACCGCAGGCAGCCTGTCAGTGAGTGTTTATCTCCTCTGACACCTTCCCTCAGAGGTGGCTTTAATGCGCTGCACATTCCGATTTGGGATTAGGGAAGGGACGGACGGAAAGGTCAGCTGGATCAATGGTGATTAGCAGAAAAGGACCTAAAGATCCTGTTGTTTGCTCTGCATTAACGATCCGACTGCCGAGCCAAGATTCCCTCGAACCACTTGAGAAATGAAAGGACAAACACACGGCACTGAGATTAGAGCTGGAATCCCCACACCTGCTGGAATCCCCACACCTCTGGGAAGGCAGTGACGGCAGGCTGGGCTGTGGACTCACGGCTGGGATCTGTCTACCAGCAGGGAAAGAGGGAAATGAGAGCAAAGGGGCATTGACCACAGGAAGGCAAAATGGGAATTAAACCCAACAAACTCACGCTTGCTGGAGGAAAGGCAGCGATGGCAGCAGGAGTGCGGGCATTCCTCTGGGGAACAGAAACATGGCATGGGGTTATTTTACCACAGAGCATCTGAGGATCATCTTTAATGGTCTCAAGTTGTACCAGGAGGGATTTAGATTAGATATTAGAAAAAGATTTTTGGTAGAAAAGGTTGTTAAGCATTGGAACAGACTGTCCAGGAAAGTGGTGGGGTCACCATCCCTGGAAGCATTCAAAAACCGTGTGGATGTGGCACTTGGGGACACGGTTTGGAGATGAACATGGTGGTGTTGGTGGGTTGGTGGTTGGACTTGATGACCTTGAAGGTCTTTTCCAGCCTCAGCAATTCCACGATTCTGTGAATCCACCTTCCTGAGCACAGTGGATGACACCTGGGCCCTGCACTGGACATCGATTACATGGAGCCGTGGGATGGACAAAGACGTCCCGGGGCTCCCGCAAGGCTGAGCTCCCCAGGCTGCCCCAGCTTCATTCCTAAAACTCAGTGGAGGTGCAGGGGCTGCCCAGCCAGGTTTGATCTGCTGCTGGGGGAACAATTCCCAGCCAGCCACGTCCTCCCGGAGTTCATGGATAGGAGAGCACTAATTCATCAAGAGCACAGGGTGAGGATTCTCCCAAACACATCAGTTTGATTTCAGCCCATCTCCTGAGTATCACTTGTTGCATCTTCCCACCTCTCCTTTAAGATTTCCCATAAAAGCTTCATTTAGATTGAAAATGATATTTTCAGTACGTTAATTAACTACTAATTGCTGATTAGAAACATATTTACTGAGGTCTAACAACTGTGTAACAAGTGATGTCTTACTACCCCCTCCTTCCCGGGGATTCAGACCTGCGGAGAGGCTGTTCCAATAAGGAACTGGTGTGTGGGTAATCTGCAGGCACGGAGCCACTCTCCCAAATGGGAGAAGACAGCTCGTTATGTTAATGAGATGCCAGCTGATTATGAGAAACACATTGATACAGGTTTGGGCTGTGGTGTAACTGATACAGATCTACTGTGTTCAGTAGCTGTGAAACCTCAATCAATATGTTTCTCATAATCAGCCACCATCTCGTGCACATAAATAACATCCCTGATGGGGAGAAGAACCGCAGTTCCCAGAAGTTAATAACAAATCCTCACTCCCATCCCCTGCCCCCCTCCTCGCCGCAGCTGGAACGCTGGGATGGGGCTTTGCTGCTCACCCACCGCCCACGTTGGGGGTCCAGGGACCCCCCGAGACCTGTGCCCACCTCCAGTGGCCTCCAGAGGAGAGGCCTGGGCAACTTAGGTTTCCTGGGTTTAATATTCCATGAACACCAATATTCAACAAAACCCTATATTGCATGAATGCCACACGGTTAGTTTGAGATCTGAGAGCCCCAAGGCTCTTAGGACAGTCTAGCCAGGGGATGTCCATCTCACCTGACTTCCAGCCATGCCTATTCAAGGTTTTCCATGGTGCAGAAGGAAGGATGTGCTCAGTGGTAGACACATGAGGGAGCTGAGGCTCTCTGACCTCTTCCTAAAGTTGTTCTCTGCCTCTCAGTGTCCTCAGCCCAGCCAGACTGATTTCTCCTGGGTGCATTCTCACCTTTCCTCAAGAATTTCCCAAGCTTCAAACCTCCCATCTAACTCTGATACCGTCGATCTTCATCTTTCCTGCCAGCTCTCTCCTGTTCCTCGGGGTTTGTGCTCAGCTCTGATCATCATTAAAAAAAATATAGATAGATGGACATTTGACCAAAATTACTGCCTTAAGGAAGAGCAGCAATTTGGCTGATTCATAAATTTTGATCAAAGAATTTCCTTGTTTCCATTCCCATTTTCCCCCCTGGTTTTTCCTGGGTAGCCTCGTGGCCACCAGCCTTTCCTCAGCAACAAATATTCCCCTTCGTTAGTGAGATACCTTGTTTAGCCTCATCCAGTGCCGTTTAGTCACAGCAGCTGAACCTTTCAGGCAGTGCTGAGACCTCTGTCAGATTTTAATTCCCAAAAATAAAATAATCCAGATGAGAATCAACGTATCCCTGGGCAAAACCCTCTGCTCACAGTGAAAGGTCTGTGCTTCAGAGGCTCTTGACAGGCAGAGAAGGAGCAGATGAACATGAAGTCAGGGAGAAAGACAAGGCAAAGAAAGCCTTTTTTGGAGAAAAAAAGGTAAATCAAGAGGGGTGAGAACAGAGCAGAGGGTGACACAGCGTGCTCAGCCCACACCTTGTGAATGCCACGGAGGGGCAGGCAGGGAATTGGTTTATTGTTATTTTTCTTTTCAGCTTTCTTCCTTCCTTTTATCTTTGATCAGGAAACAAGCTGATTTTAATTAAAAAGCCCTCCAATTAATGCTGCCCTGGAGTTTTCATTTCCTGGGCTTCAGTAATTTGTCAGCCCAGGTTCTGGAGGTTTTGTGTTCCCTCTTATGAAAAATAACAACAAGCAGGATGAGACAGGAAGAGGAGCAGGCACTGGCTGAGGGAGCAAAGGGGTGGCTGTGCTGGCCAGAGCCTTGGCCGGGGCCAGGGGCAGGGGGATGTGCTGGGTCATGACAGGGATCAGGGGGAATCACTCCCTGCTCAGTCTGTGGTCACAGCCACGCTTGGCCCCTGCGTTCACAAGAGCTGCACACCTTGGGTGGGCTTTGCAGGCACCAAAGGGCCCAGTCGTGGCAGAGCTTTCCCAATGACTCCATGGGAACATGCCCACTGTCCATTATTTCCCATTCCCTGCCCAGGAGAGAGAAGCAGCAGGAATTGTCCAGGGTTTTGGGGCTCCAGCCCTTCCCTGGAACATCCATCATTCCCTCTGCTGACTCCTACAGCTGGCAAAGGCAAACCTCAATACTTTGAATAATCACAGACTCAGCACAGGACTCCAGCGGGCAGTGACCCCCCCGGCAGGAGTTGGGGGGAGTTCTTCTCTGCCTTGGGATGAAGCAGGAGGAATAATCCAGACTTGGCGCTCCAGGCTGTCCCCTGGACCAACTCTCACCCTCTCTTTGCAGACCAGATACCCTGTAGCAGGAGCACAGGAGAGTCCTCCTGTTCCCTGGGATGTTCAGGCAGTTTCCCAGGCACTGGCAGAGTGTCCGGCAGGTCCCCGAGCTGCCGAGGAGCCGGAGGGGCGCGGGACCCCCGGGCCCCCTCGGGCACACTCCCTATCTCTCACACACATACCCACCCACAGCTGTAGTGTAAAAAAGCCCCAGGAAAAGAAAAAAGGGGAAAAAAGCTTGGGAAAAGCCTTTATCATCCCCAATCCCATCTATTGTTAATGGGATCGTGAGTAGGGAGTGTTCGGAGAATTCATTTGTGATAAATATTTATACCCCGTGTTTTTGGGCTGTTATCTGCACAGTGTGGCTGTTTGATCTGGTGCAGGGCTTTCTTTAGGTCATTTACATCCCCTTTTGCATCAACCCTTGTCCGATAGCAGCTATCACATAATTATGTTTCTTTTGCTTATCCCTAATCCTGTCAAACCACCTACTTATCTCTAATTTCCTGTCCATTACCCGCACTGTGAGAGTTTAGATCTCTAACACAGGACAGGGAAGGCTCCGGGGGCTCCGCGGGGTGCGGGGGCACCGCACCAGTGCCAGGGGCACCGGGGCAGCCTCAAGCCCTCCCTGCGCAGCCCTGAGGCAGCTCCGGAGCCTCCCGCCCCGGCGGTCCCACGTCAGGGGCTGGCAGCACCCAAAGAGGGTGTGACGAGACCTGCTGGGGACATTTCTCATGCTGGGGACAAGCCGCGGGCTGAGCTGCAAAGCTGGAGCCCAGGGCTGTGCTGAGCCGCTCTTTTGCGGTCACTTAAAAACAAAAAGCCAGCTCGACTACAGAGCAAAAAGATGAAGGAATGCAATTCGTGTTTACAGCAAATCCACGGCTTTTTAAAATCCTTCCTTGTTTGGATTTGCCTCCTCCCAGGACTGGCAGGGACGGGCACACCTTGGCATTAGCGGGGCGGCTGTTCCCGGGCGGCTGCTCGGGCTGGAAATCCGAGCTGCGGCGAGTCTCGCTCCGCAGGCAGCTCCCCGTAAGTGCCCGTAAGACACGGGTCACGGTGTCGGAGCTGACACAGCAGAGCCAGCGAGCAGGCTTAAACCTGATCTAAGCGAGTGAGACCACAGCAAGGGGATTTGCATGAGGGATTTATTTTCTGTGCCCATCAGGATCACTAACCCAATCAATATCCCCAAACCCAGCTGGTCCCAGACTGCCTGAAAATGCATAAACCCACCCACATCTTATCCCTCCGAACATCTGCTAAACAACTTCCACAGGCGCTCCCACAGGACAGAGCTCCTCCGCGGCGAGGAGTCACCGTCCCCCGTGACCGAGCCTTGGCAGGGCTGGGGCTGGGGCCGAGCCCTTCCCCTCGCCCTTCCGAAAATCCGCCGCTTCCTGCCCGGTGCATTTTCCCAGCTATTTATGGAGCGGGGCTGACAAGGTGCCCCTGCGAAGAGTTTTCCCCTGGGAAAGCGCCGCCTCCGTGCCCTGCCAAGGCGCATCGGCGACCGTGCGAGGGGTCCCTGGCACTGCCCCCCGGCACTGCCCGCCCCAGCCTTGGCATCCTTCAAAACCAGACCCACAGACTGGTCCCAGCTCAAACCCAGCCGGCAGAGGCGTGGGCAGGGCAAATCCCTCCAGGGTTTTGGACTTTCGGTGGTGAGATGTTGCTCAATGTGTTCGACCCTTCGGCAGTTTCCAAATGCTGTGTGAGAATCATCCCTGTCTCATGGCAGGCATAGAAGTCACCGAGCACCTGAGGGCAGCCACGTTCCTGCCTGGCCACCTCCGGGAAGGACTCAGGGATTGCTTGTTGCCATTGCTGCTCCGTTCCCCTTCGCTCTCCTCCCCACACTCCTGCTTGGCCCCAGCTCCAACTCTCTCCTCTAGCAAAGGCATCCTGGGAGCCGGCCAAAAGCGTTGGACAGGGCTGGGAGCAACTTGCTTTACTGGAAGGTGTCCCTGCCCCATGGCAGGGGGTTGAATGAGATGGGCTTTAAGGTAACTTCCAACGAAACCATTCTGGGATCCAAAGCAGATTTCTTACCGTGAGCAGCAACTCCCCTCAATGCCTTTGCTGTCCCTGCCCCTGACTGTCACTACCCAGGAGTGAGGACAATCCCTGCAGCAGGGACAGGACAGGTAGCTTGTCTTGCTGGATCCAGAGGCATTGTTCCCTGGACCCTTACAGATCTCTGCGAAGCAAGGGAGGGGCTGCCAGGATCTCTGAGAGAGATGCAGACCCCTCTGGTCAGGTGCCAGCTGAGGAGGGAAGGGCTGCATGTTTCAGGGGCTGAATGTCTTTCTCCCCAGGAAAGGAACTCAGAGTGTCTGGCTGAAGTCGGGGATTAGGAGGGGATTTGCTGCTGGTGCTGTACCTGGCCGGAGCAGCAGAGCCCAGTCCCCAGAGCTGTCAATCTGGTACCTTTCACCAGCACTAAAATTCAATTAGTTAAAACAACAACAACAACAACTGTGGCTCCACATAGTTTGTGCCTCACACATTTGATCCCTTTTATTGCTCAGCCTTGCTCAGAACCCAGCCAGCAACATCCCAGTGACTCCCACTAGTTCCCCTGTTTTATTCTACCAGGATTAAGTCAACCCTACAGTCTCCAGCTGTTTTGTGGTCAGGCCTGGATACATCTTTATACTCAAGCTACATTATTAAGTGGATTGTGGCCAAATTGACAGAGCTGCTTCAGGGAGGACAAGGCCATTTAGGTCAATGATGGTCCTGCCAGCTGGAGGGACACCCGGGACTCATGATTTGCTAGCAAAGCTCTGGACTGTTGTCTTAGCCTCACTTGATGTCCCAGATGGGGCTTCTGTGAAAGCCCTGACTCCAGCAGGAATGTTTGATTTCTTGGCAGAGAGATGTAACAATCTGTCTCGGAGTATTGCAGGAAGATTTGGTGTCCATTGCGGTTGTCCATTGCATCACTTCATCTCCCAGTATGCAGTCCGCCCTTCAGCCTTCCCAAACAGAGTCTCCACTGGACACTGGCAGCTCCCACTGCCCCTCGCAGCCCGATGGGGGTTCAGTGTGGAGACAAGAGCCACATCCTTCAGCTGGTGGGAGTCACACCACTTGGAACTGAGAAGTTGTTAAACAGGCCACAGTGACCCCGCCTGCTGAGCCCGGTCTGTGCTCACCCGGTCACCCAAAGGTGTGTGACATGCTGCACTGCAATATCGTGATAGGATGTGATCGATAGGATGTGATATGATGTGATATGATGTGATACTTGCCCATCAGCCATGCTGACATGTCCAGCTGGGGATGGTCCAGGAGCAAGACCCTGGTGGGAGAGCGGAGAGCTGCCTGCAATATGGTTTTTCCTGAGACAAGTGGGATGACTCAGGAGGAGAGTTAACCAAACAAACACGTGGGCTTGCTCCCAGGTTAAAACACCCTTTATGTTGTTAATTAATAGCAGCAAAAGGGTCACAAAAGAAAGGGATGAAAGCTTCATCCATCAATTCCTTGGAAGCGAGACTGTCTGTGTGATTTATGGAACTCCCCTGGACACTGGGGTCTGTGAAGTGCTCAAGCTTTCCTCAGGAACCAGCAGCATCCAGGCTCAGTGTCGAAGTGAGGGAGGGATAACAGGTCACCATTTGCCAATGGTATGTGCTGGAGAATGGGAGAAGGTTCCCAGCCAGGCATCACCTGGGTGGCAGCAGCAGGACTGCCCTGGTAGGCTGAGGGCCTGCCTGAAAACACAGAATCCCAGAATGGTTTGGGTTGGGAGGGTCATTAAAGCCCATCTCCTTCCACCCCATACACGTTCCACTAGACCATATTGCTTCAATCCCCACCCAACCTGGCCTTGGACACTTCCTGGGATGGGGCAGCCACAGCTTCTCTGGGCAACCTGTGCCAGGGCCTGCCCACCCTCACAGTACCCAATTCCCTTTATCTGGTCCCTACAAGCCCTCGTCCAAAGTCCCTCTCCAGCTCTCTTGGAGCTGTTTTGGACACTGAAAAGAGCTCTAAGGTCTCCATGGAGCTTTCTCTTTTCCAGGGTGAACATTTCCAGTCTGCTCATACCCCGCCTCAGTGCACCTAAATTGCCTGTGGGATGTGTCCTGGCGTCTCCTGCCCTCTCCCAGAGCCACTGCCCTCCTGATGCACAGCGAGGGCAGCACCAGGAACCCCTCCTGGCAGCAACCAGGGCTGATGTGCATTTACCTCCGGAACTCTGCAAAGCTGGTCCTCCTGCAGCACAGTAACACCACTTCCATGTGTGACTCATACTTTTCCCCCTGCCTTGGTCTTCTAGTTTTTCTAATTACTGTGAGCTTTGCAACTGTGAGCATGTAATGTTCCAGCAATGTGTGTGTGATTCACTAACGCAGGGAATTTGCTCCCAGCCAAAAGGGACTTGGAGATTTTTCTGGCATCAGCCTGTGACCTGGAGAACAGCCAGAAAAACTCACCAAGGTCATTTCTTTCTTTCTCTTCTTCCTTGTGCTCCTATCTCTCCCTCAGTCCCTCTGCTCCCTCCCCTCTTTCCTCCAAACAAGGCTCAGAAGCACCTTGTTTATTACTCATCAGCATTCCTGCTATAAAACCTCCCTGAAATGCTGACCCCACCACAGCTGCATTCCTCGCAGTGCATGGCCTCCTGAGAGCCACCCCCAGCCGGGGCCACTGGCACAGCAGAGGCTTCGGCTGGGACACACCGACCTTCCCTGGGACTGACCAACCTTCCCAGGACACAGTCAGACCTCCCCAAGTAATTTAGGAACTTCATTTCCAAAGGATTTATGCACTAAGTTGTTTAGAAACTCCTACAGAAATTGCGTGTGTGTATCTGTCCATCTGTGTGTGTCCGTCTGTCTTCCCCAAGTTTTCACCTTCAGAGATGACCTGGGGATATCCCAGAGTGGGATCCTTTCCCCCCCCGCCCCCAGCCCACACTTTCCCCCTTAGTTCTGTGCCTGGCCCAGCGGTGGCACCGGTGGGAGTGGTGAGGGAAGGAGCTCAGACAGACGCAGCCGGAGGGCTCCTGTTGCGCATGGAAATAATCTGGCATCCCATGAATGTCTCTGAAAGTGGGAGAAGCAGCATTCAGGCTGTTATCGGCTGTAACAGGTTAGTGTTAGACTCAAAAGCCTCTGCCAGAAGGAAGGGAGGGGTGGGGGGAGAGCATGGCACATCCTTGGCAATGCCCTGTCTCTGCCCCATGGATGCCATGTCCCAGAGGAGAGTCTCTCCTCACCCAATATCCCCTCTGACAACAGGGCAGGATGCTCCGACACCTCCTCTGTACTCACACAAGTCCCCAAAACATCCAAGCAGCTGGAGTGGTGGGTGCTCCCTGCTCCTGGCTGGCAGGGACTGAGGAGCCACCGGGGCCTCTTGCTGGTGTCACACTCATATTCCCACAGTGACCTGCTGGTACAGAGGGCAGTGCACCTCAGGCCTCAGACCAGAGACGGCACAGCCACTAAATCCCCAGAAAGCTCTTCGTACCCCAGTGTTGGCTCTTCCTGTTCCCATCAGTCTCCTGCTTCTCCCTTTTTTTGTGCACAAATTATGTTCTCATGGTGCTTCATCAGCCTTCTCCCATCAAGTCACCTTTGTCCTTGCTTTGGCCTGATGGCACTGACAGAACCTTGAGAAGCCAGATGGGACACACCCGAGGTCACAGAAGGAGAGACACCTCTGTGAAGCTACGGGGGACTACACATCCTGGTGTGGTGCTTTTCCATCACACAGCACATATTCTGGGTCAGGCCACGGACAGGATTACAACCCTTAGCAAAGACAGCAAAGCAGTGAGGCAGCATCATCCCCCCTCCAGGTCCTGCAGGGTTGAGGTGAGAGTTTTGCACAGAACCATTGCCTTTGGCACACGTTCATGCTCGGCCAAGCTGTGTGTGCCATGGGCAGGCAAGTGCACACCCTGTGAGCACGAGGGATGCTTCGGACAGTCTCCCCAAACACCGTTTTTCTGAATTCTTCATCCATGAGATCACAGATCAAGGCAGAGTTGAAAGCAGTGGCCAGATCCCTCTTTCACAGCCCTAGAACAAATACGCTAAAAGCTTCCCCTGTGTGTTTGCAGATTAAGTCGTTAATGAATATTTTTACTAAACATCAGAAATCTGGCTGGTGTTGGAGCACAGCTCAGCCAAGACCTTGGAGATTTGGCTGAAAGGATTCAACAGCAACCAGCAACAGAGCCAGGGGCCTCCAGAGCTGGGAGGACACTTGTTAGTCCTGCAACAGCTCTGAGGTCACTGAGTGGTTCTCCAGTCTGCTGTCCTGTCAGGAGTGTGCTGGGGCGGGGACATCCCAACCACCTCCTCCAGAGAAAAAGGGAGGGAGCCTGCACGGATGCTCAGCTGAAGGGCAGATACCAGCCAGACACAGATTCCTGCTCATTTGCATGGAGAAAGGAAGGATCCAGGTCACTGCACACCTGGCAGGTGATCTGAAGGCTGAGATGTGATGAGGAGCCTTAACACATCTGTGGTGCTTCAGGTATGCCTGTTCTACAAGACTCAGCTACAATGCCCTGTGCCACAGCAACTGTGACACTTCACCAGCCTGACCCTTCCCTGTCTCTCCAAGGGAATTAATTAGCCCAGGGCAGGTTGTCACCCACGAGCCCAGAGTGGTCAGGACTCAGCCCTTGTCCCTGTCCCTCCCACTGCCCTTCCCTGTGCCCTGACCGGCCGCTCCAGCAGTACCACAGTTGCTCTGGGATGCCCGACACAGGCTGGGCTGTCGGGATATCACACACAGGCTGGGCTGTTGGGTTACCTGCCCAGCACAGGCTGGGCTGCCACTGCCTGCAGATCAGGGGGTGTAATTTGATTTCTGGTGATTTCTCAGTAAGCAGGCAGCCGACTGGGGATTGAGATGGAATCGAAGCTGTGTGCCCTCAGTGGGACTGTCCCCATGAAAAACCCAGTTTAAGCTACTTTACAGAGGAGGTAGAAGGAAATCTGTGAGGTTCTGTAAATCACCAGGGACTGTAAACTATTCATCTGGATATCCAGTGAGTGAGTGTGCAAATGTGTGTGTGTGTGCATGCACAGCTGAGTCCTGCACAGGAAAACCCAGGAAATGTGGGAAAATGGGGTCAGCAGACTCTTTGCTGGCAGAGATAATGCCAAAAAACCAGTCCAGCGCTCAAGAGCAGATGGAGGTCTGTGTTCCCACTGGGAAAAGGAAGGGGTCTGCAAAGAAGGAAAAGAAAAGAGGATAAACTGACCTTGATAGGATAGTGAGCTGCTGCAGCTCACATTTTCCAGGCACGGTGCTCAGGCAGCTTCATGGATGTTAATTAAGACTTGTGCCCTTCCCAAGAGATGCACTGAGGTACTACAAATAATGGTATTACCAGGAGCACCGGTACAGACAAATTAATTAAGGGTAATATTGGAAAGATGGAAGGCTGTTGGGATACACAGAGGGGGAAGAGACCGTGCAGCTCTCGCGGTGATATGAACCCTCTCACCCACCCAATGGCACCGTTCAGCCAGGCCACCATGACACTTCCAAGGGCTTGTCCTGCCTCATGAGAGACCAAAGCCTGACTTATCCAAAGCCTTGCAGCTGCTCTGTGGAAAGGCTTGACGTACACTCCAACTTCTCCTTCAGGGAGAGGAGGGGACTACAATGCATCCAGTGCCATGCTGCCCACCACCACCCTGGGCATCAGGGGCACAGAGCCAGAGCCCCCTGAGTGTGTGTGATGCCCACCAGGCCTGGAGAAAGAACCAACAACTTTGCTGGATGTTTGACCCACGATTTTTCACAAACTGCCCATTTTCAGCCACGGTAGGGTCAGGTTGTGGCCACACTGACCATGAACAGTCCGGCAATGGTCACGTTCACAGCTATTTTGGGAGACAGCTGCCTGTTGCACTGTTCCTTGTGTGCACAAAGAGCCAACAAGGACAGTTGGGAAAAAACACAGCCCTGAGATGTGGTGCTGTTGAAGATTGGATATGATCTGGTCCAGTTTCCTGCGATTCTCTCCTCCCAGTGAGCCCGTGTGGATCCCGGGCCAGCGGCATGGCCGGCAGCTCCAAACAATGGCCGGAGCACCCGGGCGTGCCAGCACAGAACCCTATCAGATCCAGCGGTGACAGAGGGGGCTGGCCAGGCTCCTGCAGCTCCTAGATACGTCTCTGCATTGTCTGCAGCATTTATTTCCATCCAGTTTTGGCAGCCAAGGTCCTTGGGACGCTTGGGTGAGGCAGCTCCTGTTGTGTTAGACTTCCATTTTCCTTCCTGCTCTTCCTCTTAAACAAAGCCATTATCACCGCCCTGATCTGACTGCGGGACAGGGTGGAGGAGGCTCCTGTGAAGCCCTTCCCGGCCCCCTTTTCCCCATCCATTTGTCACCTGAGTGCCGTGATGGGGCCCCTCGGTTCATCACCTGGGAGTGAGGGCAGGACCCTTCTGTTCATCACCTGGATATTGGGATGGAACCCCCTCTGTTCATCCTCTGGGCACTGTGAATGGTGGGGGTGACTAGGCTGCATTCTTGGAGCACTTTTGGAAAAGTCTGTGGCTTCTTTAGAAACATCAAAAAGAAGAAAATGATTCCAGCATAACAAAGTGCTTGCTAAGACTGGACAGACAACAGACCGAAGGTCTGCACGGGCTTGCTGTGGGAGGGAGGAGCAGGGGAATATGGGTCTCCAGCCGCCAAAGCAGGGATGAAATGCTCTGGCTGGGGGCACCTGGAGGACACTGCCCCGAGGAAAGTTTAACAAGAGCCCTGGGTCACCTCTCCAGCAGGTCTCCTTCTCCAGGCAGGAGCACAGCGAAGTGCTGGAGGTATGTGAGAACAATCTTGGCCAAGGCCCAAGGCAAGAGCCTTTCCAGACCCCTAATCCAGCATCAGAAGAGCATGAGCTGAATACCACTCAGAGGAGCGAGGCTTTCAGGAATGTGCTCTCACACAGGTAATTGGTGTCAGCAGCTCCTCTGCCCGGCCGCTCCTCTCCTGCTCCCGGGAGCGCGGTGCTCGTTAGCCGGAGCAGGCACCAGCACTGCGCATACACAGGGCTGCAGAACACAAACCATCCCACTCCTCCACCCTGAACCCCTCAGATGCTTTCGCTCATCTGGAGCTGCTGTTTTGTTCATCACGCCTCTTCCAGTGTGTTCCCAGAGCGTGCTCAGCCTGTACTAATTACAGTGCGGAGAGGCTGGGATGTGAGCGCGGAGCAGACATGGATGCTGGGAGTCATGAAACGCTCCCTGCCAAGGCTTCACATGTGCTTTTGTACTCATTCATTGTTTGGCTGCTTTGTTTTTTCCCAAAGAGTTAAGCAGATGGATGGGAGCACTCTCTGGATGTACCCATGAGCACACGGAGCCTTAGGAAATCCACTCGGGCTGGAAATTTCGGAGGAGCAGAGGTGGGAGGGGCTTGTTCAAGAAGCAGAGAGAGAACTGCGAGGCAGAGCAGTGAAGTGGAAGATTGGTGGTCTGTGCCTGATTCAAGCCACAAAGTCCAGGAAAACCAAAGGTATGTCCTGGTTGGAATAAATCCTGCTGCCTGTGGTGAGAAGCTGCAGCAGCCCCTGTCCTGGGAATTCACTAGTGTGGGCAGGGACTGCTGGCTTTGCACTGGAGTCTCTTGTGCTCCCAAGTGACATAATCAGTGAGGCAGCAGATGGACTTGAGCACCCTCCAGAGCTTCTGGACACGGCTTATCACAGCCTCAGTCACCTTTGCCGGTGCCCTCCATCGGCAAGAGCATCCCTGGATTCCCCTGCCCTCCTGCAATGCTGATCTGCCCTCCGGCTGCAGTGAGGGTTCAGTCACCTCGCCATCCTCTGAGCCTCAGCCCATGCTCACAGTGCAGCTTGGCCTCCTCTCTGAATGTCCCAAACATTGATGCCAGGGACTCCAGTGTCCCCCATCCCGGGAGGTGACATTCCAGGTCACAGGGCTCTTAGTCCATCTGCAAATCTGCCCTGATGGTGAGTGGGAAAGGTCTGTGTCACAGACTCACCCAGAAGAAGGTCAGGGGAGAGAAAAGAGGCCCACAGCACTCCAGGAGCCCAGAAAAATGTCACCTGGACATCTTTTTTGGGTAACTCATCTGTGAAGGCCATTGTAGGGTAGTGCCAAGGACCCTCCAACACTGGGGGTGCTCCAAGTGCCACCACACAGGGAACTGGGAAGGTGCAGGCGGCACAACAGAGAGAAATGCAGGCTGAGACTGGCTGTAACAGAACAGACAACTCAGTGGGGTCAATGTCTGCTTTAACGCAGGATATTCCTGCCTCACAAACCTCCCATTGGTTCAGGAGGGCACTGGGATGGTGGGATGGCTCTGGAGGTTCATGAGAAGCAGCTGGACACCGGCACTACTCCCAGGTTACATTTGTGAGAGCTCTGTAAAATGCTTTAACAATCTAAAATATAAAGCCCTGTTTTCCTCAAAACGAGGGATTCCTGGTGATATTAACAAACCCTTATCACTGTGGTTGCTGCAGAAGCATGTGCACCTCATCATCTGCAGCTCACCAGGGAGAGAACATCCCTTCTTCCCACACTTCATTCCAGTGAAATGCCTGCGAACATCGTTCCCTCATGGATTAAACAGGTGGAGAGGGATGGCAACAAGCAGAATCGGCATCAGGCTTGGAGAGAGGGGGGTGCTCAGCTACAAGTGGGTGTATGAAAGCAAAGCAACGGGCCTGAATATTATCCCACTGTTCCTGGTTTCCCCCCCAAACCCATTTCTGGTTTCTCTCAGTGACCATGGGAAAAGCTTCAGGCCACCCAGTGTGCAGAGGCAGCACACAAGGGCAGCTGGAGGCATCTCTGACAAGCTGGATCATTTTCTGGCAGTAGGTAGGAACCAAGCCTCTGTTTTTTCCGAGATGCTTGGAGAAAACATGCTCTGGCCCTTGCTCTGCAACTCAGCTCAGCCTCAGCTGATACAGATGAGAAGTGTTTGCTTTGCTCTCGCTCAGGAGGACACATCCAACAGCCTTCCCACCACCCCAGCCTTGTCTCCATCTCACACAGTGAGGTGTGGTAAGAACAGCCTTTGTGCTGGTTCAAGCAGAGCCAGGAAGCACAGGAAGTCTCAGGGGAAGGGAGGTCTTTCAAATTTATCCAAACTAACCTTCAAAGATGTGTGCAATATATTTGGATGAGCTGCCTCCATGGCTCCCAACTCCCAAAACTCTCCAGACTCCTGACCTGTGCTCCCGATGCCTCCTGACTCCTCCTCAAAGTTGTCCTGGTCACATGGAGAGACTTGTCACACACGAGTCTTGGGGACATCCCTCTGGGAATGGCAAGGCCTGCACCATCCCGTAGTCCTGCACCCACCTGGGCACATCTCACCTGCAATGCATTCCTGGTCACCCAGGCAAAGACAGGGATGAGCTGAAATAAAAGCACTTTGGGAAAAATGCCTTAAAAAGAGATGGGGAAAGGAAAAGCTTTGGGAAGGGTGAAGTGGGCCAGCACTCCTCCAGCCCCAGGAGAATGGATGAACGAGACCTGGTGAGCTGCTCCAGCTGCAATTCCTCCCTGGGAATGAATAAACCAGGGGAAAGAAAATGACCAAGAATGTGGGACACAGACACAGAGCTGTTTGCAAACAGGATGCTTTTAAAGCCTTCCAGGAGGCATGTGCTGGTTCTTTAATCCCCATCAGTTCATTTGTACCTACTAACATTTTACTGCTACCCCATTACATCAAGTCCTGGTGGGACTGGAGTGGTGGTAGGAGAAACTCAGGAAGTTGGGAATTTTGGGCAGAGTGGATGAGTTTTGTAGGTCCCTTCTGTCACCAGGTCAGCTTCGGGCAGAACACTCAGATGCTTGAATACTTCTTCAAATCTGGGCAACCCCTCAAGCCTACAAAATTGGATGGAAATGTGGAGCAGGAGCTCTTTGGAAACCTCACCTCCTTTCTGCTTCTGGACATGCCAAAAATACTTACAGATGAGCTGAAAATGGTGAAAAAAGGCAAGAGAGACCCTCCTCAGTTGCACAAGGGTTTGGGTTTTGCAGCTGTGTGTCTCTGGGGGCTCCAAGGACTCATCTGGTGCCCAGCAAAGTGTAGCCTTTCCCCAGGCCCAGGAGCTCTGGTTTCCAGTCCCTGCTCTGTTGCTCCAGGGATTCTGCACAACAGTGGAGCCAGAGTCATGTCAGCCAAACCTCTGGCACAGCCAAAGAGTAATGAGGGGTTTAAATGTTATTTGGAAAGAAATTCCTCTGGAAAGTGTATCAGGGCTGTCACAAGTCCCACTCATGGCTCGGTGACCCCTGTGGGGTGGAGGACATCTCTGCCAAGGGGACAGTGCACTGGGAGGGAGTGGAGCAGGGAAAGTTCCTTGGAAATGCCGTTTTTGCCTTTTGTTTGATAACTTGGTGCAATCAGACCAGACAGAGTGTGAACAGCAGCCAGCCATGAGCCTCTTAGCAATAGTTATTTCAAAATAAGACCTTTGTGAAGCAGGCACCTCCTGTCCTGGAGGGGCTGAGCTCTCTTAGCCCACTGGAGGACCCCAGGCAGGATATCCCTTCTAAAGAGGTGTCAAATTCAAATTAATGGTAATTTCAAGAATGTCTGTTAATTTACCTAAATGCACCAGTGCTCAGACCCTGGCTATTCCCGTTCCTGCACCTCCTTAGTGAGGATCAGCACTGAGGCATCATCCTGAAGAAAGGACAACCAGTGTGCTGAGAAAGTGGGAATGGGCTTTGGTTACAGAAATAAACACTATTCTACTGCAGAAAACCAGGAGGAGGGTATGAAAAGGATGCACAGAAAAATTCAGGGATAATGGAGAAAGAAAGAGGGATGAGAAAAAGCTGGAAAGGGAAGAAAAGATGGAGAGGAGTTAAAAATCAGAGGCAGAAGTGAAGAGACAACATGAGCCAGGCTGAGCGTCTCACGGGGAGCTGATCCCCCCAGCCCAGCAGTGCTGCTCAGCCATTCCTTCCCCCTTGCCGAGAAGCAGGAATGTCTTTTCCCACTAGCACCATTTTGTTCCTGCCCTGGTTTTTCCTCGCCTGCTTTGTTCTTCCCCCTTACAAGCCCTTGCTGAGGGTAAGCGTTAATTCTTTCCAGGTGCTCATGTCTCGCCATCCTGCTGTTCCTGTGTGGCTCCCTGCACTCCCCCTACGTGTTCTCCAGCAGATTCTACTTCACCTCCCCATGGGGCAGCACCCCTGGAGCCCTGAAAATGCCTGGCTATTCCCAATCCTGAAGAACTCAGTGCTGCCCACTGCTTTGGGCTGCAGCCTCAGCTTTGCTGGGATTACTTTTCCATGGACAGTCTGTTTGGAGAGAGTTCCCTTCAGCTGCCTGAAGGGACCCCACCAACAGGGAGATGACACAAAGACCCTTCCCACTATCCAAAAGGGCTCAGAAAATCCTGGTGGGAAAAGGGACAGGTTGGAGAGGGCTGCCTGAACCTCCAGGGCCTCCTGCCCTGGGACAATGTGAGCATTTGGAAGGGAAGCCCAATAAAAGACCACTGGAACAACTCAGAGACAGGCGAGGGAGCTGAGAGCACCTTGGCTCTTAATGTGTTTGCAATTCCTCAGCCTCCTGCCTCGCTCCTACAAGCTGAGGCCGGGATCCAAAGGTGAAATACCTGCATCTGCTCCTGTCGTGTCTGCAGCGCCGACAGACATTCCTGTTTCTCGGCATATAAAATAACCAGGTCCGTGTTCCAGGGCAGCCAGTGCCACAGCAGGGACACTTTATGATGTGTGAGCCTGACTCCCAGGTCTGGGGTGGGGGAAAGGCAGCAGAGCCTCCTTGCAAAGCAGGTGAGCCCTTGTCTGCTTGCTTTACTCCTCTCTCCAACAGGCAGACACTATCCAAAGGAGGGAATGGCTTCTCCTGCGCTCCCAGAAGGCAAATTCTTGTGGAGTCTGGTGTTGTAAGGGAGAGAAACGCTCTGATGCCCTTGGCTGCCAGGACACACCACAGCACCTTCTCCATCCCATCCACACCCCAGCACACAGGAACCCTAAAGACAGCACTCACCCCAGCCTTAGCTGTGCATTCCCCTCTGAGGGTCCACTCTCAGAAAAAAAGGGGATCCCACAAAGTGTCTCCTGAGCCTGGAGAGGGAAGATCTGGCAGCAAGAGCTGCTCCATGCCAGCATTGTGCAGCCAGCACTGGACCCCAGGCTGGAAGTGCCACCAGTGCTGAATCCACCAGTGAAAGGGCTGGTGGGTTCTTGCCCTGTGATGTGACCAGGTCCATGTTTCCCCCCGCACCGAAACTCCCAGGGACATTGTGGTGTTCCATGATTTTGGGGTTTCAGTGGGGTTTGAAAGCCTGACCCAGCTTTCAAAACACATGTATGATGGTCCAGCCACGGCTGCTTGGTGTGAGCATCCAGGAGTTCTGCAGGCGGTGCATCCCAGGGATGCGCCCCCGGCCTCCAGCCCCAGGCTGGATCCACAGCACAGCCCCTCCTTGCCCACCCTCCTGGGAGTCCACCCAGCTCCTGACTGAACATGTTGGTGAGCTGAAGCCATTCATTAATTTATTTTACATCAGCAGTAGCAGCACTTTGTGTCATGACAGAGCAGAGTTGCACATCAGAGAGCTGTAAATGCTGCTGGTGCTGCTTGTGCCTGGAACAATTGAGATTATGGTGGAGCCTGCTGGGGTTGTTTTAGCTGGTGCCTGTGCTGAACTTTTCAGCCCAAATCCCCTTGGCAGGGGGTGCTGGTGGCACCAGCCCTGTCACCTGCAGGGAAGTGCCCAGCCATCCTCCGGCCAGGTGCTCCCAGTCAGGTCAGCCCACACTGGGCTGGATGCTCCAGGACATGGAGCTTTTGGGGGCTTTCCCTTCTGGAAACACTTTCCCATCCTGTTTGCACTGAAGAATTACGTGGAAGAGACAGGGTTGAACCCCCAAGCAGGAAACAAGGTGATGCACAGAGGGAGACAGGGGAACTGCCTCTGGTTCAGAGGGCATAACGTGACCAGATCTGGTGGTGTAAATTGTATATTCCTATATAGAGGTACATATATGCTATATAGAGGGATATAGATAGATATATATATATATATCTAAGTGAGGGACTGGCTCCCCCTGCTCCTCTCGCCCAGAGTTATTTCACCAGCTGCTGCCTCCAGTTTCCCAGGGCTTCTAAAGGGGAGGTGAAGATGAGAGACATGAGAAGGAGAAACACACAAGACAATCCCGAGGAAATCAGGTTACTGGAAGCAGTGAGACAGGCTTCCTTCATGAGCCTGTTTTCCATTTCCTTCCCCCTCCTCTTAAATTATCATAGAGAAATTTTTTCTCCCCCTCTTCACTGCCCAATATTTAATTGAAAACGCAGATCTGTAGCCCAGAGAGGTGTTATTTTCGGCACACGAAATAGAGATATCTCCTAGCAGCTGTCAATCCCGCTGACCTTAGCTTCTGTGCAGGCTTTTTTTTCCCCTCTCTTTCCTTTCCTACTTTTTTTCCCACTCTCTTTTTTCCTCCAGCCAAGTTACTGTTTCATTGCTCTCCGCTGGGACTCTGACAAGAGCCGAGCTCCTCGCAGATGACACATAATAATTGAGATGTCCTTCTGCTGACCTTCAGTCCCTGCCAGCACTTGCTTCCCTCCTGCTGATGAGGGGAACGACAGCTGAGTGGCACCATGTGCTAAGTGCCCACCCAGCCTCACACATAGGGAGGAACACCCTCTTCCTGGGGGGGGGAAAGAAGCAGAGAGGGGGAAAATTCCCCGAGGAATGCAGTGGTACCAGCACTAATAACAGCACCCACCCTGGCACAGCACCCACAGCAGGGACAGCAGCACCCACGGGCCAGCACATGGCAGTGCCAGGCACACGCACGGGCACACGTGTGTCAGTATCCACTGCTGGTGTTTCTGCCTGGCATAAACACAGCCAGGGAGATCCCCCTCCCCATGCCCATGGGAAGCAGCACAAAGACCCTGTTGGTGCAGGTGCCGGAAAGGGATGGAGGCAGAGGAGCAGGGGGATCATGGGATCATAAAATCACGGAATATGCTGAGTTGGAAAGCACCCACAGGGTCATCAGTCCAGCTCCTGGCCCTGCATAGACACTCCAACAACCCCACCCTGTCCCTGGGAGCGTTGTCCAAGGGATGTTCCAGGGATGCTCCAGGAGGAAGATGCAGGGTCACCAGTGAGTGGAAGGCAGAGTCTGGTTCCAGTTTGTACCTCACCTGGGTTTATGAGTCTGGAGAGTGCTGAGATGGGAACACACAGTCCCTGTGCACGCTGGGGACAGTGTGGTGCACCCTCCCCAGGCGGTCTACACTCTTGGGCACTCCTGGTGTTAAAAGTTGCCTCAAGCCAAAGAGGAAACAGTTATTTCTTCCACATCCACTGTATTCGTATGGGAATCTCACAGAAACACAGCATCAGTCTGGCACTTCCCCTGGTTCCACAGGGGCTGCAGAAGACAAGTCCAAGTGCAGGCAGCAACCCTGCCCATTAGCATTCCCTGGCCCAGGAGCTTGTCCACAGAGGAAGGAAGAGGAGATAGAGGCACTGGTTTAGATTATGGAAACATTTAAAAGAGTCGGTGCTGTAAGCAAAGAGGGTTGTTGGCTGTTATTATCACTGTGCCCAGAGATAAGCCATGAGTGGGGACAGGCCTTCAAAACAAATGCGATGAGAGACAGAGCCCAACCCAGAGAAGTTTATAGTGGGAGTAAACACAGTGGGCAAGGGCTGGAGGGAGGGAGATAAGGTGGGATGGGGAGCAGGGAGCAGTGGAGGGGCAGCCCCCCCCACAGTCCCCACAATACTCCATCACCCCAGTGAGCCAGGGGTGGGCTCCCCCACAGGAGCTTTATCCTGGGATCCTACGGCAAAGAGGGAAAAGGGAGGAAGGGCAAATGTCCATCACTCAGAGCTCCATGTACAGCCCAGAGGAGGGCAGGCTATCAGGCTCCCTCTTTAAATCTCCGCTCAAACCCCGGCAGATTTCTCAGTGTCCCTTGAAAACAAAACCAAATTCATTTCAGAAAACACTATGACTAAAGGTTTTGACTTTTCCACTTCGCTTTTTTTGTTCACTTAATTTTTTTTCCAGTCTCCCCTATTCATCCAATTTGGCACCAAGTCACTGATAGTTTTGCTTGTCCCCAAAGCAGTATTTCTGGTAAATACACCATTGTCCACCCTTGCTCCCCCAGCGCTGGCCATGCCAACTTCCATCGTGCTGACAATTGCTTCCAGGTGGGGTTTGCTCCTTTTTTTTTCCCCCTCAGCTATATGAAAATGCCTATACAAAATAAATCTTGGTGAGTGGGGTGAAGAAATCACCTCTCAGAACCACTGGCCAGCCAGAGCTGAGCATTCCTGGTGTGTTGAGTAGGACAGATTGATGGGAACCTTCCTAAATCCATTAGCTCCAAAAGGAATCGTGGGAGATTGACAAGTCCTTTCTGTGACTGGTAAAGTCGGACACTCTAAGGTGAAACTGAAGCACAATGGAAAGACTTCCAGAAATGCCCCGCTGCCTAATCCTGGGGCAGGGGAGCGGGTGCAGGAACACACACTGGGGACACCCCGAGTTGGGAACTGTCCCAATGAATTTTAAAAGCAGTATCACTTCATAACTCCCTGATCGTAAATGCAGGTGCTGTACCTGTGCTGAGCCGAAATACCTGAGGGAGGAGAAACACTTTGGCCCATCAAATTACTGGCTCAGGCTCTGAACAAGTGAGTTTTAATTCCATTTGTGCTCTGGGTCTGGCCCTGAGATATTTCAAGGAATATCTGTAATGGTTTAAAGGCACTACAAGGTGCTGGGAGTTAAAGTGGGAAATGTCTTAATTTTAGCTTGGGACCTTAAAAATACAATGAAGAGCTTAGGTGAGACTCGTGTGCAGAGTGGGAAACCTGCTGCCTATAAAACAGTCAAAAATGGAATCAACAGAGGTTAAATGTAATGTCTTTAACTGAGCAGAGACAGTTTCATTGTCCATTCACAGGGAAATGTCAACACCATTGCGGAAACATCTATAGAAATTTATAGCAAGGAATTATTTGGGAAAATGTGTTCCAGGTCAATTGATGGCCAGTGGTTGGGATTTTGGCTGCAAAATGCCATTGGAAAAAGGGGATGAGAGAGACACTTGTGTGGTGAGAAACACTGATTTCCAACCTGTCCTCATTAAATAATGAGGAGGGTAAAGATCATTTACTCCAGGGACTGATGTGTGCTAGGAAATGTTTGTTTTGGTCACAGGAAGGGTGGTCAGGCACGGGAAGGGGCTGTCCAGAGAGGTGGTGGAGTCCCCATCCCTCGAGGTGTCCAAGGAACAACTGGATGAGGCACTGAGTGCTCTGGGCTGGGTGACACGGTGAGATCAGGCACAGGGTGGACTCAGTGATCTGGGAGGGCTTTTCCAGCCTCAGTGATCCTGTGATTTTCATTGTCCTGGGCACCTCGCATGTCCTTCTGTCTGGTTTCTCGTCCTGCCCTACAACCTGCAGAAAGAGATGACACTTCTACAGGGATAGAGGAATGCGTGGAGAGCCCTAATCCCACTCCTGATGCTCCCATTCCAGTCTGTCCATGCAGCAAGGAATGGCAATTACCCTGAATTGACATTTCTCCTGAATTTTCAGGCTCACGAGGAGTAAATCAGCCATTGCTGAGAGCATGACCCATCCTGGGAGGAGAGCTGCTGCCTCCAGGCAGGGAACCTGCAGGTTAGGGAGGGAGACAGGCAAGAAAATGGTCACATTTCACTCTTTTGGGGGAGGGAAATGGCACCAGCTGGGACCTGGTAACCCCAACGTTACCCCAACAAGACCCTGCAGGCTCCCTGGGTCACAGAAGGTGGGACCAGGAACACCCTCTCCCCCATACTGAGACTTTATCACCACTTAATTAAAACTTGACAAGAAGATTAACACACAGAGGGCAGTTTTAATTAACTTAATATCGCATTCAATTTCCCAATTCGTCTCAGTGCTCAGACACCTGCAGATCTTAATGCAAAACCAAACAGGAATGGGGATCACGGGAAGGGGGAGCAAGAGAGGGAGATCAGAACCCATCTAGAACCTTCTGCCCTGCCCATGTTCACCCCCTCGCCTGGATACTGGACGTACAGCCAGGTGCTAATGGCAACTGTTCCCCTCTGGGCCCATTGGACCCAACCTAGGGATGTTTTCTTTTAAAAATGCATTTATTTGTTTGAATTTAATTTACTTAAACCCTGTTCCTGAGGACTCACGAACCAAAAACCAGTTCTCCCCTTTATCCCACTGTCCAGTGGGAAAAGGCTGGGAGGATGGCAAGGAGAAGGATCCTGGGTGGCTGGGTCTTGGTGCTGGAAGCACACACTGTCCATCTATCCATCCATCCATCATGCTGCCACTCAGGGATGAAGAAAGGGAAGTCATCCATCAAAACCATCCCTGCCCCACTCCTCCTGGCTATTCTGAAGCAAACAGCCTGGAGTGGGATGCTTCTCCTTAGGAGTGGCACATGAGAGAGCAAAAGGGGTGAGTCCAGCTCCAACACTAGGCAGGTGAAGGGAAGGCAGACAGAAAAGAAGGCATGGGAATTGGCAATACTTCCCTTCCGTCCTTGCTCCACTGCTTGCAGAGTAGTTAACTGCCTTGGAATTATGGGCCCCAAATTAGGGAAGTGCCAGGAGCCCTGAGCCGTCCCCTGCCTGACCTGCACTTTCAGCTGACAATGAGGCCAAGGGATCAATTGAAGACACCTCTGAGTGCCATAGCTTCAGGTTCCAGGGTTGCCTCTAGCTGTATGGAGCAACCTGGGAGGCTCTGGATCACCAGGAGTCCCTGGAGCTGCTGCTGAAGCGACACCGAGTATAGAGTCACAGGGACACCCAGCACACTGCAGCTAATACACAAGCCACCACCCTGAACCTTCAACTTGTTCTGTCAGGAACTGTTTGCCCGGCACCAAACCAGTGTTATTGTGAACTTTCTCCTTCCATTGTTTATGCCGTGTCATCTCATGCCTCCCCCCCACCTATTTCCTGACAACCTTGGGAGGAACAATGCACTGACCGAGTATTTTTTCCCCTCTGGATATTTACAGCCCGTGCATCGAGGAGGGATGAGGATTGAGGGTGCCCTGCTCCAGCTCCAGCTCCTGCACCAGCTCCAGGTCCAGCTGCAGCTTCAAGCACAGCTCAGAACACTTCACAGTGCTCACAACTTTATCCGCCTGGCCAGATCAGCTCATTCCAGGAGGAAGAGTGAGGCTTGTTTATGTCCATTTCTTTGGAGAATACTCATTATGAGACAAGGATGAAGTAACTCAGCTCCAGCGGGGATATCTCACCCGTGCTGCAGAGATCTCCAAAGGCAGGTCTCTGCTGAACACATCCCTTTGGCTTCCTGTACCTTTATTTTTTTGGCTACCTTTATATTCTGTGGTGCTTTGAATTCAGTTCAATGTAATTTATAAAACTGTTGTAGTACCATTTTCCAGGGAGAGGTTTGTTTGGGATTGGTTGGGGAAGGAAGAGAGATGTCCTCCCAGCATCCTTATAAATGAGGAGAGTTGGACATCAACAGTGAGACTTGATGATCCTTGTGGGTCCCTTCCAACTCAGGATATTCTATGATAAAAGACGATGGGCCCAGATGGAGGAGCATGGGAAGGGATGGAGCCCTCTGTCAGGCAGCTGATTCCAGGAGCTGCAGCACTGGTCCCAGTGCTACTTTGCCAGCTGGTTTCCTTCCTGGCCGGCAGTGAGGGGATGTCAGACAGCACCAATCATCCTCCCCTTGACCTGCCTGCTGACATTCCCAACAGAGAGAAGTAAAATTTGCCATCCGATGCTGGGTTTGGGACACAAACAGTTTCTTTTCCCATCTCCTACACTGGAACTCCTACTGGCATAAGGCTGTGACTGACACCAGCCCTTGTCACCTCTACCCCATGCCCTAAATACTTTCATTATCTTTGGGAACCTCCCATCTCCAGCCCATTCCCACAAAGAACAGAAGGACCGGAGGCCATGGGAGATGGACAAGCATTTAAAATGCTTAATGGACAGAAACAGGCCATCCTGAGTGGGGGTCCCAACCTCTCGTAATATTTCAGAGGGAAGAAGAGGGACAGCCCCTCCTCCCCCACCTTATTCCAATATGGTGTAGGGTTTAAAGGAGGCTCCCCATAGCGAGGAGCTTCAAAGCCTCGCCAGCCCCTCCCTCCATGTGTCCTCCTGGTTCAGTTCCACCCTCCGCATTTCAGTGCCTTTCATCCTTCCTCTTCTTCGTCCTCCTCATTAGGAGGTTCCCTTCCCCCCCTCCCGCCCACTCCCACCCTTGCTGGAGACTGCCTTTGGTCAGGAGCCCAATGGGAACCAGCTGTCAGGCATAGCTGGGATATCCTGGAGAAAACAGCTTGAAAATGCCTCCCCCCCTCTTCCCCCTCCATGGCAAAGAAAAAAATCCTGCCTCAAAATGGCCCTGCAGATGGAAAAGGCATCCTGAAGGCCACCCTCCTCCTGACCCGTGTGGGTCCATCCGCTGGCTGGGTACCAGGAGGTCCCAGGTCCTGACTCCCTTTGGAATCATGAACCCATCCTGTTTGTCCTCTTCCTGCCAGCAGGACTTCCTAACCCACGCAGCAGGAGCCCAGGGCCCTTGTGCCGGAGCATTCCGTGTTAATCCTCCTTTCCCGGCTCCAGTGCACCTCACTCCACCATTGTTCCTCAAAGATGTTCCTGCCCTTCCCAGCTTGGGGGTGGTTGTTGTTTAAACAGCAGCAGCAGCCACACAAGCTGCTGGCTGTCCTGCCTTTTCAGGGTGGTCTGTAATTGCTTCCTGTCCTCTCCAGCGACTGCCTTCATTTGTTTGAGTTTCTGCCTAATCTCAGAACTGGGGGAGTTTGGAATGAGAGATCCTTAGTCCAGGCTCATGGATGTTTCCCTGCACTGGGACAAGCTGAGCCTGTTTTGGAGCTCCAGCCTGGTAAGGTCACAGTCCCACAACCAAGAAAAAAGGCTGAACTTAAAATAACCTGGGGAAGCCAGAGCGTGGTCTCAGCAAAGCTGGAGCCCTGGGTTTAGAGCTGCTGGGAGCCCGAGGTTTCTGTGGTCCTTGGATGACTGGAGCCCAGGTGTGTGCCGGCAGGAGCAGCAGTGGAAAAAGGAACAGGGGGATGGGGAGAAATGAAATGTTGTTTCTCAGACTTCAGAGCTTCGCTGTTCTTGGTCGTATTTTGATCCGGGCTGTGCTTGGGGTGGATTTTATCCAAGGCAATTCACACACATCCCGCTGATTTCCCAGCGTGCTGATTCCATGTCTCTGCACTGGCCTCTGAGCTCCCATTATCCTGGAGCAGGAAAGCGGGATGCTGGGGGCCAGCCCCGAGCAGAGCTGAGCTGCTCAACAGGCTCCAGACCAAACACTCCAACTTTCTGTTTTCCCCTCTCTCCAAGAACGAACTTTGGCTTTTTGTTGAAATGGGACGTGCTGTGCATAATGTCCACTTCTAACAGCAGTTTCCACACCAATAAACCAAAGCTTTTAAAGGAAAATGCCCCAGATGGTGTTTCCAGAAATAAGAAACATCTTCCAGCATAAACCTTCGTGGTCTGTCTGGAGCAGAAAACTGGACAGGCTTTGGTCTCAGATCTGGTGTGTGACTGAGGCAAACAGACAGGGATGAGAGAAATAAGGTGAGGGATGGATGGGAAAGGGGAGGATTTTATCAGGGAATGATAGAAGGGGGCTTTGGATGGGACTGGGATGTGTATCGTGGGGAGGAAGAGGAGGGACTGGCAGTGCAGAGTGGGATGAAGGCCACTGCCATGCCTGGGAGGGGGTACGTGTGGGCTTTGTGCCCGTGCTCAGGCTGCTGGTGCGTGTCCCATGTCCTGGTGGGACCTGTAGAATGGAACAGAGGGTTTATCCGTAAGGCCAATACTACCAAGAGTGAATGGGAATCTTGGTTCCCTTTAACTCCCTCCTCATAAAATGTTGCTGAAGCAGAGATGACAGTGCTGCCCAGGATGGGCTGGATCCTCCTGCAGGGAGTCACCACTCTGTGCTCTGGGACTCCCAGGACAGGCAGCCTGGAGTTAAAGCAGCCACAAAACCAAAGAGAGAACAAGCCCATTCCCACTGCTCACTCCTCTAAATATTTTCCTGAATGGCTTTTCAAGCTGTGCCTGGTCCAGATGCATCTCACACGTGATGTACATCTCTCTGCTGCGTGCTCCAAGTGTGCAGGACATCTCATGGCAGAGGTTGGAAATCTGTCGGCCTCCTGGCTAATTGGAACTGCTCAAATATGACCTGCTAGGTCATATTTTATATGTGCCTGCATATCCATTAAATTAGTGTATGGACAATACAATAGATGATGGCTTTTTAATGCCCCTTGCTGCACATAGACCCCGTGGCAGATGCAGTTCAAAATGATTCCAACACGTCCTTCTGGCGCTCCTGCCGCAGTGTGATGGAATGGCCTTTCCCATGCTGGAGCCAGAAGCAATTCCCTGGGCCAGCCTGTCTGGGTTTTGCCTCACGGGGCAGGATCCACTTGCTTTTCCACCCTCTGGAGCTGCATCATGTGTGGTGCTCACTCTCTGGTGCAGCATCTCTAGCACAGCCCAAATCTCTTCTCTGCTTCCAGCTTTAGGATCACACTCCAAAAGCTCCATAGCCCTGCAGGCTCTCTCCCTTATTTTGCCCTCCTCATGCCTTCAGCAGCTCAGGCCACCTCCTCCAGAGCTCCAGATTTGTCCCTTTCCAGGGTGCACTGACCAGCAAGGACAATACAGGCTCTACAGAGGCTGTTCCAAATGAAGCCCAACTGAGAAATGATCAGGAGCATCTGCTTGGGTGTCCCCACCGTGAGATCCTGGGTTTGGGCTAGTGGACTTAATGTGGCCCCAGCTCCTCCCAGCTCTGCTTCTGCTCAGTCTCCTTCTTTTTGGCATGAAGTATCAGCAATATCCGTCCCCCCTCCTCATATTCCCTCCCTCGCTCCTTCCTCGATTACACGCAGCTTTTAATAGAGCTCTGGTCTCTTTTCTGGCCTCTCTTGCTTCCCTCATAATCCAGGCTGTCAAGAGCTATCTGTACTCAGAGAGACAAGCTCCGTGCTGGGATGTGGAAAGCAGGGAGGAATTTGGGTTGGAAGAGAGCTCTCCAGCGGTGAAGGGCAGCTGGGCCACAGGGAACAATGGGAATGACCATGGAAGCTCCTCTTGTCCTTGTCTGGATCAGCTGGGTATGATCTCAGCTTCAGGATCTGTGCAGACAGAGCACTCCGTGTTCCAGGTGGATCCCAGTGCTCGGCGCCAGCACTTCCCCTCACAGATATCCCCATCTGCTGGGACACCCTGGCCACAATGAGGACAAGCCTCAGGGACAAAGGAAGGGAAAGCTGTAGCCCTGGATTGAGGGAAGAGGAAAGAACATTCCCAGCTGACAGACAAGAACCAAGTTGCTTTTCTTCTTGACACGTTTCTCTGGCTGCCGAGGGCTGGCTTGGAGCATTATCCCAAAGGGCTCCTGCCTTGCCAAGGCTTTGACGTTGGTGGTCAAGGTATTAACATGGTCTTTCTGAACCAACAGAAGAAGAGACAGGATCTGATTGGTACCAGAAAGATATGGGGGAGAAAAAACCCTTACATGGCTCTGATTAGCTGGCTTCAAACCCACGATAATAAACCCAAATTTGGGAAGCAATTAGAAAGGAAGAAGAAGAATGAGAAGAAAAGGGGGAATGAGAGAGTCGCCTGGCGGTCTCAAGGCAGCCTTTCAAGGATCGAGATTTGGATGTAAGCCAACATATCAGCTCTAATCTTTGGCTTTTTGTTGGACTTAACAAGGACTTTAAAATGAATCCAGTCGCAACTGACAGGCCCCATATGGATCCTGGTTTGAAACCTCCTTCTCAGCTCCGAATCAAATAGTCTGAGACCACAGAGAGCTGGTCAGGAGACTGAAAAGGAGAAAACAAAGGCAGGATCACAGACACGGCCTCACACACATACACACAGTGCACACTCACACACGGGCTGGGCATGGAGACACCGGGCTCCGTTTCAGCGCAGAGCCAACGCAGACAAGTGGCTTTGTGGCACCACAGAGGGGCTGTCTGTGACCATGACGATACCACAGTGACATTTCCCTTGATGCCACTCAGCTTCCCAGACTCGATGTGAGTTCAATCACATCTGCATCTGGAGATTGCCTTCATTTACTGCCTTTTATTTCAAGCTCGGATAAAATAAGTGTGGATATTTGCCTTCACATATGAAAAACAATTAAAAAAACATCTTTCCCTGCTCTTGCTCTGAGCCTGGCGCATCTCTCATCTCCCTAAGCTACACCACAATGCAAGAACAAAGGCATCTGACCTGTATCCATGGCAACCCTCAAATTCTACACCTTTGCCTTTTGTACGAAGTTTCCCCTCCCTTACTCTCTACACACACACATGTGTACACACTCTGTTTCCTGCCTACATGCACGTACATGTGTGTCTGTATAACTCATGATATATATGTATATTTAAAAAATGCTGTTTCTGACTCTTACAAGAGCTTCTGCATTTGCCTCATGTGCCAACTGAACTCCCATTTATTCCACAGTGGGGTTTTCATCTCAGGTGCTGGCAGGGTTAACTAAAAATCCACTGATGGCCACAAGGTAGCACTTGGTTCAAGGAAGAAAAGCAAGTGTTTCGAGCAGAGAGAAGCAGGAGTGTAATAAGGGATTATTGGATAACACTTGGCATGCCAGGGCTGAAACAGCTGGCCTTTGCCTTTTCATGGCCACTGCCAGCAATCCAAAGGGACAAACACCTCCTGAATCCATCACTCAGCGCCAGGGAAAAGGTACCACATCCCTGGGAGGAGAAAGGAAACAACAACAAACATCCATTTGATTGTTCCAAAGGGATGTGCCAAGATAAGCACTGCTGGGTCGTGTTTTTAGCACCCACTCTCGCTGTCATCACACCTGGAGTGGCTCCTGCCTGCAGCCAACTCCCCTGTTGGGATTTCCCTGTGCCAGCCACAAGCACGGCCGTGGGTTTGTGTGGGCCATGGATTTGTGCTGGCCGTGGATTTGTGCGGGCCATGGATTCGTGCTCTGTATGCCTCGGAAGTGTGTCAGCAGTGGCATGGGGGATGGCACAGGAGAGCCGGAGAGCGGCTCCTGGCAGAGCTGAGGTGGGCTGGCAGACAGGAGCCAGGCATGGGGGCAGTGTCCTTGGTTCTCACCGAGTTTGAGACTCAGCAGGGTCCTGGAGCCACAGCCACGGATACAGAGAGGTCCCAGGGAGCAGTGATGGACAGCATCTTGCCTTCTTCAAAGGCTGGTTCTCCAGGGCTTGTTCTTTGGGAAAGGCTGGCACCACCCACTATAACAGACCAAAAATGCTGCCAATCCCCTGGCTCTTGGAAGAGACTGAAAATGTGCACAATAACTATCACTGGGTTTGTAGGGACTCTGAAGGAGAGGGGAGACCTCACTGGGGTCTGCAGTTTCCTCCCAAGGGGCAGCCACGGGGTAGCTCCAATCTCTGCTCCCTATGACCAGGGACAGGACCCTAGGGAGCAGCTGGGGCTGTGCCAGGGCAGGGTCAGGTTGGGTATCAGGGAAAGGCTCTTCGCCCAGAGGGTGGTGGGCACTGAGCAGGCTCCCCAGGGCAGTGGGCATGGCTCCGAGGCTGCCAGAGCTCCAGGAGTGTTTGGGCAACGGGACAGGGACAGGGTGGGATTGTTGGGGTGTCCTGTGCAGGGTCAGGAGCTGGACTGATGATCCTGGTGTGTCCCTTTCAACTCAGGACATTCTGTGATTTTATGATTCTATGAGCTGCATTGTACAGCCTTCTCTGGGTCCCAGCAATGCTTTCTGCTCCAAGGGGGAAAGGATTGGGTGTTTTAATGCACTTGCCCTTGGATGCACTGCCACCATGGAACCCTGGGGGAAAGGGAAGGGCTTCTGAGGAGAAGCAGCTCAGCCCTGCTCCAGGCACTGACCAGAAGCCAGACCTCCCTGTGATCCGGCTGGGACATGGTACCAGTCCCTGGCAGAGAGGGCACAGCCAAACCTCTCCCTTCCCTGCCTTTTAAATGCTTCCAGTTGTCAGTGCAGCAGTATAAAACCAGCTGAACTGTGGTTAGAGACAATGAGTGATGCAACAGAATCCCTCATGCAGACATGGAAGGTTTGCTGCTTATTTCCCTTCAGCAGGAGCCCCGTGTGCATGGGACAAACTCCAAACTCATTGACGTCAGCAGAATGACTCCCTTTGACTTCAATGGGCTTTCACTGGGACCATTATTGCCTGGGAGAAGCCACTTACTGGGAAACCAAGGGAGGATCTAAATTTGCGTGGAACAAACATCGTGTGGCCTTGGTGCTCCACAGCACCGAGCCATGGCCATGCAGACTGCATTTCTCAGCATCCTGCACTCCATCTCAGCCAGCAGCAGGAACCTGGAATGCTGCAGTCTAGCCACAGAGAGGGCTGATGCTGGTGCTCTTTCAGAAACA
Source organism: Acropternis orthonyx (assembly GCA_035583155.1). Taxonomy (NCBI): domain Eukaryota; kingdom Metazoa; phylum Chordata; class Aves; order Passeriformes; family Rhinocryptidae; genus Acropternis; species Acropternis orthonyx. The sequence continues at coordinate 6,202,309 of JAWWEU010000138.1, read as the reverse complement.
AGAATGTCTGAAATACTCAGGAGTACAGTCATTGTTTCATTGCTGGGCCAAATTTTCACTAGATTGGACTCTCAAACCTCCCTAGAAAGCTTTTCCCTCTCTGTCCAAGCACCTTCCAGAATCCAGGCAGCGCAGTGTGAGTGCAGACTGAAACTGTGCCTCTATTCCCCAGGGAAGACTCTCCACTTCTTGCTTTATCCATCTAGGGCTGGTTGAGGCCTTTTCCACACCCCAGGCTGCCCTGACCAGCAGCCCCCAGTGCCGGCTCCAGGCACCGCTGAACTTTGCTTCAAGACTTTGTGTATCAAAAGATGTCTGAGGGCTTTGGGCCTGCAGTTTGAATTCCTTGCCCCCCTGAAATAAAGCCTCCAAGCTGTTTGGCACATGGGGATGAAAGGGGAAGAGAACGCTCAATAAAAGGACCAGCACACACCAGTTCCTGTCCTTAGCTGGGAAGGTTTGGATGTGCAAGCAGAACAGAGAAGCTGTCTTCTCCCTGCCCTCTGCCCCATGACCCAGACTCCTCCACCCCTCCAGCTGCCTTCTCTTCCATGGGGAACAGGTCCGGAGCGAGGAGCATTCCAAACACCCCGCTGGCACCGTGTTTATGCAGCGTGTCCTCCTTGCAGAGCTGCTCAAAAACAGCCCCAGAACAAAAACAGAAAGAAAAAAAAAAGAGTAGAAAACAGAGAGAGGGAAGAAACTAACAACTTCGGCTTTTTGGACAGAAAACAGCATTTTTTATTTGTTTTTCTAGCAAAAAAAAAAAAAAAAAGAAAAGAAACTCTGCCAAAGAATCCTGAGTTTTCAGATTTGGAGGTGTATCTTGAACTAGGTTTATTCCCTTTATTCCCTTTTCCTATATTAAATAAGACCCATCAAGGCGTGATGTTTTTGGTGGGAATAACCCTTTCTTTATCACTCCTCTGGGTCAGGAAAGGAGCAGGAGCCATACGCCTGAGTTCCAAAATCAACAAGAAAACAATAGAGATGTTCATTTATGGACCTTGAAGTTGTGGTGCAAGGCCTGAGCTTGGCTCCTCTCGGCTGTTGTCTTCATTTGAAATCACAGTCCCTGGAGGATGCTGGAAGATGCTGCTCCCCAGTGCTCCAAAGGCATCTCCAAAGGCATCTCCAGCCACAGCAAGGGCCGTTTCCTCTGACACTTCAACAAACTGGGATAGCACATGGGTTGCCGCAGTCTGTTTTGGGTGTGAAATAGCCACATCTTTCCAGAAAGCACAAGAAAACTAGTGCTATGCCAACAAAACCATGGACAACATCCACGTCTCCCAGAGTTAACCATTTTTAGGGACTTAGAAGGACTTTCCCTTAAAGAGCACCATTAGCTCCTTTAGCAATCTCTTGCAGGACTCTTGTTTTAGGACCCAAAACATTCCAGACATAATAGATGTAGGTGCCACTATTTGCTGTAGACAGGGGAGTCTAGAGCCTAACAGCAACACTCTATGCCAAATTCCCACACCATGCTGCCAAAAATACTTTTGAGTGTGTCTCACTGATGTGAAACATTTCTCTGTATTGTTTCCTCCCAACATCTCCATTTTTTGTTGCCAAATGCAGAAAGGAACATAGTACAGAGACCCTTGTTTCCTCCCCGGGGTTGGAGAGGGGCCACTCTCCGTGAAACACAGCCTGGGTTAACCACAGAGTGGTATGAGGATGATACACAGAGTGGGAACAGAATCACCAGGTCTGGGATCAAGGGAAGCTGCTCCTGAAGCACCCATGTGTCTGAGAAGATACATCCAAGGGAACCGGATGGAACTATGTGAGGGAGGATCAGGTGGGATCTCAGGGAAAGGTTCTTCCCCCAGAGGGTGGTGGGCACTGACCAGGCTCCTCAGGGTTTGGTCACAGCCCCAAGGCTGCCAGAGCTCCAGGAGTGTTTGTACAACAAGGACAAGGTGGAATTGTTGGGGTGTCCTGTGCAGGGCCAGGAGTTGAATTGATGATCCTGGTAATCCCTCCCAGCCCAGGACATGATGCAATGAACCCTGACGGTACCACAAAGCCTCACGGTATGAAGGGCATCACCCTGCGTGTGCGTTCATCCCTCGCCTTTCCCAGGCAGTGAACCAGAGAGATGCCCCACCTATTCAGCCTCTGCTTTATTTATCTCTTGGTTCTCAGTCACACACAAAAAAGGGTTAATTAAGTGCCTGGTGTGGAAAAGCAGGACACGAGGGAGTATCCTGGGAATGCCCTGCTTCACGCACTCTGTGAGGCACAGAAACAGCTCCTGTGATGAACCACACTAGAAGTGCAGGTCGGGGCTGCGCTTTCCCCTGCAGATCCGTGGGTGTGAATGCGAGTGCCAATATGAATTATGTTGTTAAGCAAAGGGCTAAGAGTGCCAGACGGAGACAGCCAAAGAGTGGGAAGATGTTAGGAAAGCTTCCTCCATCTGTCCCTAGTCACGCGTTTAGGTCCCAGGCCTCGCCACACCCTTCCCACATCTGATCTGCAGCATCCACAAAGTTCTGTTCACCTTTCCCTGGGTTGTGTTTTCTGTCTTGACTAAGTCTTTGGAATGTCTTTCGGTGTCTCCTGCCACCCTGCAGCCCCCTCCCAGCTTGCCCACTGCAGCTTTGTCACTGGGCTTCTGCTACAACACTGTGAAAGATCTGCAGTAAAACCAAAGCTCCAGTCAAATCTTACCCACTTTTCCACCCAATTTCACATAGGATTTTTCCCACTCTCTGTGTGTTAAAGTACCACTTTTCAGAGAATTTCTGTGACAATCGGTTACAGATCAAGGATACCAACCAATGGGATCAAGAGCTTCATCCCTGGACTTCGGAGACACCATTTTGGCTCCCTTTGCCTTGGCAGAGAAAGGCCAACCTCATCTGCCCTCTGTTATCCCCACCAAGAAAACATGTGTGCAGCTTTTATTCTGTTTATATGAGCCAAATAGCTTGGGAAAGGATCCTGATCTCAATTCATTCATGATATTTCTGCCTTCATAATTGTCTGTGGCACTGCACCACACCAAGCCTTAAACTGATGTTCTGTTGGACCTGCAACATGTACCTGAAATGCACATCCCTGTTCCTGCAGTGAAGTTTGGCTGTTCCACTGGCTCCCTTGATCCCTTTTGGTCCGGGGGCACAGCCTGACTGTTATATTGCTGCTGATTAATCCCCTGTGATTCCCTGGGAGGGGATTGCCACTTCCCCTCTTTCCTCTGCCAGGGTGTGGGGCTGTAAAGAAGCCTCACATTTACTGAGAGCACAATGTCCTGCTTTACAAGGGGAACAGAGCTGTCTGAGCAGGATCAGACCTCTTCTGCAGTGTCCCAGCATCAGAGGCATTCCTGGGATCATCCATCAGCCAAGGAGCAATGGGAGCAGCAGCAGGAGCACTGCTGGTGGTTCTCCACCTGGGAAGGCAGATCCAAAAGATGGTGTAATTAATTCAGGATGGGCATTCCTCTGGAAATGGGGTAGTTTGGTTGGCACAGGGCAGCAGCCAACTCCCAAATTCAGATGTTGTCACTCCAGCCTCTGGAATGTGCCAAGGAATGGGCTGTAGCTCCAACACTCATCAGGTTCCATCCTTTTACAAAGTCCTGCATTGCCTTAGACTTGTGACCTTGCTCAAAACAAAAGCGAGCAGGTCACAAGGAACATGGATGACCCCAAATAAGCACCTTTGGCAGTGAGTGTTGGCAATGTGAGACATTGGCTGGCCTTGCTGGAGGAAAAAAAATCCATTTGTTCTCCCTCCCTGCACAAAATTCTCAGGGAAAGCAGGAAAGTCAGTAAAATCAGATGAGAAAACCCCGTTAACAGAGAGATTTGCCAAATAAGTGAGCACATTCAGTGGCCTGGAAAATGAGCCGGCGAGTGATATAAGAGCTCTTTCTGAATTCTGCACACTCAAGGAAACATTTAATACATCTTGAAGAAAAAATATGCCTCGGCTCTTGCTGCTGGCGTAAATATTTGTGTTCGCAAGTGTTGGCAAATATTTGAGCCATCGATGTTGTTTAACCAAGAGCTTTGTCTCGCTGAGTCCACCTCCCTTTTCTGGCTCCTCTGGAATCACATTAGCCAGAGGATCCTCTTGGTATTTATGTGAGGGATGGGATCAAAATCGTTTCTATTCGTGCCTTAAGACCCAGGCAGGAGCTTACAGGAGGTGACCAACAAAGGTCAGCGGAAGAGCTGACAAAGGTCGTGCCCTACATCCATTTGTTCTTGGCACAGTCTCCTTTAGGAGATGGTGAATTTAACCTGGATTTGCAGGCACAGAATCATGCTGAAGGACTTTCTTGCTTCTACAGTAATTTCCAAGCTTTTATTTACTGTATTACATATAAGGGAAGAGAGGAAAGGCAATTTGCCTCCCACCATGCTCAGGGTTGTTTAGGACAGATATGTGAGGCCTTGATAACCCTCTGCAAAACTCTCATACAAGAGTTTGATGCCTTGACAGCTTCTGAACGAAGAAAATTAAAATGCAGGAACAGTAGGAATTGTAGCACTGTCAGCCTGGGAATGGAGAGGAGGTGGCCTTGGCTTCTGCAGCCAGACTGTGACCACATCTTGGTGCTTCCCAGCTCTGGGCATACAATTGGATATGTCACTTGTTCAGTTTTTCTTTTCCTTCAAGAACAGACTGACTCCCCATCCCTGGAAATGTACAAGGCCAGGTTGGATGGGGCTTGGAGCAACCTGGTCTAGTGGAAGGTGTCCCTGCCCATGGCAGGGGGTGGAACTGAACAAACTTTAATGTCCCTCCCAACCCAAACCATTCTGGGATTCCATGATTATGCCCCAGAAATGCTCCTTGCTAACCCATACATGGACCTTGCTAATGTTGCCCTGAAGCTGCTGCAGAGCATTCCCAGCTGTAATCCCAGCTCAGCAGTGCATGGAAACATCTAAATACATGACAGCTGTTTCCATAGTGACTCTGTGACTTGGCTCTCAGACCTGTCCCCCCTGTGCCCACTGTCAGTGACAGCATCGCTGAAAAATTGTCACACCAAGTAACAATTAAGAAGAAAGTCCTAAAAATTGCTGTGGTAGTTTGTTGAAGAGGTCAAGGGGTACCTTCAAAGCATTATAGATACCTCTGGGACTTGGCAGTGGGACAGTCAAAGCTTTTTGTACCTAAGTCTGGTTCTACATAACGTGCAGAAGATGTTGAACTGGAAAAAGATGTCAAGTCAAATCTTGACAGAGCCAAACAGAAATTGCCATCACAGCCAGCTGAGAGCCATCATGGGGGAGATCACAGACGAGTAAGTGTGGTGTAAACAGCCGTGAAGCCACCACGGCCTCCTCCAGCCTCTGGTAAGGACCATGGCCAGGGTGACTTTAATCAAGGAGGACCACACCTGGATTTCTCAGAAATGGGCACACAGAGCCATGCAGGAGAACACTCCAGGCTCTCCAACCCGCTTAGTCAGTGGAAGATGTTCAAGCAACCAGAAAAAAACCCTGAACTGCACTTTGGGTGTGAACCTGACCGGCCACTGTTTTGACAGGTAAAGCAGCATGGACAGAGTAAGAGCTCCCGTTCCGTGCCCTTGCTGGAAGGGTTCTTACAGTTAATACATTAACCTCTGAATAAACAAACAGCTGAGAAGGCCCTTTCCTAACCCAGCAAAGTACAAACACAGCCTACATTCTTCTGATTATAAACCCATGAGTGCAAGACACACTCCTGGGAATGAGCTCGATATGTTTTCTCTTTGATTCCACCCTCTTGGGAAGATTAAACAGTGTCATTGCCAGGTTAATACAGAATGACCTCAACATCTCAGAAAATTATTGCATTGCAAATAAGGCTGACATTTACATATTTCCCTGTTGCCCAAGGGTACAGCAGCCACGTTCCAGGTGGAGCACTGGAGCATGCTGGAAGGCAGCAGTGCAGAGCAGTGCAGGGAAAGCAAAGGGCTGAGCCTCAGCACTAATGGCTCAGGGAAGGAGGGAGGCTCCCTAAGGATCCAGCCCCAATCCTCTGGCCAGCCCAGCAAGCAGCTGTCAGTCAGCTGCGTGCTGAAATCCATCCTCCTGAGCTGAGCTGAGCTGAGCTCTGCCAACAGACCCAGGGAACAGAGACACCTTCCATCTCCTCCTGCAGGCTCCTGAGGAGGAGCTGAGGAGACCAGCTCATTTTCTGGGCCAGATCTGGAGGACGAGCCTCTCGCCAGAGTGTTTCATGTCTCAACACACAGCTGAGTGGCCTGAAAGGGGGTGTATGTGCCTGGCTGGTCTGTGAAGCCATTGGTTTCCAGTGGCAAGTAGAGAGGGTTCCCAAGGGATTATTGGCACTTCCTTGAGCTCCAGTGCAGAGGGAATGGGTGCAGCTACTCTGAAGATCCAGGAGCATGGTGGTGTGATGCAGGGGGGAAGGGGAGGGATGAGGAGCAGCAGGGTACAGCCACTGCCTGTGCTACACGTGGTTCATGTTCTCCTATCACTCTGCAGCAATACTAGCCATTTTCAGGCTGAGGAAAAACAGACTCAGCCCGAAGTCATCATCCGATTTTCCCTGTAGGTGGCCAGACCCTTCCCACCCAGTGCTTCCCAAATCCTGTCTCGGCTGGCCTGTGAAGATGAGCCTCTCCCTCACACAGAGAGGCCCTCCATGATCTAAAATACAACCTCCCTGTGGGCTGCTCTCCCTCACTCCTCCCATGCCAAACCCAGAGGCTTGGCTGGGTCCTGGCAGACCTTCTGCATTCCCGGGAGCCCTGTGGGCCACCACAGCGTGGGCTGGGAAGGACAAAGCCACAGTACCCCCTTTGCTGGCTGCCAAAGCAACCCCAGGGCAGAGGCTCTGTCTGATCCCACTGCTGGTCATCCCGGGGCACTGACAGGGGAACTGTTGCCAGCTGCCGGCTCCCAGTTCCATTTCCTGCTCCGAATACCAGGAGCTGAACCTTTTGTGTTTCCAAGGGGATTTTCTTGCCCTTTCAAAGGCAGGATGTTGCAGAATGGCGCAGCACCTCACCATGGATAAAGCCATTCCCTGTCAAATCTACAGGGATATCCCTCCTTAGGAACACCCTGGGTTGTGCTTTGCCACCCCTCCATCACCTCACCCAGGCACAACCAGTCCCCAGATCTGCTTGTGGGGTGCCCAGCACCCAGCCACGTTCCCTGTCAGACCCCTGGCAAAGGGAGGGCCCCTCGCCCACCCACCTGCCCCTCATGGGATGGGGCTGTGGGCTCACGCTGGAGTTCCTGAGCAGGAACCCGATGACAGAGAGCTGAACTCCAGCTCTCCCTCAGCCCATAAATCTCGCAGTGGTCTCATTTTGCTAGGAATGATGCCTCGGGGAAGGTCTGTGTGGTCCAGAAAAGGAAAAGCAATGCAAACCATGCTTGAAACACCCTCATTCTGCTCATCAGCCCTCATCCCCACCACCATCATCATCCCACAGGGCCAGATCCTGGTGGCTTGAGGGCTCATCTCTTTGGGAGCTGGGCTGGGAGCTCAGAGTGGTGCTCCCTGTTCAGAGAGAGGGCTCATGGCAGGTCCTCAGACCTGGCATCAACTGGAACATGTGTCCCCTCACCTGGCTGTAATCTCCCTGTGGTGTGGGAGGCCTGTGATGGGCACAGTCACTGCCAGGCTGGGAAAGGGCTCTCGGGAGTGGAGAGAAGGTTCTGGCTGCCTGGTACCCAGCAGAATCACAGAATCTTCAAGGTTGGAAGAGACCTTCAAGGTCATCCAGTCCAACCATCCATCCCGAACCACCTTGATCCCCACTAAACCATGTTCCCCAGTGCCACATACAGACACCCCTTTAACACTTCCAGAGACAGTGATTCCACCATCTCCTTAGGCAACTTATTCCAACACCTGACCACTCTTTCAGGGAAAAAAAAAATTCTTAATATCTGATCTGAAACTCCCCTTGCAACTTGAGGCCATTTTCCTCTTATCTTTTCACTTGGACATGGCAGAAGTGACCGACCCCCACCTGGCTCCACCCTCCTTTCGGGGAGTTGCAGAGAGCAATGGGGTCCCCCTGGAATAATGGGGTCCCCCCAGAATAATGAGATCCCTCTGAGCTCCAGCTCTTGCTGCAGGGACTTGCTGAGACCCCACAGCCAGGTGAATTTGCCTTGTTGGAGGTGTGGGACCATGGAGCAGGTGAGGCACCTTTCCCTGTGCATCATAACCATTGCTCGAGGTTTCTGCAGGAGGCAAAGGGAGAGTTGTAGCTGTTGTGTTTGGGGGTGGGAGGAGACTCTGCATCCAGAAAACACCCTCCTGCAGGAGATAAGGGAGACCTGGCCACCCACAGCCCCGGCTAGCCAGGAATCCAGGCTTCCATATGTCCAAAGCTGGTGCCAGAAGCGTCGTTCCCATCGTCAGCAGGCCACCACCCCCTTCTCTGCGTTCTCCCTCCTCCTCCGCCTCTCTAGAACCAGCTGACTTTTTTCACAACCAGGAAACAATCAAACAACCTCTTGAGCTGCTCCTCCTCCTCCCAGCACTGCCATCTCCCTGTGCAGAGGATTCTGTCAGTACTCCCAAAGCCTGATGTGCTGTGCTGTGCAGGGCTGTTATTCCAGCCTCCCGCTGGGGAAAACCCTCTGGGCTGCAAATACCTGTGTTTCGTTAAGTAAATAATCACACAAGATAAAATAACCATCTTGATGGGGAGATGGAGGGAGGGGAGCAGGAATGCAGACGTGGGGAGCACCAGACAGCAGGCTCTGGGTCGGTGTGCTGGGTGCCGTGTGGTGGCTGGCAGTTCCAGTATGTTCCCATGGGTAACTGGTGATGCTGGCACCCACCAGAGGGTAATTAAATAAAAAACTTTTAGGGGGGAGGTCTAAGGGAGGAATGTTACATTTGGCTTTTTAAAACAGCTTTTAGAAGGAGCATAGCTGGGAAATATATTCAGTGCAACTCACCCGCCCTCATTGGGAAAGGCTTGGAAACCATGCAGCTGTGGTTCTCCAGGCTTACAGGGGAGTGAGGAAGAGGAAGGGGAAGGGGGTGACCCAGTGAGGGGAGAACTGTTCCTAACCTTCCGGGGGATGTCCTGTGCCACTGTGGGTGCTGGGGCCTTCAGAAATACTAATGTACCTTGTGAAGGGAAACAGCTCCCGTGGGATTCTGCTCCCCTCTGCCACTTTCCCAGGGCCACTGAGGAAGTTTATACTGGAGCCAGGCAATGATCCCAAGTGGCCTGGTTTGCTGCCTGTGTGCTGCAACCACAAGCCCAATGGTGCTGCTGCCTCCCTGCAAAGAGCTTTCTGATGTTTATGTCTCGCCTGTTTGGGACATTTCACACATTCAGCATTGAGGCTTAGAAGGCTGCTGAGAGAAGGCAGGAAGGCAAAAGAGGAAGAAGGAGTTCAGCCAGGAGGGAAATAGTGGGGAGATGTTGGAGCTTTGAACTGGGACTTCTCAAGCTTGCCCAGGTCCATCCCAGCCCATGGGGAGGCAAGTGGGTCATTTGCCCACAGCAGGAGCACAGGGAGAGAGGCCTGGGGTCACCTGTGGGACACTTGGGAAGGCCAGGATGACTGGAGTGGGTTAAAAGAAGGCTCGTGCCAGGCACAGGTAGCCCTGATGGACAGCTTGGTGCTGCTCCTTGGATTGTGAACTGGTGCCAGAATCAAGGCTAAGAGTCTCCTGGATTCATTTCTCAGTCATTTATTCATCTATAATTGCCTGTCTGCCTGTCTTGGAGCTAATGACTGGATGTGAAGATTTGCAGTTGAGGTTTGTGAGAAGGTAATTACATTGCAATCTCACTGGATGACTATTCCTCGAATGAAGATAAACTTGTTTGAGTAGGTCTGCACATCGCAGGAATCAGTTGTATTACAGAGCCCAGGCATGGCAGGGGAGATAAGGAATGTTTTCACTGCTGCTTTTTTTATCTGCTGACCTATTAAAAGCTTTTCTGTCTGAAGGGAGTGAGGAACCACCAAAGGGGTTAATCCCACAGCTCCTCACCCCTGATGGACGGATTTGAGCCTCCTGTTGAGACTCGATCACTTGGTTGGGATTCAGTGGGTGCTCTTGCTGCCTTTCTAGTCAGTGCTGGTTTTTTGAGCTGCCCTGACCTGGACTTCAGGTCCATTCTGGACAGACTTCACTAAGAGGGTATGGCAGAGCCAGACAGAAATACAGTTGATCCTTGAGAAGAAAACCCTGCCCTGGGGAGGCAGGGAAAGGTCTGCAACAACAAGACATGAGCAGGCACAAGCCTGATGGCTGAATAAACCCCTCTTTCCTGCATAGGAAGCTTTTGCTTATTCCAGAACTGCTGTGTGATGGGAATCTGCAGGAGAAAATGTCCCTGAGTTTCTCTCCTTGCCCCTGTCCCCTGGGTAAAAGCATTGCTTGGATTTGCATCATTTCCCACCAGCCTTGTCACCAGAGGACACTCCTGTTAGCACACACTGGATGGCCTTACACAGTCCTGGTCCTGCTGCAGGTCCTGGAAGTGCCTCAGGTGGGTTGGCTGCTCCATGGGGACATCCCATGGGACGGGAGGAGGCACCTTCACTCTCTGCAGGCTTCTCCTGCTCTGTGACTTTAAAGCTCTGGCCCTCGCTCGGAGCACGAGCCAATGCTCTGAGATCATCCCTGTCCCATCGAGCTGCTAAACCCCCTCAAATCTTTCTTGTTCAGCAGCACTTCATATAAATCCAGTAATGTGCGTATCACTTCGGCTGCCAACTGCTTTTGGGTCAGGAGGGGGGTGGGGGGTATTATTACAGTCACTGCTCCAATCCCAGGGGATCCCAGGAAACCGCAGGCTGCCAGCAAATGTCTGGAGGATGGAGGCACGGCGGGGACCCCTGGGAGTCGGCTGGCAAATGTGATGCACTGGGTATGGATTAACAACCCATTAGGGCAGGGGCTCGGGGCTGCTTTAACCAAATCCCCCCCTCAGCCCCTGGAACGCCAGCGATTCCCGCTCCCAGGCAGAGGCTCCGCGCAAGGCCAGCGTTCCCGCATCGCCTTCGCCCCATTAAACATCACTGAGGGCTTAAGGGCATTGCACGGCGCTTCCTTGAGGTACAGAAATGATCGCCTGGGATGAACCCGACTGGCCCGCTCTGTGCTGTGTTGGCTTCATGTTGGCGCAGCCCACGGAACACTTGGGCATGAATAAAACATTTGCTGGAGGAGCAGCAGCCACTGTTTGTCAGGGAGAGCCTCTGACTCTGACAGGGCACAGTCTCTTGCCTGACTTCTCACCCTTCTTCCAGGGGATCACTGTCTGGGAGGCGTCCAGGAGCAGTGTGATCCCCATTCCCCCCTTCCTGCTCTGCCAGGGAGTTTATCCCGGTGGCCAAGGAAAGACTTTTTATCCAATTTTCCTCCTTGCTGCAGCAATTATCCAGAATTGGTGGCAAAACCCACCCTGGGGAGAGGCAACCCCCAAGGACTGTTCAGCCCCTGGTGGGGTCATGACCTGTTTTTTGGAGGTTTCAGAAGGCAACTGAGAAATCCATATTCTGATATGTGATATGGGAATCACCGTCAGTATCCTTCTTCCCACCAGTGAAAATGGAGAATTGAAAAGATCTGGAAGTTTCTGCTGGAAGTGAGAGATTTCTGGCTGCAGAGGCCGCTCCTGCCATGGGATTCTGGCACAAATTCCTGCATCATTCCAAGGGGTACTGATGAGATTGGAAGGCTGTTCATTCCTCTGTGCCTAGATCTCCAGAGCCCAGCTTCCCAAATGGAATTTTTGGGATGTGTAAGGAGTTTACCTTTCCAAATGTTTGAATATCCTCAAACAGGTGCCTGAGGAAAGACTCCATAAAGGTACAAACAAATCCCAAGTGCCTGGATCAGGGGAATGACAGCAAGTCACCTTCGCCTCAAGTGCCTGTGACCACAAACCACAGCACTGCCAGAGGCACATACATTGTTCTTCCCTTACTCTAAGTGATAGAAGTTACTTCCCAGTGTGACAAATTTATGGCTGCAAAATTACAGGATTACTTTATGATGTGCCACCAGTGTGAGAACATATATCTATTAAAAAGTCACTTATGTCCAAACTGAAAGGGCCAGCAAAGAGTGATTTGGGGCAGTAAACAAATGTGACAGGTACAATTATTGACTTGGCTGGAAGCTGGAGTTTCTGACTGAAGCCCAGCAGGCATTTCAGAGGCTTCAGGTGGTGTGTGGGGGCAGCAGTTGGGCTGGGACCTGCCCGGCCCCACTGCATCCAGGGCTGGAATCCAGCTGCTGGGAAGGTGGGTGGTGGGATCTCACAGCATCAGCCTGCATTAACTGTGAGCTCTCTGGGGTAAACCCAGTCCTTGGAGGCCTGGTCCAAGGTAGGAATGGGATGGCTTTCCAAGAGGAAGGAACTCAGGGAGTGACCCATAAACTTTACCCGTACTGAATCCCTCCTTTCCATGAAGGGAAACCAAGACCTTGAACTTTGGTCCCAGGCAGAAAAAAAAAAAAAAAGGCATAAAAATAATAACATTGGCATCCTCTACAAGGATATTAGGCTTGTCCATTTCCTTTATTTCCTGTGTTATTCCTGTATTTCCATTATTCTTTGGGCAGGTGAGGCAGTGAGTGGGCCAGCACTGGTTCCTGCTCCTCACACCCACATGGTGCCTGAAACCATCCCCTGCCAAACCTGACTTCTCCAGACATGCAACCCTCTGGAAACACTCCTCATCCCAATGGCAAAGCTGATTCCTGAACCTTGCAATAACATACGTCCAAGTCTATCACTTGAGCTGAAACTCATCTGACAGACTCTGTCTCCTATATGTGTGCAAAGGCTTGGATTCCAAGGGAGCTGCTCCGTGTGTTTGGATGGGCAGGGAATGGAGAAGATGCAGAAAGTTGTGATGGTTTTCTCTTCTTCAATATGTTTTTATTGCTCTTTTGTCCTGGTTTTACATGATACTTTTTATAATTGTTCGTTCTCTAAGGGGAATGTCGACCTGAAAAGGGTGAGGATGGTGTGGAGGGTTTGGACTGTGTGACCCGTCAGATGCTGGTGATGCCTCAGGTCCCACAAATCCAGTGCCTGGTCACACACAGGCAAGGCTGGGCCCAGCAAGGACAGAGGGTGACAGGGCGCAGGCAGGAGCCTGTGGGAAGTTTTAATTGCCCTGATTGTCCCCGGAGGTTCCCAGAGCCCCAGATACTAATTGCTAATAAATGTTCATGCAGAGTAGCTTTTATTTTTCTAGTGCAATGGAATAACAGGAGAAATATGTGAAAGTTCCTGGACTTCAAGAGTGTGTTTTTCTTTCATTTATATTTACCTAATTATGCTGTCATGGGCTGCTGAAAATTGTACCCACCCCTCCTCCTTCCTCAAAAACGACCAAATAAACAGGGCAGCGACTCTGGCTCAGCCAGACAGCAAAATTAGGGATAAAGGAGAGGTGGGAGGGATGGTTCTGGTATCCCAGCACAGGTCCATGGGGCATCCAGTCCCAAGGTCACAGCAATGTCCCTACCGTAGAATCACAGATAGAATCAGAGAATCCCAGTGGTGATGTGTGCTGGGATTCCCAGTGGGGATCTTTAGTGTCAGATCTGGCCTGTCCAAAATCTCTGCAAGAACATCCCTTGGTGGCTGCTGGGGGGATGTGAAGGAACAGCCAAGCTAACACCCAAAAGGCACCAGTTCCATTTCCCTCTTAGTTTGCAAAGGATGTGACAGATCAAGACTCTGGCTTATACAGGCTTGGATGGCAGGAAAATGCAAAACCCCAATCTTGACTGGGATTTTCCTGTGCTAATTGAGTACAAAGTGCTGGGTTCACTCCTCCGCAGTGTGGCTGAATCTCAGCTCAGCCCAGGAGATCAATTTCCATGTACAAACACAGCCGAAGGTCTCAGGATTTCCTCCCGTTATTGCAGCTCTGGCCAATTTTGTTCTTGAGATAGAAACTGATGGAGAAAGGAAGCATTAAATTGGAAGTGGGAGTTGAGGAGTGTCTTTTGGAGCTGGGTTGAGGGGTTTTCAGAGCCACAATTTGGGGGCTGTGGAGCCACAATTGTCACTCTGGCATTAACAGGAAAACATCGGCACATCATATTGGCTTCACAGGCTGAAACTGAGCTTGTTCTGGAAGAGCTCCTTTCATCCAATCTCGTCTGTGGCCTTTATCTTGCCAAGCCCGGGATGTTTGCAGCCACCCTGGTGCTATACGTGTTCATCTTTAGCTGTGACAGGTTCTGTGAAGGTGACAGCAGGAGAGCTGGGAACAGTGTGCAGGTCCTGCCACATTCCTTTGGCACCTCTGGCTTGTCCTGAGAGGGAGCAGAGCCACCTCCTCTCTTTGGTGTGGAATACGTGATTTGCTTTACTTCTTTGAGCTAAATAAGCATCTTCTAAATATTTGGACTATTTTCTTTAGTGCAACTTGGCATTTCTTAGGAGCGTTGCTGATTTTGCTCTCCCAGAGTGCTGTTACTCCACAGGTGTCTGTGGTAGTGGTGCCACCTGCAGTGCCTGGGAGTGAATCTGGGCTGAGCATCCGGAGCAGGGGAGCACTCCCGGTTTCCCTGACATTGCCACATCCTGCTGGAAAAGCCACCATTCACAGTACGGAGGGTGCTCAGACATGTGCTCAAGGCCAGGATGGATGGGAATTGGAGCAACCTGGGCTAGTGGAGCAACCTGTGCCCGTGGCAGAAGGTGGGACCGGATGAGCTTTAAGGTCCCTTCCAACCCAAACCATCCTGGTATTCTGGGATTCTCTCCGTGCATTTCAAACACATCGCACTGCCTGTTGGAGGTGATCTGATTCCAGGTGCTGCTGCCCCCAAGATCTCCCACCCAGATTGCTGAAATGGCCTTGTCTGCCAGAAAAATTCACCTGGTGAGTCTTCCAGTTGTCACCTGGGACTTTACACAATGGTCATGGCTGAGTTGGAGCTCAGATGGAAGGTCCCATCAGTGGCAAGCCAGGGCCTCACCTCTTAACTCACCTCTTCACTCACCTCTTCCCTCGCCTCTTCCCTCTTCCTTAGGACCCATTCTTGCAATGGAAAGGCACTTCCCCTCAGCCACTGGTCCTTGGATACTGTCAGCACACCCAGTGCTGGTCTGCACATTTTAAATAACATTTAACTCAGTCGAGTGTGTGGTACAGAAACCACAACTGTGAGTATCCCACAGTCTATAAATATAAATGAGTGTACACACATAGAGAGAGAATAGACTTGGGAGGGGGAGTACAAACAGCAGTGGGATCACAGCTAAAATCCAGTGTATTGAAATCGATTTAAACCACAAAGTGCCACAGGAGGTACCATAAATACAAGTTAGTTATCACGGAGCTCCAGGAAGCCTTGCCCAGGTTTCAGTGTGCCCAGGCAGCTCAGACAGAAGACGTGGTTTGGTCTCCAAAAAGCCTGGGTCTTTTTCCCACGTGCTCGTCGCAGAGGCAGGCCTGGCACCGGATTGGGTTACTAAAGCATTCCAGCCCTGTTCTCACTCACAGAAATGCTCTGCTTCCCTGAAAAATTCAAACCACTCCATTTTATTCCTCCTCTTACACTCCCCGGCCCATCCCCTCCCCTGGCTGGGCTCTGCCATGGGGTCGGGTGGGTTTGCAGTCTCACTGCCCATTAGCCAAGTTGCTAAAGACACAATGGACAAATTCCTTGTCTCCCTTCCTAATGGCCCAGGACTGAGGGTGCTGAGAACCTCTCAGGGCTCCTGGACCATTTCTGTCCTCAGGACAGGGTAACATGGCCATGACTTGCATCCCCTGGGGGAACCCTGTGACACCCCCTGGCACAGGTTGCCCAGAGAAGCTGTGGCTGCCCCATCCCTGGGAGTGTCCAAGGCCAGGGTGAACACGGTTTGAAGCAATCTGGTCTAGTGAAAGCTGTCCCTGCCCGTAACAGGGGGTGGAATGGCATGAACTTTCAGGTTCCTTCCAACTCGAACCATTCCATGATTCTATGACATTCATGCCTGAACTGTTTCTGAGACCTCATCTCTCTGGTTTCCCTCCACCTCTCCCATCCCCTGCCCTCCTTCCCCCACACTCCTCTCCATGAAGGTGCTGCTCAGACCTTGCTGCAGAGCTATTAATTTCTCTGAGTTTCCCTGTGGATCCTATTAGCCAAAGACTGCTGTTTTTTCAGGGGCCTTTTTTATTATTTAAAATTAAAATACTTTTATATATA
>JAWWEU010000138.1:6086249-6177951 GCA_035583155.1 Acropternis orthonyx | reverse complement strand
CAGGGATGGGGCAGCCACAGCTTCTCTGGGCACCCTGTGCCAGGGCCTGCCCACCCTCACAGGGAAGAGTTTCTTCCTAATATTTCATCTAAACATCTTAAAACTATTCTAATATCCCTAGGGACTCACAGTGGGTGATACACAAGACCTGGTTGGGAGATGGTGGATTTCCATAGTCTTCCATTGCTTATAATCCTCCTGCTCCTCAGCTGCTGATGCCAAAGAATCCTGTGCCGACCCTGAGCCCGCTGCCTGTGCCAGAGCGAGTGGGTCACACCTGCCCACAGTGTGTGCCGGTGCAGTGCCGGAGCCTTTGGCTTCCAGCAGCAGCAGCTCTGCCCATGCCTGGTCACTTGTTACACCACAGCAACCCAAACTCGTGACACAGCCTCAAAGCCACGGAGCTGGATTTGTACATCCTGCAGTGAGTGCCGGACTCACACCCCGTTACCCACGTGGACAGTCGTGCTCTGTGATTAATTGCTGTGCTTAAAGCTCCTGTTTATAGATGCCGCAAGCGCTGTGCCCGGGGGCGGGTGGGTGGAGGCTCCTCAGCAGCTCATCCCAGCCTGGGGGTCCTGGGGCTCTGGAACAGCCCAGCTCCTTGCCCACCCTGCTTGTCCTACGTACCATGGGGATCACAGCAGCTTTCCCAGGCTCAGTGGTGGTGCTGGGGATGCTGGGGATGCTGTTAGATCACCACAGGGCTAAGGAGCTTTAGGCAGAGCTCAGTACCTCCGGGGATGTGGAAGCAGGCCCCGAGGGCACATGTGCCTCCTCGACCTCCCACCAGCCGGAGGTGACACTGGAGTCCAGCAGTGTTTGATTTCCTGGGAGACTCCAGGCCCAGCCTCAGGCTTCTCTGGGCTTTGCGTCGTGTCACTGCTCTGGAAATGATGTTAGAGATCTGGTTTTCAGGCAGCAGCCGGGTGTGCTGTTTGGGAATGACATCTTTTGGTAACGATGCTCCACATCAAACAGGTTTCTACCCTGCAAACGCTTTTCTTGACCCTACAGTTTTCTTTAAAACAAAATCACAAAAGAAATATATTCCACTCTGAGTTTATTTTCCTGAAAGTCCCACATCTTATCAGCAAAGCCTCCTCTTCTCCACTCTGGCCACCAACGGTTCATAAGGGACAGAACAGGAAGCGAAAGGACAGGTCTTGTTGAATGCCAGTGGCTGACACACACCAAAGTCACTCCCAATTTATTTACACAACACTGGGCTGGGTCCTGTCCCCAAGGGATGTGCTGGTGGGTCCTAGCAGGACATGAATGGGTCTGGGCAAGGCAATGCAGAGCAATACCTGGCAGATCCACCTACCTGTGGATTTGTCTCCTGCCAGCAGCCCCCCAGCCCTTCCCTGCTCAGACAGGGTTGGGCAACTGGCAGCTTTCCCGGCCAGGGGCCTCCTGAGCCCTGCCAATGCTGTCTTTCCACCCTGTGGGGTTGTGGGGAAGAAATAGCCTGTGTTTGTGCTTTTGGCTTCAGTGGGATGTGAACGTGTTGTGTGGGGAATGGTCCCCCCCCTCCGTACGCACTCACACACACACACAGGGGCTGGGGGGAGCTGGAGGGGGGGAGCATTTCCACATGGACACAAAACAATCCCTATTTGTCTCTGAAGACAGACCCCACTGTTGGGTTTCCTGGGGTCACACAGCTGCAGGAACATGTGGAAAAGAAATGTATCTCTCCAAAGCACTGGACATACATGTAATTCAATATATTGCTCCCATGTGCAAGAAATCCACCAAACTGGCCCCATTTCAAATCACAGGGAAATGCAGAGTGTCAGGGACAGAGGCAAATCCTCTCTGAATTCAAGTCTTTATTTTATTTTTAATTAGGTTGGACCGTTAGAGGCGATGGAGGTCGCATGGGGCTGTGGGAGTGCAGGGTGGGGGGATCCCACCATCCCTTCCCAGCACTGGTGATCCCAGTCACACCTCACCAGTGGCCTGAAACTGCTGGTGAGGTGCCATGGGGACCACCAGCTCCCGGGACAAGCTCACCCGGACCCCAGAGTGGAGGTGCTTCCAAGTCCCTGCTGTTCCCCCAATCCCTGCCCCTTCCTGACACCCCAAAAGGAGTTCACCCTGATTTTCAGCATGGCCTCTCCCATCAGCAAAATAAAGCCTTTCCCCTGGGATTTTGGTCCCCAGGGATCACCTTCCCCCTGCAGACCTTCACCCCAACACCTCAGCTCCCTCGGGAGCGGGGCTGGATGTGCCAAGCTCTGATTAAACCTCTTTGACTCCTCTAACGCTGCGCCAGGACGTGAACTGCGGTTACCTCAGCTGAGCCTTAAATGGATTTTTCAGTTAAGAGAGGATTTTTTTTGTCTTGTTTTATTGAAAAGGAATTTGCGGTAATTAGCTCTTACAGGGGATTTCACTGTTCTCTCTCCTCCTCTAAAGCATAAAACACTTATTACAACACATTGTTTAACGTGATATCCACTCCCAGGGATTTTTCTTTCCTCGTGTGATGATCCAGCCCTGCCTTTGGACTTCAAGGCTCTAAATCTTCCTGCAGCCCTGAGCCGTGCCCTGGTCCCTCTGCCTGGATCCACATTTATCTTTCCCCTACAGTCCTCGGCACAGCTGGAGATGAGAGAGCCTGTAAAACAAGGCTTTTTTTTTTTTTTTTCATTTCATCTGCTTTGTTGGATTATTGTTGGTCAAAACTTGCCATGTCCACTTCCACGGTCATCAGGAGAGCCTCCGTCTGTTGCTGGGCCACGGAGAGCAGATTTTCCCTATAAAGTTCTACCACTCCCAGCACCTTCACCTGTGTTAGGCTGGGCTATATTTAGGCCATTGGGCTTCATCTTCCTCCCTGGAGAATGGGTTGGGAGAGGAGCTGGGAGCGGAGCAATCAAACATGTGTTAGGACATGCCAGGCTGTCCCTCCTGCTCTCGGATGGCAGCAGTCCCTGGTCCCTGTGCTGCCCTGCTGGCAAAACTCCCCTGATATTCAGCCTACATTTTCCTTTTCTCATCCCTGTGCTTTTCTATCACTCATTAGAGCCCATGGGCTGACCTGAGCACCTCCCTCCTTCCTCCATTCCCTCCTTCCCTGCCTCCCTCCCTCCTCAGTGTTTGGGCTCAGAGGAGGCTGCAGATGGCTCTCCATCACTCCCGCTGTCGGAGAAGGTGGATATCCCCACAAGAGGAGGGATTCAGCCATTCATGTGCTTCGTCTGAGCCCAGAGATGAAATCCCTGCGTGCTGCGAGCGCTTGTTATTGTTGCCATCACGCAGCCCCTTTAAACTTGCCGTATAAATCCTGCCCTCCAGCTCCTTGATTATGTTCCTGCTTCTCCTCTGAACTCCCTCCAATCCATCAGCATCGTTCCAGCAGGTGCAGCTGGGGGAGCCTTTGCCAAGAGCCTCTGGTTCTCCGCAGGTCCCAGCATGATGCCCCAGTCCAGCAGGGGCCATGTGTGGGGACAGGGTGGCTCATGATGCCCCAATCCAGCAGCGACCACGGTGGGGGGACAGGGTGCCTGAGCGGTGCCAGCCCTGCCCGGGCACCAGCCCTGCCCAGCGATCACGCTGCCAGGGCCGTTTCAGACAAAGCTTTGCCATTAACAGCTTCTCTGGTTGCTCTGTCATGTCCCATTAGAGGCCTCGGTAACCAGCACTTCATGAGGCTTTGCAGAATAATTTGTATGTTTAATACACCTCGAAAGCCCGTGTTGGGCTGCAATTAAGGTGGGGGAGGGAGCTGGGAAGAGGAGACACCGACCTCCCGCTGGCTGCACAGA
Organism: Acropternis orthonyx; assembly: GCA_035583155.1. NCBI lineage: Eukaryota > Metazoa > Chordata > Aves > Passeriformes > Rhinocryptidae > Acropternis > Acropternis orthonyx. The sequence continues at coordinate 6,174,175 of JAWWEU010000138.1, read as the reverse complement.
ACCTGCTGCTTTCTGCCGAGGCTGCGCCGATGGAGGATGCCAGGGAAGCTGAAATTAGAGGCAAAAACATAATTTGTCATTTGCAAGTGTAAGCCAAAGGCTGGGCTGGTGGGAAGAGAAATGAGAGAGCTGGGAGCTCCTCACGGGAAATTACCATTTAAAGAGCTGAGCTGAACTGAGCTGAGCGGAGCTGAGTGGAGTGGAGCATCCTGACCCACTGGCAGCTCCTGGTCAAGAGCTGGGAATGCTGGACCATGTGGGCTGGCAAGAGGGGATCACACATCCAGGCAGAGCCATCACACAGGTCACTGAGGGAAAGATGCCGCAGCTGGGGCTGGGAGCCAGCTCCACACTCCATACAGGGAATAGGAAATTCATTTCCCTGAGCACCACTAGGCAGCTTCCCTTTGCCTCATTAATGCTTTTGTTATATGCAGATTTTAGAGAAAAAAAATGCACAATGATAGAGAAAACAAAGCAGGAGCAGCCCAGCCCACTTCAGTTCTTGTAGGAGTTGGAGTGTGCACACCGGGGTTTAACTCATCCCATCAGAAAATAGAAACCCCCCCGGGTGATGTGGTCACAGGAAACCCACAGACCTCTCCTCATTCCAGTCAATGCAAGCACTGCTACACACCAGGAATTAAGAACTCCTGGGAGTAGGGAAGTCTAGAGTGAGTTATGCAGCCAGATTTATTCCCTGAGCTCGACACTGATCCAGGTTCTGCTGCCGATGGAAGGGAGTTCCCACTCCTTCCACCCACAGGCACCGGGGCTGGAACAGATTGTGACCCACACGTCACTGTGGGCAGAGCCAGACCCACGTCTTCTCCTCTGGTGGTTGTCGCACGTGGAGCTGCCAGATGTCCGTGGTGCAGGAGTGTGGAGAGGACAGGGACAGGCCTCCTCGGTGCCCGGGATGGTGCAGCACCAGGCAGGAGGGATTTCTGCAGGAATAAAGCTGAATCCCCTCTGTAAAGTTGTGCAGATTAAATATGTTTAAAAGCTAATCAGAAGTAGCAGTGTGTGGGAGCCAGGCAGCCTCAGAACTGTCAGCAATGTTCCCTTTTTCCTTAGGGGCTGCTTCAGAGGGTGCCAGCTCCTTCCTCAGCATCCTCGTTTAACTGTGTGGGAATTCGCCTCGGGCAGAGCTGATGCAGTAGTTTCAGTTGCACACAGAGTCTTGAAGAGTCCATCAGGAAACTCAGCAGCAGCTCAGAGATGGCTCTGGAGCAGCAGAGATGTGAGACCCTTCAAAGCCAAGTGGCCACTGAGCCTCACAGAGCCACACCAGCTTTACCCAGGGCTCCTCCCAGGCCTGGCACTGGGTGAAGGGATCGCTGCTGTCACCTCTGCAATGGGCTCATCCGCTCCCAGATAAACTGGGACTCAGCAGCCAGGGCTGTAACATTCCTAATCATGGTACTGTGCAGCTCGTGGGGCTGCCCCACACCTGTCCTCACTCAGTGTCCTGTGCTCAGCTGGCCTCCAGGTTTGGTGGGAGGGGGACCTTCTTCTCCAGCCCTGGAGTCCTCACCAGATCTTGCCCAGATGACTTTTTTCCCCTGTGTTCTACTTCTGTCTGTTCCTCCCAGTTAATCTCCCAGGGCTGCCCCTACAAATCCCCCAAGCTGTGATTTATGCCCTCCATGGATGTGGAGATGGTTATCCCATCCTGCCATGGATGTTGGTGAGCCCAGCCAGACGGATTTAGCTCTTTTAATCTCTCTTCATAAGTCAATCCCTTCAGCCGCTTAATCATTCTGTTGTTCTCCTCCAAATTCCCAACGAGGGGGTTTGTCTTGCAAGTGCCTGATTCACAGTCATGTATTTCCCAAAACTTCAGCAGCTTAACACAGGAATAGCACTGCATGGAGCTGGTCACTCACCTGCAGCCCAAAGGGTCATTAAGCTCCTGATGAAATCCTGCAGGACTCCATGGCTGGCATGGATCAAAATCCCTGGCTGGTGGCTGGGGATAGCTCAGCTGCAAGAGTGTGGAGATGGGCTGGAGTTTGGTGACGCTGGATGGCTCTGGTGGGGGGATGTGTCCAAAAAGGGACGTGCACAAGCTCTGCCAAAAAAACCTTTCATGACCAAAAAATCTCCACCACTACAAACACCCAGGTCACCTGTGGTGCCACGGTGTGGCACAGCCCTACCAGATGATGGTCACCCAGATGTCGAGCCCTGTGCCACACTCATTGGGATTTGTCCCAGTTTCCCAGGACCGTGAGAGCCCCTCCCACAGGAAGACATGTTGAGGGAACTGCTTTCTAGTTGCACTTCTGGCCCAGCCTTATTGAGTTTCTTTGGGAAGTGGGAGGTCTGTGAGAGTGAGCGAGGGCTGGGAGCAGTTATCTGGCCAAGGGGCCACCAGAGTGGAGTGGGACAAATGGAAAAGGTTTGGGCAGGCTTTGATCCCGGTGGAGTCCTTGGGAGGAGGACAGGAGGGCAGTACAGGGAGGGAACGCAGACGGGCTTTGACCTTGCTCTGAAACATCAGAAAACATATTTAAGGCTCCATGATCAAAATATTCCTGCTGCCACTGAATTCCACAGATAGAAACATGCTCGTGTGCGAGTTCCCAGCCCGGGAGCCGTGGGCTGGCAGCACATGCACCTGCTGTTTCAATGGAAGAGTCCTCCAGTGCAGGAGGCTTTAGCAGCAAAGCTGTCAGTGATGGCTAATCTCCTCTTTTCCTGGGAAGCCAGAGCGCATTAGGATGAAAATCCTTCTGGAGTAAGGTGAGCACAGGTGTAATCCTATAAATCATGTTCCACAGCCCTTCAGAGCTGCTCATCTGCTCTCACACCCCGAGAGCCTGCAGAGATCATTCAGCTGGTATCGATGGAGGCCTGGGAACAAGGCCCAGTGTGTCCCATCACCACCACCACTCGCTGGACAGGCTTCTGATCCCAGTCCCTGGGCCTGGGGACAGCCCTCGGACATTACCCTGCAGCTCAAGGGCTTGGTGGGGGATGAGAGGAGCCCTGGGAAAAGTTGTACTGGTCTGCCAGATCTCCACTCCTCCTGCATGGCTGGAGTGGGAGCAGATCCCAACAAACCTCACTGGTGGCTGTTTCCTTTCAGCTGCCAAGCCATAAACCTTGTTCTCCTCATTCCGCACCTCAACTCCAAGGTGCTGCTGTCCCAAGGGCAGGGGAGAGCAACCAGAACAAACCCAGGACCTCGACTGAGTTGTGCTCAGCACCACAACTCCGGACGTCCATCTGGGGTTTGCAGCCAGGGTTTCCCAGGGAGGGGGCCAAACTCAGGTGGGAACACAATCCAGCTGCTCCTTTCTCCTTGGAGCTCCTTCAAGAGCAACTTCTTACATGGGCAGATAGTCATAGAACAAGGGGGAATGGTTTTAAACTAAAGGAGGAGAGATTTAGATGGGATATTGGGAAGAAATCCTTCCCTGTGAGGGTGGGTAGGCCCTGGCACGGGGTGCCCAGAGAAGCTGTGGCTGCCCCTGGATCCCTGGGAGTGCCCAAGGCCGGGTTGGACGGGGCTTGGAGCAACCTGGGCTGGTGGGAGGTGTCCCTGCCCAGGGCAGGGGGTGGAACTGGATGATCTTTAAGGTCTTTTCCTACCCAAACCATTCCATGATGATTCTCTGATGTTTTCCCCAGAGCTGGCAGCAGCAGACAAACCATCCTGAAGATCCCACGTGGAGAACACAGTGGGAGCTCGGGAACTTGCTCCTTCCCAGACACCAAACAGCCCCCACTTCCCAACCCCTCTCACAGAAACTCTATCTCTTCAAACACTTGCTCCCTTTATATCTTCCTCCTTTATTTTTTATGGAGATGCCTTGGAGGAAAGGGAATCAGAGGGGGCTGGCATGTCCCCCTCCCCCCAGCCTCTCTGAAATAAAGGGATGCAGCTGGAGAGGCAGGAGTTCCTGGAGCAGTATGGATGGGGTGAGAAAGTCATTACCTGCCTTGGGTTTCACTGTGGGAATGGCCGCACCTTTCACTGGGAAACGCTCATGTCGGGGGGACGGAGAGGGGGAATGAGGGGGAGGCGGGAGCAAAGGGGCAGAGAAAGGGCTGCAACCAGCAAGCGAAGAAAGGAGAAGGGAAAGAGGATTTTTTTTTTTTTTTGTATGTAGACATATAGGGTCTGAAATAAATTACCTGTCTCCAAAAACAGTGTGTTAGGGGGAATAATCGATTGAACACGCCACAAACTCTTGTTTTATGGCTCCATGAGCCTGGCTGGGGCTGGGGGGAAGTGGGGGAAGAGAGAAGCTGTTCGACACTGGAGGGGACACCTCAGGGGGGATGGCTTTGTCTGTCCTTTTTTCTTCTTTTTTCTCTATTTTTTCTTTCTCTGGTCTCTCATTTTGTAGTTCTTTGGCTTTTGTGTTGTTGTTTCCCTATTTCTAATCTCCCCTTGGAGACTTTCCCCTTTGTTCTGCTGGGGGGAAGAGAACTGGATTGTGTTTCTCTTGCTCCTGACTAAAAGAAATTACATCAGCCCAATGTGTTTAAGCATCTCCTCCCTCTGCACTCCTTCCCTGGCCCAAACTGCTGCATAATTTAGAGTTTAACAAGGGATTATTGTTTTTCCCCTATCTATAATTGTGAAGGAGGGAGCTTGGACTGGCAGTGGCAGACAGGGAGCAGTGGATACATCCAGCTGGTTTCTCTCTGCAGTTTGCAGAGAGTCTTGTTCTGCATCCCAACCCCTCACTCTGCTGCTGCTCCAACACTCCCAGAACCCAGATCATCCACAGGGACAGCTTTCCTGCATCCCTGTGCACCAGGGCTGCCAAATGCACCTGGATCTTTCTCTGGTGAGGTGGCAGCACAAACAGGGTCCTCAGACGGTCCGAGGGCCTGGACCCTGCATCCCTATGCCCAGAGCTGCATGGACACATCCCTGCCTCACCAGTGTGCGGGTGAGGAGCCGTGGGCAGCCCTCAGATCAGCCCTCAGACCCCCCAGACAGAGAACAAAGGTGCAGAAATTAAAAGACAATTTCCAGAGCCAACAATAAATACATGGTAAAGAGCAAGAACGCGGCAGCGACCAGGGGAAACGTGAGGATTCCTGACAAGCTCCCAGTGATATTTGCCAGGAGGGTCATTAACTCCCCTGATGGGAGGAGATATCCAACATTTTTGGCAGCCCCTGGGTCATTTCCTGGGATTTCTCTACCTCCCTGATGTTCCGTTCCAGCATCCCGATGGGCCAGGATCACTGCTGGCTCTGCCTCAGGGATTCAGGCTGCAGGAGCCGAGAGCCACACTCCCTGTGAATCCAAGCCCTGTGAATCCAAGCCCTCTGAGAGGCACCCGAGCTGACAGGCAGGGTATGGAGCCAGCAGTGGTGGATCCTTTGGTTCCCAGCAATCATGGAGAATTCACAGCTGCATTGGAAGTGCTGAAAGCAACTGGGAAGAGCAGAGGCTGAGGGAAGGATTCCAGCCTTAGGGGACACAGGGCTGGAGCAAGCAGATTTTCCCAGTCTTCAGTCTGAAGGGCCACAAAGTGACCAGATTTCAGGGAGCCAAATACCAGGCCACTCTGAGTTACCCAGCTGAGCATGGATTTGGGGCTCACTCCTGCCTATTGGGAAAGTCCCACTGCAGGGATGGGGAGGGAGAAGGATTCAGCTTCCCCTAGGGCACCATATCCAGGCAGCCAGCCAGGGCTTGGCAAGATATTCCCAATGCTCTACATCCAACTACAACACCACAACAACCCTGTTGAGGCCCAGATCTCAAGGTCACGTTGCAGACCTGGAGCCAGACACACCGACCACAGGTGAGTCAGCAGCTCTGGGAGGATCCCGTGCCTTGCCCCAAGGTGCTCCACAGGAGACATCATTAACCTCAAGGATTCTGCTGCCTCAATCCTCTGCGTGTGTTATCCATAATTAAAGTTGCACTGAGAAAATAAATCTTGTTCCTCACTAATATGACGGAGGAGCGTGTTAAATTATGGCTCAGTTTATCAAATGATTGCCCAATGCAGCTCCCTGCTTTAATAACTTATGATAAAACATGTCATAAAATGATTTGGGAATTAATACCTCCTGGATGATGCTGTGACAAACTGCTATAATATGTTTCGCTACGGGAAGGTGCGTGTTCCCGTTTTATTTAAAGAAGCTGCAAGTGGATTTAGGATTCATGTAAATAAGGGGCTGATTGACAGGTGAGGGCTTAAGAGAGCCCGTGGGTGGAAGAAGAGAATTGCCCTTGCAGCTCTGCTGGCACTACCTGCCGATACTCCCCACTCCCACGCTTTTCCAACATACCTGGTGGATTCCAGAACAATTTCTGCCCTGTGACGTCCCTTTGTCCCACTTTCCCTTCTCTGATAACCTCTGGAATGGCAGCAAAGGAGTGCAGCCCCTCCGGCATCAGGCAGCTGGGATCAGCCTACTTCATCCTGAGGTTGTTATAACTGGGGGTAGACACCGTCATTTCCACCTTGGCCTCACTTGGAAGCGTTTACAAGTGGTTTGAGGATCCTTGTCAAAATGCAGCCTTTGGGAAGCACCAAAGATGCCAAGTGGAAATGAGGAGAGAGGAGCCAATATTTTTTAAAAGGGGAAAAAAAAACATCCTGTAAAAATCTCACTCTGTTATCCGGGTCACATTTGATTACCTCTTATGAAAATTGAGTTCTTAGCGGGAGATGTAAATTTTTCACAGTGCAAATCTGCTGTCAGGCACTGCAGGGATTTCCTGGAGGAGCTCTCACTGCAATCCCCTCCTGCTCCTTCTCAAACCCACCAGCAGCATCCTGGGGCTCTACCAAGGCTTTGGCAGCCACCTCACACCTTCCACCAGACCTGCTTTGGGTTGGAAGGGGCCTTAAAGCTCATCCAGTGCCACCCCCTGCCCTGGGCAGGGACACCTCCCACCAGCCCAGGTTGCTCCAAGTCCCATCCAGCCTGGCCTTGGACACTCCCAGGGATGGGGCAGCCACAGCTTCTCTGGGCACCCTGTGCCAGGGCCTGCCCACCCTCCCAGGGAAGAATTTCCACCTAAATTCCCCACTGCTGACTGAGTGACCAGTGCCCTGCTGTGCATCTACCCAAAGACCCACCCAACTCCCCTCCATGGGGCGGAGGGGCTCCCAGTGTCCCACAGCTGCACAGTCAGCTGCTCTCCTGGGCTTTGCAGCCAGCAAACCTGAAATACCCCATGCAATCAGATCCTGCTGTGGAAATCCCGCTCCACCTCCAGGGGATGGTTCCCACCATCTCCCACCATCCCAGGTCTCAGGAGGAGGGTGACAGAGGCTCTTGCAGCCCCCAGAGCTCCCCAGGACAATCCTGGCTGCAGTAGCACCTCTATAAACTACAAACCTGTGCTCGTAATTGGCCCCTGTTTTCCCACTCTCATAAATGTCCAAAGCATTTGCATCATAGCCTGAAATTCCCCATGTTTAACCTCCATCCAAAGGGGAATGTTTGCAGGGAAAGTCAGAACAAGTTTCCTTCACCCATTTGCAATTTTATCAGCAAAAACCAGGGAGAAAACCAACCCTCCTTTGAAATAAGAAACAGTCTGACCACATTTTTTGTAAAAAAATTCTTTCTAAAGCAAAACAGTCAGTTTGGAACTTGAATCCTGATAGAACCACAAGATTTACAAGGTTGGGGGGCCAAAAAAAGAGTAAATAAAGTGTCTCACATTGTAAATTAAATTAGATAAATACCAAATACTGCATGTACTCAAGTCCTCAAACCGTCAGCTCTGTCCCTGCCCAGTGTCCTGGTTTGCCTTCATTAGCCATGAAAATTCAGGGGATTGTGTTCACTGCCAGGAACTTTGACAGAAACAGCAGATTTAAGTAAATATTAGAGAACATCCATAGGAAACACACTGCACGTCAATGAGCACAAATGCACAAACTCCCAACCTCACTCCACAAGTCGCCGTCACCCACGGGTGACGGGAAACACGGAATGGGTCTTACTCACCCAGGGAAGCTGCCAAATTCTTGGGGTAAATTGTCCACAAATGGGTCCCGATGAATAAAAGTGGCTTGTTACAATCACTCAGTAGGGAAAAAATATTGCTGAATAATTAGCTTAATTAAAATCACACTCTGCAAACAATTTGCGGGTGAGGAAAGCCCTGGTGTAGCTGAGGGGACAATGTTCACCCAAGCGTTGGCTTCTCCTGTGCTTGGGGAGCATCTCCCATGGACAGCCCTGCCCAGAGATCCCATCCACCAACTCCTGCCATTCCTGGTGATGCCTCCCATGGCCATTTACTCTTGGTTTGCACCGAAAATGAAGAGAGGCACCTTCCACCCTGACCTGCCAGCTGGGATCCATCTCAGCCAGCCGTGGAGACCCACAGAAGTGGATGGAGGCCAGTGTTTTTGGGCTTGGAACTCTCCCAATCTCCTGGTGAGTCCTGTGCCACCCATCAAACAAGGGGTGACATCCAGGGCTGTGGAGGTAACTGGGACAGGGGCAGGTTGCCCACCTGCAACTACTGAAGGAGCTGGAGAGAGATCACAAAGTGGGAGCAAAAGAGGTTGGAGAATTACCAGCACAGTAGGAGCATGAGGGATTAAAGGTATCTGGGAAGACAAGAGGACAGGAGTGACAGAGGACACCCATGAGCAGCGCCTTTGGTCCCCAAGGGGTGAGACTTTTCCTCCAGCAGGACAGAGAGACCACAAGTCTCCCAAAAGAGCAGGAAGAGGAGCAGGTCCTGGTGGTCCTGCCTGCCATGGCTCCTTCCAGGCTGACACATGCTGGATCCAGCAGAAGATGCAGGATGCAACCAGAGGAAAAAATGGGGAAGATAATGCAGAACTATTTTTTACAACTTCATTTGCCAAAACCCTCTCTCCCCTGTTTTTCATCTGGGGAGACTCTGGAATTTCCATGCACCCTTTCCCTGCCACATTCCAGTCTCCTCTCTCTGGTCTGTGCTGGTGCTCCTTGCCCAGACCCTCTCACAGCTTGCCTGACACAGGTGAGTTCCTGAGTTTCCCCAGGGGTGCAGCCCCCACCTGACCCCACCTCTGCTCTGGGCAGCCCCTGCCTGCCCCTTCTCTCCTTCAGCAGGAAGAGGCAGCAGCTCCACAGCCCAGTTAATTTCACAAGAGGACATTCAAGCATTGCCTAAGCCCATTTAAAACCTGCTCTGATCCCATAAACTCTGCCTACCTTACCTTGTATTAAAGGGAATTGGCTGGAACTGTCGCAGCCGAGTGGTGAGTCAGTTCATCCCAATCCTTCCCCTGCTCTTCTAAATGGGGGCTTAGGGGGAAGGAGCCATCGAGGAGCTCAAACCACTCATAACGGTGTTATGTTGCAGTAGAGAAAATTAAAGTTAAACATTAGGGGAACCTTTATAACTCTAACTAGAGTTCAGTCAGTGGAACGCTGTTGAATTGCTTTCCCCAGAGATATCCAAGGATAAGGCTAAGCACACATCTGACAAGGATGGTTTACCGGCCTGATGTGGAGGATAAAGTGGAGCAGGTGAACTGGTGGAGGTTCCTTCCAGCCCTAATAACTCTGTGATCAGTGCAGGGCCCCTCTGCACTGGAACATCACAGAACATTCCTCATTTTTCACAGCCTCACAGAGCACTTCCAGTGCTAAGTGACACAGAAACAAGGCTCCCATGGCAAGTACTAAGTGGCTGGTGCTCAGGCAGTCAAGAGGCTGCAGGAAATGTAAAAGCTCAGAACAAAGAAATACGTAACAACATGTGTCAGGGGGAATTGCTGGACGATGGGAATGTCTCCAGGAGGATTTTAAACCTCTGTCCAGAAGGCTGCACTGCTGGGACGGCGGAAGCAGAACCAGAAACCCCGTGTTTGAAGGTTTTCTCATGAAAACACTTTGACAAATACATCATCCATCTGCCTTCCCATCACTTTGTTCCTAAGCTGCAAATCCTGGCGCAGGCAGAGGGATCCTGGAGCGGGGCTGTAGTGAGCTATGGGGGCTCTCAGAGGGGCTCTGCTACTCAGCCACAGCACAGGACACCCCTGCCCTCAGGGCTGGATGCTCCTTGTGCCAGCAAGAGCCACCTTGTAGAGACAGGCTTGCTCTGCCTGTTGGGATGCAGAACATGGGAAGCCACCCTGGTCTCCACAGCACCCAGAGCACAGAGATTGGATGCTGGTTACCCCATAAAGCCCCACTGAAGCATGCCAAAAAAATTTCTTCAGCTAGAGAGAGAGGAAAGAAAGGGAAAGAGAAAGGATGTTTCCCAAAACGTCAGAGAGGAGCTGAGAGCGCAGGTTGGGGAGCACCAGGAGGGGGCCCCAGCTCCCTTCCCAGCACGGACCCCAACTTCAGCCGGCGCGGGGCAGAGGTGGGAGCCGGGGATGGGGGAAGGGGCTAGGAGGCAGATAATCTCCCCATCGCCCCCGGGTCGTTTGTAAGGCATCACTGAAATGCGGACGGTACATGTGTCAGCGTTAAGTGGAAGGTTTGCTCTGAACGCGATAACGAAGAAGCTGAAGGAAAGAGGAGGAGCTCGGCAGATAAGGAGAAGGACCCGGGGCCAGCCGAGCCACGGCCCCAGTGCTGCTGACAGTGTGAGGGGGATCCTGCTCAGATGTACAGCCGGGATGTCTCTCATTCCTTCGCTGTTCCCAGCACGACGAAACCCATGGGATCCCTGGGCATTGATGTGTGCCCAGTTGCTGCTGAAATTTCACCGGGAGAGAAGTGTGAGGGAGAGCGAGAAGCGAGTGAAGCACAGCACAGGTCTGAAGCAAACAGAGATCCAGCTGAGGGTTTGCTTTCACGCTGCTCTGGGTGATTTCTTCCACTACCACCTCCCTGTTCCTGCTGTCCCCAGCACAGCTGGACAAACCTCTGTTTGCCCAAGCCACGGTGCTCCGCATCTGCTCCCCTTCACTGTGGCCATCCGGGAACCCTCTCTTGGATTTATCCCAATGCTGGGGCTTTGAAATTATGGAAGAGAGAGAGAAGGCTTTGCCTGGCCAGCAGATCCCTCCCAGGACTTCAAAGCCTCTTGGATTCATCCCAAAACAAAATAAGATTTCTTTCATTTTCCAGCAGGATGGGGGAGAAGCCTCCCTGCCACCCTCTGCCAAGCACCGTGGCAGAGCCAGCGAGCGGGACAGCCACGCTTCCCCTTCCCACATCTTCCAAAGGGAAAAGGACCTTGTCTTCACGTACCTCAACTAAAAGCAGAGGCATAAGATGGAATGCCAGAAAGATTGGCAGCAGGAAACTGAATTTCTTCTTCATTCCAGCAACTTGATCTATACACGAGCAGCCCGAGCCGCTGCCGGTAGCGCCGGGTTCCCGGGGCGGGAGCGCAGCCCCACTTCCAGCTGCTCCGGGGGCAGGAGAGCGCTCGTGTTTAATGGCTGTCATATTAGCACTTGCTATTTAATATTGCATGTTTAGTCTGCTTTGTCTGCTTTTCCCTTTAGGATCGGGTCTACTGCAAACAATCTCAGAGAGAAATTGGGTTCAAAGATAGACACAAATTAGTTTCAGGCTGGCCCAGATAATGCGCCGTCCCACCCCAAAATTGGGGTTCAGCTCCCTGCTGGCATTGACCAGGATCCTTGGACACCTGCAGTGCTCCAAGTCCAAGGTTTGGGGATGTTCCACCTCCACATCTGAGGGCTCACTGAACACTGTGAGGGCGGTGTGTCCCTGGCACAGACTGCCCAGAGAAGCTCTGGCTTGCCCATCCCTGGAAGTGTCCTAGGTTGGACAGGACTTGGAACAACCTGGTTTAGTGGAAGGTGACCCTGCCCAAGGCAGGGTGGTGGAATGAGATGAATTTTAAGGTCCCTCCCAACCCAGATCAGTCTGTGATTCTATGACTCGTGGCCCCACAGAAGCACCAGTTGGAGCTGCTGGTGGGAAAGGTCTCCCTTTGCTTGTCCTACCTTTGTGTAGGACACCCAGCTTGGGGAACACCAGCAGCCACAGACATCAGCTCCTGCAGAAGCACCACCCCGGTCAGGGATTTCCTCCAAGTTCTGAAAGCCATCTTTTAAATAAGAAGAAAAAACCACCAATCCCAGCATCCCTGGCATCTCCTTGGCAAGGTGGGGACGTGTAACACTAGTGTGTATTTTACGGTTCGAGAGCTCCAGACAGCTGGAAAAATAGTTAACGTTCCTGTTTGACGTGTTCCAGCCTGGCTTTGCAGTGAGCAGGTCCAGCAGTCGAGCTCTGCCAAAACAGGCAACTGCAGGGATTTAACTGAAGCAGGAGACTTGGACCATCGGCACCAGGGTCTCGGAGGTTTCTTGACAGAGTGGAAATTGCCGGGAGGATCTGGTCTCAGCAGGCTCAGCTTTAAAGAATAGATTAACCCAGTGCTTGTTGGTTTAGGGTATGGCATGGGAAATAGCACAGGTACAAGCAAATACCTGGATTTAAGGGGCTCCAGGACTATGGCACCTTCTGCCTCCCTTTGCTACTGCTACATGGGGCATCTGTGATCAAATACAGGACAAGAACAAGGGTGGGTGGGCAGTGCTGAGGGGTTGTATTCACTGCCTGGGCCCTTTCTGCCCTGCCAGCTCGTGCCCTGGCATGCACTGAGGCTCCTGGCACCCCTGGCTATGGGAAAGCAGCCTTGCTCCTCCTAAGACTCACAGCATCAGCCCGAAGCTGTCCATCCTGTGGCAGAGTGGGATATCCCACTTGGAAAATGACACCAAAGGTTCACAGATCACTCAACCCACTCGTCCCTATCCCTGCCTTCTCACACCCCAAAGGTGGGGAGAGCCAGACTTATTTTTCCTTGCCTAAATGAGGAGCAGAGTAACACCAAGGTGACCCCAGATGTCTGTGCTGACCTCCTCACCCAGCAAGCCCCAAGAGCCCTCTGGAGCCAAAGCCCTCCGGAGCCGCCGGTAGCCAAGGGCTCCACAGCCAGGCCAGACACCCAGGAGCCGGGGGTGGGGGGAGGATTAGGAGCCAAAGCATCCCAATTGCTTCTCCAGAGCAGCAGCCCTGGGAGCCAGGCTGGGCCTCCCCTGTGATGTCACCGCTGCTGCACAGCTCAGATGGGGCACAGCTGTGAGGGCAAAACACGCTGCACTTCAGGCGGTTGTCTCTGAGCCTCAGCCAGGTTTGACGCGAAATGCCACATTCAGGAGGGGTCAGCCAGGGTGGGCATGTCATTTTTGGTCTAATCCAGTCAAGGAGAAGGACTGGGGAGACTGGGGTACAAGGCACCTTCTCACCTCTCTGTACATGTAAGTGATTTATGTTTCTGCAGGCGATGCAGGGCAGGAGGGAGCCCAGGGCAGCTGGGCACAGGAAGGAGTTTAGACAGTTCCCCACCTCCTCCTACAGGTGACAAATCCACTGTGGTGGCAATGTGGTCTCAGCTACGTGTCCCAGTGTTCCTTGGGAGTCAGACTGAGGAACTGATTTGGATGGAAATCATCCTGCTAAGAAAAAAATTAAAATTGATGAGATCTGACCTCAAATAAGGTTTTATGAAGGTGGGGAGGCCCTGGCACAGGTTGCCCAGAGAAACTGGCTGCCCCTTCCCTGGAAGTGTTTAAGGCCACATTGGACAAGGCTTGGGGCAACAAGGGATAGTAGAAGGTGTCCCTGCTCATCTCAGGAATGAGATGGTCTTTAAGGTCCCTTTCAGCCCAAACCATTCTATGATTCTATTCTATGTTCAAGTTCCTGACCCAGCTCATAGTTTGTCTGCTCAAACTCTTCTGCTGCCACAGGGAGGAGGGAAGAGAAGGCCTGAGAAAAGAAATAGGTGGGACCAGGATTTCCAGCAAAGAGGATGTCAGCCATGTGTGAGCACAGACTCCAGCTCCAGCTCCTGCTCTGGGCAGCGTTTTCTCAGCCTTCCATGGTGAGGAAGGAGGTGACCTGGTGAACTGAGAATGTCCCACAGCCTCTAGCCCAGCCCCTTCATGCCTGTCACCACCTCCAGCCCCACAAGGACACAGCACGAGGAGAAGGAACACGAGGGGAAGAATATTCATATCAAACATATGAGCAAACAATATTCCTCGAGCAGTATCACAGGGCAAATCAAAGCTGCAGGGTGGATAAAAGGCACAAAGAGCCCTACAAAGCTGCAAAACCTGGGTTAAAATAAAAACTGAAGTAGGAAGCAGCAGCATGAATCATGGAGCACTGTGAACAAGGACGGGATGTATTTAATTTCCAGTTTATGAAGCCAGTTTTATTTATTTATGATTATGCTTCACTGTTTAGCTTATACACAAAGTAATGAGTCACTGCTGAAGTAGCTACAAGTCCTCTTTGGAACAGCACATTTCCTCCACGAGGAAATGAGACAAACCATTTCAGTCCCATCATCTGAGCAGCAGAGGAGGAAGGTTTGACGTTTGCATCAGAAGACTTGCCCTGCCACCAAACCTCATCACTGTAGAATCTGCCCATCCTCCAGGTAGGAAACTCCTGGCTTGGTCACCAACTGCACCATGGAAAAGTGTGTCAGCAGAAAAGTTTGGCTTTAAGGCTGCAAAGCCAACCCTTGACACAGCACCAGCTGTGCCATAAACCAGGCAGACCAGAGATTTGGGCTCAAGGCAGCCTGGTTTTGCTGGAGTGGACCAAATCCGCAGGCTCCAGAGCCAGGGTCCGTCCTCCTTGAGCCCCAGGAGCAGGGATGTGTCCCCCCAGCCTGTGCTGGTTTTATACACCATATGTGCTCTTTGATGCCCTGTTATGAAAAATAATATTCTAATGAAAACAAATTAGGTCCTGTCACAGAGATGAATTTTCCCCTGCTCCGTGCCACAGCCCCGGGTCCAGTGCAGTGTGATCCACCGGGGTTAGTCCTGTTCCCACATCTTTTACCATGCCTCTGCCTGTCTTTGGAACACATCCTGCTCACAGGTCCTGCCCTCTATCAGGGACATGTTTTCCATGGGTCTGGCTGCATTCCAGGGATACTCAGCTCCCATCATACACTACTAGGTCTCTGCTGATCAGGATGATCTGTGGCTGCTGGCAGGGACCAACCCCGGTGGCTGAGGATGGTCCTGAGGAGACTGAGAAGGGTTGGGGATTGGATGAGGCAGCAGAGCCCCCATAAAAACCCCTGAGGCTGCGCTTGGTGAAGGGCTACAGAGCTGACCTTTCTCTCCCAGGGCTTGCAGCCATCAGGAGCTGCTTAAAGAGCAGGGTATTTCAGGGGCAACGTGGTGCCCGGGTGAGAGGAGGACGCGGCAGCGAGGACATCGCGTTCAGGGCATCACAGCCAGGACCCCCAAGCTATCATTGCTTTTCCTTTATTTCCCAAATGCGAGGTAACGGAGCCAGCAGCGCCATCCCACACGCGAGCGTCCCCATCAGGACATACCCAGCTCTGTCGCTTCCCCGCCCCGGGGGTCCCGGAGCCCCTCACCACCCGCGGGGGGTGGGAGGGAGCCGCGAAAACACTGTCGGAAGCGCAATCAGGTTGCTATTTACGGCCGATTATCTCAGCCCTGCTACAGCTTCCTGATAATTCTCTGAATTAGCCGCGGCGCTTTGTTCTGGAGTGGTTTTGTCAGATATCTCGGACTCCGGGGAAGGGGGGTGGGACGGGCCCGGGTGGGGGGGAGCGACGGGCACCACTGCTGCGTGTTTACGAGTTCCCAAACAGGAACTACAAGGCTAATTAATTTCTCATTAAGGAAGAAGGTGAAGGATAAATAAGCAGAAACCTCGAGCTTTGGGAGATGCTGCAGAGCTCAAAGACACGCACACACATCTCTCCTTCTCGCCCGTGAGAATGAGGCCCCTCTCATACCGCAAACACCTCTTTGTCTGCTTCTCCCTTATCACCAACACTTGCCTTACCAGAGACAGCCGGGATCACTGCAGCCTCAAAGCTCTGGGAAAAACGGAGGATTTCGGGAAAATGCTCAGTCAGAGTTTCAGTGTTACCTTGTGACAGTAGCTGGGATCCCATCCTGGAATTCCCTGGAAGTGTCCAAGGCCAGGTTCAACAGGGCTTGAAGCAACCTGGCCTGGTGGAAGGTGTCCTTGCCCGTGGCTGGGGATTGAACTAGAGGGCCCTGAAAGGTCCCTTCCAACACAAACCACACAATGTTTCCATGATCCACATCTTGGGCACTGCTGGAGCTGCAAAGCACCACCCAGTTCCATCCTGACCTGCTGCAAGGTGTAGAACAGGGGCACCACAGAAAACCAGCAGGTGTTGCTGCTCCACCAGTGCAGAGAGCCAGGGGTGAGCTGGAGGCTCTTCCCAGGCAGCGCCTTCCCTGTCCCTGCTGCTGTTATCAATTCAGGAGAGAGGAGAGCTCCATGAACCTCACACGGCTTTCACAAGAGGTACCTGCTCCAGTTTGCACCTGAGTCCTGCTGTGCCTGTCCCCTGGGAGCCGTGTGACCCCAGAGCAGTTTCCTTCAGTGAGCAGGAGGGTCTTGCAAGGGCAAAGAGGACGGGAAACATTCCAGTAGAAACAGGTGCATCCCTGCTACTGGACAGGGCAGATTTGGGAGCTAAAACAGTAACCAGAGGTATTAAACTGGATCTCATTTTAGGTGAGATCATTTTATATTCTCAAAAGAAGATCCAAGACCAGGGTGAGCTCCAGGATACAGGCAGAGCTCAGTCCCCTCCCCAGCCATGGGACATGGTCAGGTCACCACCTGGTACACCACAAGCAGCCTCTAAAGCCAGTGTGAGGGACAGGCCACCCAGCAGGCTGTGACCTCCCAGCCCAGCCAGCCCAATCCAACCGCTCCAGCTTGTCCAGGGAAAAAGAAACTCTTCTCCAAAGTTTTATGTGGCCCTTCTGTTGCCAGCCCTCCAGGAACACCCAGGACCGCCCGGCTGCTGTGGCTGGAGGCCGGGGGCTGACACAGCCAGTTCCACCAGGCATCTTCCTCTGGGTGGGATTTTCCTCAGGCCATAGATTTTAAGTACTGTGAAAACTGACCCATTTGGCGCATTCACAGAGAGTGTATTTTATAAGATACTTCATCTCAAACACATTAACTAAGCAAACATTACATTTTATTGTCAAATACCAACGGAGAGGATAATGGGTATGTGTTTCCTACCTGCACTTCTTGGAACACACCTGGGAAAGCGTGTGATTCCTGAGGGTGGTGAGGAGCTGCTGGTGGTAGGGGTGTCCTGGGATGGTGGCCATGGGGGAGCTTCTCAACCTGGGCTTCTCATCCCTGCGCCTCTCATCCCTGGATGCCTGGGGAGGACCATCATCCATCAGCAAAGCTGGGGGGCTGCAGAGACAGGTGGGTGCTGAGCAGAAGGGAGGACTCCAGGGCTTTCTCCTTCCCACCAGCCCCCAAAGCTCATGAGCGCATACGCAGAACTCATGAAACTATTTCTCCTCTCTCGTTTACAGGAGGTATTTTTTTTTCCCCAGCTTGGAATTCAGTTAGCTGCAATTTTCCTGCAGAAAGTGCCTGAGTTGGCCAGCATTTGGAGGGGTCCAGCCCTTCCCCGCTCCCCCAAGGTGCTGGGGGAAATCACACAGTTCATTTTTTCTGGCTGCAGAATGCCTTTTCCTTCACATTCTTCATCTCTCAGGTACTTAATCACCGTGTTTCCTATTCACATGTCTGGTCATTTCACTTGTGTCAGGGCTCCTTAACTAGGAAATATCAAGATGTTTTCACCCTAGAAAGCTGAGAAGCGTATAATTAGCCACCCAGGTAATAAATTACCTGTGCTGGCGACAGCCCACTGGGGGAACCTTTATTCTCCATCTCATCCTATTATGCTGAGCCAATTTAGCACATCTGTAGTTGTTTTAAAATAGTAATTTAGATGGACTCAGAGCAAAAGGAACCTTATTAACAACTTAGCTGCCAAGAGGAAGATGGAAGGGACAGCAGCTGCCATGGAGGGAGAGGTTTGTTCCTGGCAGGAGGACATTGCTTCATGGGGAGGCAAATCCTGCTGGTGCCTCCAGTTCCTTTGCTTGGAGTGCAGCCCCATGATCCCTCTCCAGACTTCCCTGGAGACCCCAGACGAGAGGTTCCAGGGCTGGGGAACCATGTAGATGCTCGGCTATGCACATGGGAGAGGATCAGGGGATTCTGGCTCCTTTAACCACCCCAGTGAGCCCTGGGAGCTCCATGACCCCACCGCACTGTGCGGTTCCACAGCCCCCTGCCCTCCCCTGCTTGCTCTGAGGGCTGATGCAGGACAGCAGCGAGGTTTCCCAATGTCCCCAGCTGGCAGAGCTGTCCCCTACGGCTGTGAGTACATGGGCCTCAGCTGCAGGGCCCCAGGGTTCTGCTCCTTTGGAAAAACCATCCAAGCCTGGCTTGAAAGGGCTCCACAGGTGAGAACTGAGGTGGGCAGCTGAGACCTCAGGCCACCAGCCAACTGCAAAACACCACAAGCAGTTCGGCTGGGAAGAAGAGAACAGCTCCAGCCTGGAGGGAGGAGGGAGAATTGATATCATGTGTACATAAAAGCAGCCAGTTCCTGGCTCTGCAGAACTGCAATCCCAGCACAGCCTTCTCGGCCAGTGTGTGTGCTGAGGCCGTGCTCTCTGGGCTTCCAGGAACAGGCTGAACACGGAGCAGCCGGAGCTGCTCGGCGGGGCCAGCGTGTGCTCAGACGGGCACTTTGTCAGCCAACACCCCAGAGCCCCCCGAGCACCCCTGGCAGAGCACTCCCAAGTCACGGCCAGGGCTGGGACTGCTCGGCAGGAGCTCAGGTTCCAGCGCCGGCACTGATGCCAAGTGCAAACCAGGAGCTCTGTGCCTTGGCACCATGTCCTGAGTAGATGAAACTCTTCATTTCACCACTGTTCATTTCAGCCTTTCCTCCTCATTCTCTTCACCATCCATCATCTGAGCCCTGTGTTGGACACCCTTTGCCTCGTTGCAATGGCCAGGACTCTCTGGCGAGCTGTGCACGGACTCTCCACCTCAGGCAGGAGTGAGCATCCTGCTGTAGGACCTCCCCATTCCTCCTCTTCAGCTTGGACTTCATTCCGTCCCCATGCCGCTGTGGGACATTTCACAGCTATGGTTGGATGAAGGAGGGACGCACATGATTTTTAAGCTGAGCCTAAGTGACAGAAGGGCCCTCAGCTCCACTTGGAATCCCAGGCAGATGTTCATCTGGACATCACCACCCTCACATGCACATACATCACTCCTTCCGAATAAATGGGATATCAGTCATTGCTCAGGGCAGGTCAGGCTCTAAACTTGGGACAACCTCCCAAAGCCATATACATTTGGGTTTTTTCTTAAAACCCAAACCTCAGCATCTTTTAGTAAACAAGGAATAACAAGTATTTGCAAAATATCCCACAATAGCTCCCTCCAGAGCTGGCACAGCCTGGCCACTGCTGCAGATTGCTTTTGTGAAGAGATCCCTCATATCCATGGAAATCGGATCATCCCCAGGTGCAGCCTGAGCATGAACTGGTTCCTGGCTTGCTGGGACACTGGGACTTAAGGGGAGCTGGGAGGTGCTGAGGGCGAGCAGCAGATTTGCCTAAAAAGGGCAAAGAAAAGCACATGGGAGGAAGCTGTTCCCTGCAGTTTTATTTTTCCTTTCTTATTTCTTGTTTACACAGGTTGTTTGAGCTCTGCTCTCATATTTTTGCCCTTTGCAAATGGAAAAGAGCAACAAGATGTGCCAAATCCCTGACCCTGAGTAACTCTGTGCAATATCCTTCTGTTGCTACTCCCCAGCTCATCTCCAGTCAATCAGCTCCTGGAAGAGCAGATCACACATGAACATCTACGCTTTATGTTCCAAAATAAGATTTTTCATACCTTTAGAGACAGCAGTGCCTCCATCCCAGCTGAACCAGCGTGTGCCTGTGGAGAAGATCCCTCGCAGGGGATGTGCCATATCTGGAGGCCTCGGGTGTGAAGGCACCTGTCCCCAAGGTGCCCATCTCACAGGCTGGTGCTCCCCTCTCTCCTCTGGCCAGATGGCTCCTGGCAGCAGCCGCTTGTCACATCACCGTGTTCGGAAACTGCTCAGTGTATCATTTGCCTTATGCTTTTGTTGAATGGATCATTGACCCCACTTTCCCTCATTGCCTTTGATTATCCAAGACAATCCCTTTCACTGCCTTATAGAGTTCCCAAGAGGATCCCACCCCTTCCATGCATAAACCAACACAAGCATCCTTTTTATTTTTCCAGAAGTCTGGATCCATCCCCTTTGATGAGTCATTCCTGTGTGTCCACATTTCATTGAAGGACAGGGAGAGGGGAATGGCTGTGGGATTAGTCAACTGTAGATTCGTGAAAACAGGGAAAAAAACCCACTTGACTCAAACATTAGTGGGCAAATCAAATTACTCTCCACTTCATCTATATTATTTAGGCTTAATTGTATTACTGGGGCTGTAATACAGTGAAAACACAATTATTGGAAGAGAGATTGCAAGGATGGCATCTTTAGGAGCGCAGGAGGAAAAGGCGTGCGGCTGGTGTCGATGAGGAGGGGGCTGGGAGCTGCTCTGTGCTGAGACAAAGCCTTTCCTCCTGCAGCGAATTCCAGCTCATATCCTAAATGAGGCTGGAGCTGACAGGAGCTGAGGGCTCTCCCAGTCACCAGACTTTGTTTGATATTACTGAGCCTCAGCACAGCCCCTGGTGCTTTGGAGGCTGCGAAGAACCGGAGCGAGGACGGGGTTTGTTTTCCTTGTCTATCGAACACCTCTCTTCCTGTACCAATAAACATCCTGCTCTTTACAGCATGCCAGGGATCAGGGAATGTTCTGGTCACTTGCTTGCACAGTTATTGAGCCTACCATTGATTTTACCATCCTAAACACCACCGCACAAACCTTCTGCCTGCACAGTTGTCACCACAGGGGACACTGCCTGTTCCCCACCCTGCTCAGGTGTCAGCCAGCCAGGGCTGGTTCCTGCTCCTCCTGTGGGGTCAGCAGGCTCTGTGCCATCCCAGGGAACAATGCACCTGCCCAGAAACAATGGAAAAGGGTTCTGGCCCTGGGAAACAATAGTTGTCACACCACCTGCGAGAGGCTGCTAAAGTCAGGGAAGAATTTCCTCTTTGAAAGTTTAAAGACAAGAAAGAATAATTAAAATCCCTTCTGCAATGCCATTAAATATAAATACAAATGGTGTTAATATCTCTGGTTACTACGAGAGCATTCCCAAGCACCCTGTAATTGTCTAATTAAATCACTAAGGGCTTAGGTTAGTGACAGCAAAATCCTTAATGGTGCCTTGCTTGTACATTTATATAAGGTACTGTACAAGATGGTTGTTTATCTAATTAATCCCCAAGGTCAGATCTCGAGCTGGAGTGCCAGGTAATGCAATTTAGGTCCCTTGTATTTTGTCAGGCTGGCTCAGACCTGCTTACACCCTCTCATTGCGCTGAGAGAGGCGAAGCGATGCCATGCGTGCTGTGGAATGGGAGTGCAGCTAGGGACATCCTTGAGGAGGAGGGAGACCATCCTCATCCTTCTCCAGGCCTCTGCTGACCTTCAACAGGCTGGTCTGGAAGGGGAAGGGGCAAGCAGCACACAGTAGAGGTTAGGGCAGATGTCCTGAGCTAAAGAGGGATTGAGGAGTCACAGACACACCTCAGGAACTTGTCACCTGCTGCAGGATCAGAGCACACCCCACTGCATCAGTCTTGTGCATGACTGTGGGATGACATGGCTGGCTGGCTCGCTGGCTGGAGAAATTTGTCCTGCAGAACAGTCGAGAGCAGGAGCAGAGATTTTCTTCCAGAATAAGCTGGAAAGGCTGAAGCCCCTTCTGCCTTCATCCCTCCCATGGCAAGACCCTGGATACCCAAGCAGGTCTCCAGCCCCAGAGAGCACAGACCTCAGAGAGGGCGTCTGAGGAAGATGAGAAGGATGATGAGGAGGAGGAGGAGAGCCCCTCACTGCCTCCCTGGCTGCGGGCAGGGAGAAGGCTGGACAGAGCTCCCTGCCATGCTCTGGCTGCTGTAGGGGTGAGGAAAGATTTAAGGACTATGCAGGAGCAGAGGGCAGGGAACATCTGAAACCAGCACCCTGCCCTTCTTTAAGGCATCCCAACTCCTGCACTGCTCCCAGACAGCCCTCTCCCAGAGGAAGGATAGACCTAACACCACTTATCCCAAATTCCAAAAAAATAGGCAACTCTTTTTTTATTGCCCTCCCTTTGAAATTAGGATTCACCCCCCTACTTGCAGTGTTGGCTCAGCCAGCGCTGATGGCTTTGGATAGGAATGGGTCGGTCTGAATTCCTGGGCAGGCTGTCAAGTTGTCACAGCTCGTCCGTGTGCAGCGAGGGGCTGGTGCTCCATTGTCCACAAATCGGGACCAGATGTGAACATCCCGACAGCCACGAGCTCCTGCTGCCGCTGCTGAGGGAAAGGAGCAGCCCAGCGCCCCGAGACGCGGCCATCACTCCCCCCCCTCCCCAGTCCCTCCTCCCCATCCCACTTCCACAATGGAATATGCAAAATGGGAACATCAATGGGCACGGTATGAATAAAGATGTGCAGCTGGGCAAATAATCATCCCTTCCCAGCAATGCCAGCCTTGACCCCGGAATCATCCCTAAAGTGGGCTGGAAGCACTGCTGGAAAACCCACCCCAGAAGAGGGAAAGGGGAGGTCCTTCTCCCCACATCTCCCTGGCAAAGGGCATTAATGGCCTTAAGCTGAGGAAGGTGAAGCCCTGGCAGAGGCTGCCCAGAGAAGCTGTGGCTGCCCCATCTCTGGAAGTGTCCAAGGCCAGGTTGGACGGGGCTTGGAGCAGCCTGGTTTGGTGGAAGGTGTCCCTGCCCAGGGCAGGGAGTGGAACTGGGTGAGCTTTAAAGTCGCTTCAAACCCAAACCATCGTGTGATCCTATTATTTCCAGCATACAGCACCAAATCCAATACCATCCTAATCCTGGCTGAGTCCTGGGGGCAGCTACAATAAATGTGTCAAGCCTGGCACGATGCTGTTGGTTTTGAGAAGCCACTCCTGGCCCTGCAGCTCTTCCAGGACACCTGTAAGAACAGCAGTTCAAACCTCTGGCCCCATCCACTGCAAGTCACCGAGTCAAAATTCATTCCAATGCAAAAGTAACTCGGCCAGTGCTTTTGGGAGCTGCTGTGCCAAGGCTGTGTCTTCATTTCCATGGTCAGGGGTGTGTAATTCCCTTTGACATTCCTGGGTTTTCGGCTTTCTTTTCATTTGCACCGCTGCAAATGAGTGTTTGCTCCACTGAAATCTGCAGCAATCTAAACACTCTGTTTGCAAGGAGGGGGCTGGACTGGAAACACTTCCCTGGGATCCTTTACCAGGATGCAGAATGCAGGGAGCAGATTTCCGCTGATATTTGTTGTATTTCAAACAGAAGCAAATGTTTATAGCTGGGCTGTAAACAACGATAATGTGGGGCAGATACCTTACAGAAGCTGTGTTTGCAGACAAAGAAGGAGAAGCCGTGGGTTCGCTTGGAAGTTTGGCTCCCGCTTCCGACGCGCTTTCTGAGCCTCGGCCACATCCCACACGTTTATAAAATTACACGCGCACAGAGTCATGCACAGACAGAAATCCACAGGCACTGAGTCACACTTCTGCAGAATTTCATTGTTGTTTGGTCCCACTTTCATGGAATTTCACACACTCTTGAATGGAGCCCCCAGCAGCTCCGAGTGTGCTGCACTGAGCCCATCACAAAGTCCCCACCATTCAGCTCCACCTCTGTGAAATGGGGCACACACTTTGCCATCCCCCAAACACAATCAGGACCTATGTGATGATGGCAAAACCTCACTGCCATCCCCTGGATCATGTGATGTGGACACAATTCTCCCTGGAGTGCTGGGAGGCTCTCTTTCACAGAAAACATGAAGCTATTAGAACAGGCTGCCCGGGGAGGTGGTGGAGTCCCCATCCCTGGAGGTGTTCAAGGAATGACTGGATGTGGGACCCAGTGCTCTGGGCTGCGGGACAAGGTGGGGATGGGTCACAGGTTGGACTTGATAATCCTGGATGTCTTTTCCAAACTAAATGGTCCTGTGATCTGTGACTCTGGGAAATGCCAGCACCTCTCACACATCCTGCATCACTAATTCCCGCTGTCTCCTCAAGCCCTTCCCTGACAAACAGTTTCGGTGACCCAGGAATGTTATCTTAGTAAATCAAAAATGTAAACATTTAGGTTCAGGACTGTGCTGGATAGATTTGAAAATGAGTTATGGAAGGAGCCCGGCGAGGAGTCTGAGTTTGGCTTGGCAGTTGCCTCCTTTGCCTGGAACCTGCTTTTCAAGATTAAATACGATACTCTGCAATACATCCAAAACGTCAATTACCCCAAGTCTCTCAGGTTTGCAATTACAGAATGCAAGTCATGTTCAGCATTTTATGAAACTGCTTTTTTTGGCATGAACCATCTTTCTCTTATTGTAAAAAATAACTTTCAAATCAAAGCATTAAATCAAGGCACATTCGCTCAGAAGGACATGGGACTGAGGCTGGGCTGGAAACTTCCAGTGCCGGAGCTGGAAGGGAGTTGAGCTGAGCTGAGCTGGTTTCTGGTCGGGGGAAGGAGAGTGGCAAATCAGGGGGAAAGAATGTGGAGCAGTCCCGGCTGAGGAACGCCTAATTCCACCATCATGGACTTAAATCCCACAATCGCCTTGTTATGACCCCCCGCGGGCAGGGCAAGCGAGCCTGGAGAAAGCACCTCTCCCATCCTGCTGGAATCCGAGCAGTCCTGCCATGGCTCGGGTGTAGCTGCTGCGGCAGCAGCTGCAGGCAATCGCTTTCAGGCTTTTCCAAGCTTTAGGTCTCCACTGCCAAAGACGCTCTGACCCCTTTCTTCCTTCTCATCTGGAGGGTGGGGAGGTGAGCACAGGGAATTTGGGAACGCTGACCTGACCGTGTACTCACAGCACTGACCCCGTTTGCAAGTGGTTCCATCCCTTGAGGTGGGGCCAAGGTGCGCTCATCTGTCAGGAACCGCTTGTAGGGACGCTGCCTGGGTTGGAAAAAGGGAAATCCCCTGGAAAAGCTGTGATTGGAAGGAAGTGTGTTTGTCCCTGGATGGGTGAGTCTGCTTTACTGGGGATCGCCTTTCTGTGGTGATTTTGCAGCTCCCCAGCCTTTCAAGTCACATCAAATCCTCCCAGGTAGGGGAAAACCCTCGGCACTGGATCTTGAGGGAAGCTCTAATTGGTGTCACTCCTGAGCCAGCAGACCTGGAACAACCTGTGCTTCTGGTGGCACCTGGGCCAGCCCCGTCAGCCTCCTCGGGGTGTTGACTGGGAGCAGGGACACGGGTTCCTGCCCCTCCTCCCGGCCACCCGACAGGATTCCTGCAGGGGCAGGACATTTTCCTTCAGGTTTGGGGCCTGTTGGTGTTCCTCTCTCAGCCACTTACTCCCCGTTGCCGTCTGGGTTAAGCCAGGGAGGCTCCACACCAGTGCCGGGTGCCACATCCCAGCCTTTGGATAAGCACTTTTTCATCTGTCTACACATTTATTTCTTCCCGACGAGGAGCTTTGGCATGGGAGAGCTGGAGAGCTGTGAGATCCCAGGTTTGATGGATCCAGACTGGATCTGGGTGCTAACAGCTCCTCAGCAGCATCCCTCTCTCCAAGTTCCAGCCTTGCTCTGGGAATTAAACCACGGGTGCTTTTGTGCAGGGTATGAAGGTGCTGCCAGCATCTCAGCAACTCAGTTTCCCAACATTCCAGCATCCCAGCACTACCCTGGCTCAAGCTTCCAGAGCTGCCCCCTTGATACTTTCCAACAGCACCGGCTTCATTTACTGCAGGATGAGGGAAAGGGAGAGCACATCTGGCAGAGGCACAGGGAGGCAGGAACCAGAAGCCAAGTGAGAATTGAAGCTGGCCAAGGAGTCTTAAAACTCCCAGTAGTTGGAGTCAGAAGCGCCATTCCTGCAGATCCTGCCGCCGGCTTGGGCCCCTTTTGGATGCTCTTCCCGGGATGCAGGTGCACAGTGTTAAGAGATCATTTCCTGCCTGTGCTGCAGCTTCAGGGATGGATTTACCACTGGGCTCACTTCACCCTCCTTTGCTCTCTTCATCTTTTTTTTCCTCCTTTCCTTGACTCCTCCTTTATTCCCCAAAAGCCCCTAAAAACTGGGCAGAGCTGCTGCAGCCCCAGGACCATCCTGTTCAGTGGGAAAATCCAGCTGGTCCCCCCAAAGGCCTGGATTTCATCAAGGGAAGAGACAAATGGCTCCAGGAGGGGTTTTTGCAAGAGATAAGGAGCTGAGGGAATATTAGGAAATGCAAAAGGCAGAGCAAGGCAAAGGAGGGAGGGACATGCTAGAAAACAGGGATAATTCTCCCTGGGCTGAAAAGGGTTTAATAGCCAGTCACACCAAGGTACTCAGCAAAACCAGCCTGCAGTGGGGAGTTCATTTGAAACACATGCAGCCACTGCTGGGGTTGCCAGTGGAAGTGCAATTAAGCCCAGGAGCTGGAGAATGGGAATGCTGGAGCTGCCCCACATTACCCAGGCTCGGAATCAAAACCTAATTGCACAAGTAGAGAGGAAGGGAGAGCTTTGCCCTCTGCTCTGCCTTTTTTTTTTTTTTTTCCTCTGGATCAGTGTGAATCTTTCACAAAATAGGCCACTTGGATAACTTTGTTCACAAAATCAATGAACTCAGCTCAAACATCAGCAGAGCCTTTGCCTTCTGCTGGGCAGTCGATTCCCTGCACTCACCTGCTGCAGGGCTGTGACAGGAAAACGTTGCTATTCCCAGGGAGAACTTGGAATATTATAAAGATTTGTAAAAGAAAAGAATTGTTCACCTCTTTGTCAGATGGATAAAGTCAGTGCAGTCACACTTTGGTCACAGACTCCGGCCACACACTCTGGGATCGCTTCTTCCCCCCCAGATTAAACTCCCAGTTCGTGCCTTCAGCTCTCCTATTGGGAACCAGTTTCATTTCTCATTAGCCAGACATTATGGAACACTCAGGCCCCGTCACTTGCCTGCAATAATGTCTCCACATTACAACAGCACAGTGGTTTAACAGTGAGTATCTGATGGGAAAAAACGAGTAGTAAATAGAAACAGTTAGAACCTGTATTTTCTATCACATTGCAATTTAGGGCATAGGCTAAAAACTGCATTAAGGAGGAATAAATACATTCCATTTTTATAGTAAAACTGAGCCGAGCACTGTGGGTGCAGCAGTGCAGGAAGGGGTCAACCAAAATTTCCATTCTCGCTGGGGAAACCTGTGTGATGCAAAGTCCCAGAGCAGCCCCACAGCTTTTGGAGATGTTGCTCTGCCTTTATTCCATTGCCACCCTAGAAAAACCATTTTTCCACTGCTTCCCTCCAAGAAGAAGGCAGGGCCATGAGCTCAGGGAGCCGTCCCCGCCTTGCTGAGCCCCTCTGCAGGAGCAGGACCAGCCTGGCCTGCTGGGGCTCCATTCCCTCCTGGAAATGCTATACCCTTGCAAGCTCAGCCTCTCTTTAGCAGCAAAGGTTTGGGGCTTAATGGCAAATGAGTTATGCTCTGAGGAAACCCAAACCCGCAGTAGCACACAATGTTATCTGGCTCAGAGGGCACAGCCCAGGGAGCCTCCAGGATTTGCAAGCTCCGAGGGGATTTTCCCCACACTGGAAAGCAATTGCTCCAGGCAAAAACTATAGAATTAATCCCAGACTGGTTTGGGTTCGAAGGGACATTAAGGCTCAACTCGTTTCACATCCTGACATGGGCAGGGACACTTTTCATTAGACCAAGTTGCTCCAAGCCCTGTCCAGCCTGGCCTTGGACACTTCCAGGGATGGAGTATCCAAGAAATCAGTGCTGACACAAGGTGACAGAGCAGAGGGAAGGACTTTGGTGGCACTCACCTGTCCTGGCCACAAGCAGACAGGTGCCACTCTCACAGATCTGCACCCACTATGGTGAAGGACCACATGTCAGGGCTGCTTGTCTCCTAAAATTACAAAAATAAGATGCAATCAAAACCAAGTCCCCCCATCACCCAGTGATGCACCAAGAAAGGGCAGCCATCCACCTTATTTCCAAACATTCTCCCAACACACAGCTGGTGATGGTGCACAGCAGAGAGAAAAGCCTTGAATTCTATGTCTTTAATTTATAAATCTGGCTTTCTCCAGATTAGAATCAGAGCTTTCTTCAGCTGGAGGGCAGCAATTGTGCCTTGTCAGCTTGCAGTCAGGGTCACAGGCAGATGCTGGGGAGAACCATTTTCTTTGGTAGATGTTCCTACAGTACAATCCAACCTCTAAAACAAACAAATCAGTTCCTATTCCTCTCCAGAAAGGCTGCTCACACCAAACTCCAGCCTCAAAGCAGGGCTGAGGCAGTGAGTCCACCCTTCTGTCCCTTGTCTTTTCCCGTCACTGCCTTCAGCCCTTGAACGTGGTCCAGCAGCTCCCAGGGATGTCCAAACCCTGTCACTGGCAGCCTGTGCTCTTTCTCAACCACTCCCCAAGAGAGATAGTTGTGGCTGGAGTGGAAAACCTTCCAAGTAAGGATTTTGGGTTGTTTTGTGGACACATGTTGCTCTGTGTTTGTACTGAGCTGGAGAAGGTGGATTACACCGGGAGTTGTGGCATGTTCCTTAAGCACCTCATCACTAGAAAACGTATTGATACACTGAGAAGGGTTTAAGGGGAGGTTGTTCTGATCCAGAGGCCGGAGGAATCCAGGCATGAACCTTTTAAGAGCAGCATCCGCCTACTCCAAGCAAGCTGCAGCTAAATGAAGGGATGACAGCATCCTGCAAATAGCTGCAGTACATAAACACTGTGGACAGGGAGGCTGAGGCTGCAAAGAGCGAGGGGATCATGTTAATGAAAGAAAACTTAAGCTGAATATTGTTAAACTTCCCAGCAGTGAAGTCAGGCTGAGATAACATATCCCCAGGGAGAGCCTCAGGAGAGGAGATTTAAGGGTTTGCTGAGCAGTTTGTTCCACCTTCAGTGCAAGGGCTGGCCATGCCCTTGGAAGGGAGGCTGCAGGTCTCGGAGGGGGCTGGAGGAGTCCAGGGGTGCTTTAAGCCTGCAGCTGGCAGTGGAGGTGGGGTTTTTGGCTAAAGTCACTTCAAGAGATGGCATCAGAAGAAACCATCGCTGCAAGGGTGGAGGGATGCCCTATTCCCTCTGAAAATTCACAGAATCCCAGGATGGTTTGGGTGGGAAGGAACCTTAAAGCTAATCTTGTCCCACCCCCTGCCATGGACAGGGACACCTTCCACCAGCCCAGGTTGCTTCAAGCCCTGTCCAACCTGGCTTGGGACACTCCCAGGGATGGGGCAGCCACAGCTTCTCTGGGCACCCTGTGCCGGTGTTTTACCACCTTCATTATTAAAACTTCTCCTGCAAACCCCTGGCAACCTCCACTGCCAGGGCACGTCCTTTGCCTTACAAACCTTTGCTTCTGGCTGGGCATTCCTTACATCGCTCTGCGTCCCTGCTTCAAGGAAGGGTAAAGCCACACGACAGCTTTTATGAGCCATCAAGAGTCCCTTTCTCTCTCCCTTCACCCAAACCCTCCTTTTATAAAAAGGTGTAAAAAGTTGAATTACCGTCCCCTCTTCAGGCTGTTGAGGGCTTTGTTCCAAATTGCCCCCAGTTCCCTGGATGTGAATGGGGGAAGGGGCAGGGAAGTGCTTGTCTTGGGAACCAGGGCAGGGAAGGGGCAGCTCCACACGGGGAACTGCAGGATCTGGAGGCTGAGGTGACCGTTCTTTTCCTTTTTTTTTCTTTTTTTTTTTTTTTTTGCTGACTTTTTCATTTTCAGGCCAAAATGTTTTAATAAATTACAAGTTCAAGTTAAAAAATGTAAAGGAAGATTTAGCACACATTAGAGAATCGCTTCCACTTCCAGGGGTGATCAATGGAAATTAGCAATGGAAAAACGTGCCCAAACAGCAAATCCACATTGGAGCCTCACCCTGAGCCCTCGATGGGTTATCCTTTTGCTTTGCAATCCCACCCAAACTCTCCAAACCCCATCAAACGCAGACACCGATACCGGTACAGCATCACTGATGGCACCAGGGACGGACGTGGGGCCATTTCGCCCCCAATTAAATAAATACAGGGAAGGCAGAGAGTCATAACCAGGTCATAAAGAAGGCATCAAATTATTTTTTTATTGTTAACGCTACCAGAAACCTGCTGTTCATCCCAACACAAGCACTGCTCCCTGATGGTGAAGGGATTGTTTGGTGAGGGGGGACAGCTGCTGTCTTTCACAGTTAATTATGAAGACGAGTTATGAATTAATCAGATAAAAGGAGGAATGCGAAAACAATCAGGTCCAGGAACTACTAGATTTGTCCCTTAAAATAAGTTAACTGGCTATTGAAACTCGTCAGAGACCCAATACATACACCCCTACACAAAACCATAGCTCCCAAAATGTGAATTTACAGCTCACTTTCCAACATGTGAGATCATAGGAAGGACTACACCAAAATTAGGCTGCGCCCTCAGGAAGGGCTGCCCTGCAGAGCAGTGGGAGATGCTGGAGGGGCGCAGCTCGTGGAGGGGAGGCGAGGAACTGTCCCAGCTGTGCCACCCCTGACCTTCCCCACCAGCTGCCACAAACACAGAAATGAGGGTGACAAGGTGTCTCAACCATCCCCAAGGCTGGTGGGGTGTCTGCACCCACCTCCTCCTTCCAGGAGCAGCATCCACGGGGATCCCGATGCTCCTCACTCCGGTGCGATGTCCCACGAGCACCGTGTCCTCTCCCACCCATCGCATCGCATCGCATCGCATCGCATCCCATTCCATCCCATCCCTCCCTCCAGGAGGTGATGCCTGTGGGTCCCTCCCACAGTCTCTGCGGGCGCTGCCAGCTGGGCTGCGAAACTGCTCATCCCCAGCCAAAGGGCCGTCAGAGCCAACCCAAATTTCCATCAGCAGCAGCGAGGAATCAGCCCCATCTCCCTGGCAGCCGTGCTCGGGAGCTGTTGCTCTCCGAGATGGGATTGATAAGATCCCTGGGAGGCACGGGGAGCCTGCGTGCCAAACACAGTCAATTAATGTCAGCCCTTTCCCATGCCAACCAATTAAGCTGTGTGTGCTTGTCACCAGTGCCTGGGAAGGGGGTGGAGGGCACAGAGGACGCGATTCCAGAGAAGCCTCGAAGATATAAAAACCTGCTTAATTTATGGAGGGGAGGGTGTAGACACCCTGCACTAACCCAAACGCGGCCTGATTAATGTCTCGGCTAATTCAGGAGCTGCTTGGCTCTGGTGACCTGGGGAGGCTCCATTTAACAGGAATCAGGCTGGCATGGAAAGCAGGGAGCAGCTTAACGATGTAAGAAGCAACAGATGGGCTCTGCAGCCTCCTTGCCAAGCACCAACACTGTTTTCTGAGTACTTTCTCTTAAACCTTCTCCAAAAGGGAAAAAGTGATAATCAGTACCATAAAAGCCGTGTGGCTGATCCAGGAAGCAGGAAGGTGGCAGCTCCTCTGCCCGGCTGAAATGATCCCAGAGGTGTTGAGCCACCCCAGCCCTGCTCATCCTCATCCACCACCGCTGCAGGGACCACAGAAGGAGAAAAAAATATCTTCTGACTCACTGGGGCCACGAACAACAATGGGCTGTTACGAGGCAGAGGAGGGGGAAAAAGGTGTGAAGCACTTGGAGAGGTTGGTGAGATCCTGCAGCATCAGAGGGGAGTGGTCTAGGGTGAGAAGATGAACAGGTCGTGGAAAACAGCCTCTCTCCCCAGGTTAGCAGCACTCCAAGCTGCAGGGAGTGACTTTGGAAACACTTGCAGAAGCAAATTTCACTGACAGTTTTGGGGGTTTTCCCAATATCCAGCAAACCCTCTTCCTGAGGGCAAATCCTCTTCATTGGGTGGTGAGGAGGCTCCAGGCCGGGATGGCATGTGGTGGCAAGTTCCCAGCTGGGAAGGGAGATGGAAAGATAAAGCCATGGAGTTGTCAGATATTTGGTGGTGGTGGTGGTGGTGAGACCTGCAGGAAACTGGGTGCAGATCCAGGTGGGATCACTTGGAAATGCATTGGAGCAGGAAAGTCAGGAATACACGATGTAATTCAAGCATTTACTCGAGGGGGTGAGCAAAGGCACCAGGAAGGCACTGAACATCCTGCCTGGAGCTGGAGTTTTTTAATAAAGAAACAGTAAAAAACAAATAGCAGAGCAGCTCTGCTGGCTCCTGCCACGGGCTTTGGGACTCGCACCTGGCACAGGGACACAGCACAGCTGAGCCTCACCAGAGCCAAGGCTTTGAGAGGAAAAGGTGTTGCTCTCATACACCCCGTGTCAGGGTGTCGATGAAAACATCCCCCAAACTAAGACAGTCTTTATTTCCTCTTAACAACACGCTACTTTCCCCCCCCAGGAATAGTATTTATCTGCACAGATCCTGTTGTGCTGTGGCACTGGGAGTCTCAGTTTGCAGCCAAATAAAAAGAAGGAACAACCACAGCCCCTCTCATCCCTTTTCTGTTCCATTTATGAAGAAATGTACATTAGAAACAGGAGATTCTCTATATGTGATGGTTTGCAAAGCTTTCCTGAACCCCCACTTGGCCTGAGAGCACAACAAAAGCAGTTCAGATGTGAGTCGAATTCCCTCACACAGGGTTTTTTCCACCATTTCATATGGATGTTCTAGGATAGAACAATGCCTGACGTTTCCTAAGCAGGCCTCGGGTCCTTTGCAAAGCCTGGTCTGCAGGTCCCCAACTCTAAGCCAAGTCAGGAGTGGGAAAAAAATTTAAAACGTGGGTAAAAGAGTTTCCCTTTTTCCTCTGGATATAATGGGCACAGCAAGGCCAGGCTGATCCCCCTGAGCTCCATAGTGATGTTGTGGCACTGCCATGTCAAGGGGCACCTCCCTGCCAGATTTTGGAGGCACGATGACTCAAGGGCTGCCAGGAAAAACCTAAAATTTCTGGGACTTCACTGCCCAAGGTGCTGTTTGGCTCTGCTGATGGACTGGCTGAGTCCCAGTAACCTGTCCCTCCCCAGCCCAGACTCCTCAGGATCATGGAATTACAGAATGATCTGGCCTCACTCCCTGCCATTGACAGGACACCTTCCACCAGCCCAGGTTGCTCCAAGCCCTGTCCAGCCTGCCCTTGGACACTCCCAGGGCTGGGACAGCCACAGCTTCTCTGGGCAACCTGTGCCAGGGCCTGACCACCCTCACAGGAAAGAATTTCTTCCTAATATCCCATCTATTCCTGCCTTCTTCCCCCTTGTCCTGTCACTCCAGGCTCCCTCCTGTTAGTCTAAACACACCTTTTGAGGTCTTTTAAATCCATCCTTGGTATTTGCCCCTTTCCTGCACAAATGTAAGTCCTTTGGCCTCCAAGGTCCTGCCACAGCTGGAGCTGCTGCATTTCAAAGGTCTGGAAAAAGTGAGGAGCAGCAGCTGGCACTGCTGGGTTTGCTAAAAGCAGGGAGGGATGTTCCCTAATCCCAAAGGAGATGCATTTTTGAGAGGGATGGCAAAAACATCAGGCTGCTGATACACTCCCTAAAAAAGGGCTTTGCATTTGCTAGCTGTGTGGGAGATAAGGATGCTGTGGAAAGAGGGGAGTGTTGGCCAGGAATGAGGAATGGGCTACCCCTTGTACTCAGCTCCTAATTGATGAGAAGCAGCTCCTGGCAGAGATGCCCTCCCCAGGAGTTACAGACTCCCCTCCAGATTTATCCCCACACTGGAGAGCTCATCCCAGCACAGCCACACCTGACGAGGATCTGAGAGCAGGGAACAGCCAGAACACATCAGCAACGCTCTCAAATGGATTCTGGGCTGGAAGTGTTGCCTGTTTCATCACAAAGGGCTTATTAGGGCAGTCAGTGGCATTTCTCAGCACACATGAAGCAGTTTATTACCAGTGATTTATTAAACTGCTCCAACTTGTCAGCAACCACTTGAAACATTCACTTTCCTTTTTTTTTTTTTTTTTTCCTTCAGGTTTGCTAATGTCTTTATAAATAGCTGAATAAATAGATCTCCAGCACTTCTGACTGTCACATATCAAACCTCAATCGATATGACACAGATTAGGAATGAGGTAGGACTGAACTGTCCCCACCTCCATCCAGCCCTAGCTGCTGAGGTGAATTGATGGGAATGCACTTCCAAGGAAGAGAGAGATACATTTTTTGCCTGTTCACAGGAGGGCTAGACTTGGCAGTTCCTGATTTCTCCCAGTTCTGGCCTGTTCCATGGGTGTTGGAGCTGCAGGTGATTGCTGCTCCTGACAGACTCCTCTCCTGCATCCTTTATGTTCACGGGCAGACCCTACCTGGCTTTATAATCTACTAAACTGGTAGAGTTCAGAGCTTCCAGCTCCTGCTCAATGAATCTTTCCAGGACAGGACCCCTTTCCATCACTGGTTTAATCAGTCTCAACTCATCAGCCTTAATTTATTTGCTGCAGAATCACTGTGTAATGCTTGGCTCTGAATTGAAATTTCTCCTGCTCCCTCACAAAGTATTTTCCTGTGACAAAATGGCCTGAGAGCTACTTCTGCTGGTGCCAGCATGCCCAGAGTCCTCCATCCCAGCTCTCAGGCTGGACATCAGGAAGACCTTCTTCATGGAAAACGTTGTTAAACATTAGAAAGGGCTGCTCAGGAAGGTGATAGTCCCCATCCCTGGAGGTGTTCAAGGAATGACTGGATGTGGGACTCAGTGCTCTGGGCTGGGTGACAAGGTGGGGATTAATGAGAAGTTGGACTCGATCTTGGAGGTCTTTTCTGACTTTAATGATGGGTGATTCTGCATCACACACCTTGCACAAATCAAATGGAAGTTATTGCATTTTCTCCCTTTCCATCCCAGGTAAATCCTTAAAGAAAATGCACCAATGTCCGTCCTTGTCCACCTTTTTGTCCCCAGCTCACAATTAGCCAGGGCAGAGCTGGGCTGGAGCCTGGGGTGGCCCTTGGGTGCTCTCCCTGCCCCAGCCCCGGCTCCCAGCGGGAGCTCTTCTCTCCATCTCTCCCTCCCTCCTCCTGGGCAGGTAATTGAGCTCAGAGTCACAAACCATATGCTCTGGATGTGCCTCTCTCCTCATGCTCTGGCTCCTGCTGAAGTCCAGGGAGATCCTCTGGAAGAAGCCACTTTTAATTTGTAATCTGATTAAGCCATTAGAGGCGAATAGAGCAGTAACTAACACAAATTGCTGATCGTTTCCATCAGCAAATCCCCCCAATTAATCCTGAGATTAACCCTGATTACACGCAGTAATGGTGATCAATGCACCCTAATGGGGTAAATCCGCCCACTCCACTTTCTTCCACATCCCAGAACGATCAATCTGAAATCAGTGTGATTTATCTGGCAGGATCGAGCGAGGCCAGCGGAGCTGGGGCACTGCCTCCCCTTCCAGCAGCAGTCCCAGGGGCCGCAGCTCATCAGCCAACTGCCCCCCTCGGGGAAAGGCAAGCCAGACTGAGAAAGAGAGCTGGATAGAGTGAAACAAAGAGCAGGGGAATGCAGAGGGCAGCAGGAATGCCGGATTCCATCTGCCTGCTGCACTCCCTCCCTTTGAATTCTCTCAGTGATTCCCTAAAAAGCTCTTGTGAGGTGATCAGACCAAACAGCTCAGAGCAAGGCTGCACTTCTCAGGGATTCCTCTGTCAAAGGGAGGAAGTCAGGCTGGAGAAGAGCTGGAAAAGGAAAAAAACCCTCCCTACTTTGTGATCTGAGCCTCTCTTCTTCCCTTTGCTGCTAAAATCAGAAGTTAGCCCAGGCCCATGCGCTTCCAAGGATCCCCAAGCACTCCATGAGCTTCAGAGCCGGGCTCAGCATTCCCTTAGTTCTGTGTTATTTATAGAGCAGCTGATACCCAAGCATTTGCTTCAAGGGGGATTTTGCCTTTGTAGGGACTAAGTCGGAACTAAGTCAGAAGCTCAAGGCTTGACCTTTGGAAGGCAGCAATCGATTCCTCCCGCTCCGAGGCACAGCCATCTCCAGAGTGAGCAGCAGCCGAGCAGTGCCTGCGATAAAGCAGCTTGATTTATAGAGCCTTCTCCTCCAGGGCTGCACTGCTTTGGGGAAGTTGGAGAGGAAAGAAAAGGGAACAAACTGCTGGAAGATGTGCCGAGTTCCTGCCAGGGGCTCCAGCATCTCGCTGGGGCAGCTGCATCTCCAGGGGCTCCAGGCAGCTTTGGACCCCAGGGCTGTGGCCAGGACAGGAGAAACCAGCCAAGTGACAGCTCACAGGGCTGGGTTTTTAACTGAGCTGGCAGTACACAAACCAACCACCCAGTTCCAGGGGGTGGGATCCTGCAGCTCCTCTCACCTCAGGTGGGCAGACCTGACCAAAGAACTCAAGCACAGCTTGTTACTCGATGGGACACAGACCTGCTCTAACATTGCTCATCCCAGGCAGAGAGCAGACTCCGGGTGCGTGTAGGTATTCACGGCACATCCCAGGCTGCAGGGGGTGTTTTCCACCCCTGCTGTTGCCCCTGAGGTGTTTTGCAGCACATGTGCTTGGGGGTGATACTCAGGGCCCCATCCTTCAGCCACTGCCTCTCCCCCCCCAACTCCTGCAGCTTCACGAGGGGCTCAAGGTTTCCTTTGATGTGCAGATGAATCGAGACTCGGCCATGAGGAGCCCCGTGGATTTATGAACTCCTCCTCTATGATGTCTTTCCAATAGTATCCCCCAGAAGAGCATTTGCTCTCCCCTTCCTCCCCAGCTCCTCTGAGCCAAGCATTCCTTTCTCCTCCTCCATACCAGGCATGGGGAGTGATGCTGCTCACTCTGAGCACACACTCCAGAGCAAAACCCGCTCTGCAAACTGGGCCGCTTGTTAGCCCAGAGTTCCATATTCCAGTAGGTTTGGTGGCCCCTCGCTGCCAGCTCCATGGGAGGAACCCTTGACAGCCAGAGATGAAATCCTGCAATTCAAATTACTCCCACCCCAAGTCATGCCAGGTCTGCAATTCCAGAGACGTTCAAAAGAAAGGGACAAATAACTGTGATGGAAACCATTCACTGGAGACTTCCAGGGGAAATTATACACCCACGAGGGGAAAAAGGATCATTAAGAGGTGACGGGAGAAAACATTTGCATTGCAAGTCAAAGCAGCTGGAGGCCGGGGGGAAGCACTGTGGTCACTGCCCTCCCCAGTCCGATTCAATCAACTCCAGCACTTGGCAAACCCTCCAAGACAGGCCCTTCAGCTGTTTGACCCAGATTCCCCCAAACACAAGAGTCAACCTCTGCCTGTGAACAGAAGTGGAGCCTTACAAAGGTCCCCTGAAGTTCACTCCTGCATTAAACCCCCACGAAATACTAAAATCGCTGTGTCTGTCTCCTCTTTAGCAGTCACCTCCACCTCGCCAGCTTCCGAGAGCCGGCGCCGCGTGGGGAGATTGCTGTGCTTGGCAAACAAGCGGAGATTAAAGTGAGTTCAGCGGGAACATCTCTATTTAGTCTCATTTCTATTTAGTCTCCAGGCTGAGCACGCGGGTAACGCCATGGCACATTTAACCTGAAACAAAGCACGAGGAGATGAAGGAGCCATAAAAATAAAGGAGAATTTATCTCTGCTCTGAGCATCACACCAAAAATCCCTGTCCCTAAATGCCACTGGGAGAGGATTAATGGGGGTCCTGCACTGCCACAGTGAGAGCAGTGGGATGGAGGGGAGAGCCAAGTGAGGTTCCAGCAGGGAAAGAGGGAACACACTCCCACAGGGAGAGCAAACCTTTACACCCACCCCTCATTCTCTGCCAGAGCATTAGCACAGCTCCCCAAAACCCCTGAGAGGACTTTCGAGGAACGTGGTGATGAAAGAGGGGCTGAGGTGGGCTGTCTTCCAGCCAGCTGGAGCCAGGGCTCCTCATCAGCCCGGGAATAGCCGGCCTCTCCTGCATCCCCACACAGGATGCGCTCAGCAGCTTTCCCTGACATTTGTGTGTCAGCCGCAGCCAGGGGCGCTGGGTTTGCAGCCCTGCCTTCCACTCCCGGACTTGGGCTGTTGAATCCAGGAGTGGGAGTTTGCAGAGCTGCCGGGGCCGTCCCCAGCTGGCCACAGCGAGCCGGGAGCACCAGCAATCCTGCAAAGCTGGGGCAGCCTGGCAGAGCCACTTCTCCCCAGTGGGCAAATCCCAGGAGAGGGAGGCAGTAACGCGCTGCAGTGACATTTGCACCCGGGTGCAATGATGTGTCACTCATCACAGCCAGACCAAACAGCATCTCTGGGGCACCAAAATTACACAGCCAAGTAAATCCTACAAAATCCATCTGCCCTTTTCAATATTTGGAGATAATTAACTTCTCCAGGCTGAGATATTACAAAAGAAAGCTGTTAGTGAAGCTGTTCAGCCACAGGTCTGGCTGGATGTGGAGCTTTGCCAGCACTGGGGACGCTGAAAGGGCAAGGAGGACATTTTGTATTTCCATGTATTCCCAGCTCCCTTGTAGGAAGATTACAGGGAAATGCATGCAATGCAGCAGGTGAGAAGGAAGGCAGAGGAAGGGCAGATTTACCAGCACAGAAGAGACATATCTACCCCTCCACCAGTGCCATCTGAGCTACAGTCACCACTGGAGCTGTATCCCAGCCTTGCTCATCCACCAAAAAACTTGGCTGCAGGGCAGCCCAGAAAAATCAAGTTCAAAGCACATCTTTTCCTAAAGGCAAAGCGATCAGATAGAACTTCTCCAG
Source organism: Acropternis orthonyx (assembly GCA_035583155.1). Lineage (NCBI taxonomy): Eukaryota > Metazoa > Chordata > Aves > Passeriformes > Rhinocryptidae > Acropternis > Acropternis orthonyx. The sequence goes on along the minus strand of JAWWEU010000138.1, from coordinate 6,135,578 downwards.
AAGGCCAAGGTCACTCACCTGAGAGGGCTCACACTGACCTTGGTCGCAAGGAGCTGCAACCCTAATGTGACCCATGGCCAAACCACCCAGCTCCTCCCTTCTTGCTCTAAATGCTGGCCCAGCCCCACCACCTGCAAATCCCAGCTAGGCCAGTTGAGTGCAACATTCCTAAACCCGAGGGAGGCAATTAACACTTTCCCATGTATTATCCCCCCAGAGCTAAGTACCTACCACAGGGGGATGGTGGGAGAGGCAGAGGGGAGCCTGGTTGTGCTCTCCTGTCCCACTGGCTGCTCCAAGATCAACCCACAAATCTCTAAAGGAAATTGTTCTCTGTGAGGATGGGGAGCACCTGGCACAGGTTGCCCAGAGAAGCTGTGGCTGCCCCAGCCCTGGGAGTGTCCAAGGCCAGGTTGGACAAGGCTTGGAGCAACCTGGGCTGGTGGGAGGTGTCCCTGCCCATGGCAGGGGGATGGATTGAGATGAACTTTAAGGTCTCTTCCCATCCACACCAGCCTGGGATTCTGCTGCCAGTGCTGCCTCCAGGGGTCACCGGGGTAGTAAATATTTGCACAGGCTGGACAAGGAGAAAGCAAACAGGGTTCCCTTATTTATGGGCCTTGGCAGCTCCTTGGACTTGGCTCTGTGGCATTTCCATGCCCTCCGTGCCCCAGCCGGGCTCAGCCCCCTCCGTGCTCCCGGGCTGTTCCGGGGGGTGCTGGGGGGCAGAGGGGGGAGCAGAGTGCAGGGATGGGGATGGGAGGCCACAGGCAGGGAGGGTCACAGTGACAGGGAGGGGCAGAGTGTGAGAGTCGGGATCTGCAGGAGCAAGTGAAGTGACACTGCTGGGTGTTTTTGAAGCCATGTTTATTTTACCTGCAGGCCAGAGGGAGGGAAGATGGATGTATTGGCTGGGGTCCTTCCCTGACCATCCCAGGGCCCTCTCCTGCAGTGTGACAGTGTGGCAAAACCTTCCAAAAGGTTAAACACCATCTCCAAGCCCTCCCTTTCAACAGGGGGGGGAGTCTTGGCTCAGAGGGGCTTCCAGGGAGCTCAGTGAGACATTCTGAACCCTTCCTGCATGGACACGTGTGCCTGTCGGGACATACATGTGTGCAGGTGAGGTGAACCTCTCACAGACTGAGGTTCACTCCCTGCTGCTGCCCCTGCCTCTGGCTTCTTCCCAGAAGAGGAACTTGGGAGAAAGCCAGGGATATGGGAGCGCTCCCGAGGTCTCCGGGTGGGAGGTCTGTGTCCCCTTTAGCAGGAGCGCCTGGAACAGGGTCCTGCCCAGTGCCTGTTCCAGAGACACAAACCATGAGCCTACCTGCAAGTAGCTGGGTGTCCCAAGTGTGCCTCATCTGCTTCCCATCATCCACCCAGACGGATGGCAGGAGGCAGAGGGGAAGGAGCTCGGGGATCACTGACCCCTCTTTGTGCTGAGTGTCTGGGTTTAGGAAGGATTCAGCCTTATTACAAACCTCCAGAGTTGTTGATTTCTTGGATTTCTGTCATGTCATGAGGAGCTTTCTCTGGGCTGAAAAGGGCAAGAGTATGGATCTCATTCCATAAACTCCTCTGAGATGAGGGTAAAGCCATGAGGCCAAGGGTTAAAAACACCCAAACCAGACTGGAAATAATCATATGAAGGAAGAGGGCAGGAGGGAACATGTGAACAACAGGGTCAGGGTGGCTCTTCAGGAGCGGGGTCAAGACAGTTTGATGGGGGTGAACAGTTGTTATCACACTGATGTCCAGCGCAAGGATGAAACAAGCCTCATCTCTAAATTTTCTGATAACTCAGGGGCATAATCTGTCCTGGCCTGTCCTGACATGTCCCATCAGTTTCTCCAGCCTGGTTGACATGTGCTTTATTTACACACCGTGACCAACAGAGGGTCTAGTCACCCCAGCAGCACCAGTGAGAGTGTTTCTCCTGACAGAAGAATTGATGGCATCTGGCTGGAGGTCTCTGTGTGCTCTGGGATTACTCTCCCAGGTAATCCATGGTGCAAATCACTTTTCTTTCAGGCAGTCATTCCACCAGTCAGTGAATGCACAAGGTGGGTTGGCAGGTCAGTCCTCCAGGAGTGGCCCTTCACCCAGAACAGGCTGAGAAGCACATGAAATGTCTGTGCTGATGCATAAGCAGAAGGATGAGAAGAAATGTCTTCAAGCTGTGCCAGGACAGGTTCAGGTTGTACATGAGGAGGAATTTCTTCACTGAAAGGGGGGTCAGGCATTGGAAGGGGCTGTCCAGAGAGGTGGTGGAGTCCCCATCCCTGGAGGTGTCCAAGAAATGACTGGACATGGCACTCAGTGCTCTGGGCTGCGGGACAAGGTGGGGATTGGTCACAAGTTGGACTCTGTGAACTCAGAGGTCTTTTCCACCCTCAGTGATCCTGTGGTTCTGGGCAAAGGGCTCAGGGTATTTTCACGAGGATGGAGGCTGCTGTTTCCCTCTGGGCTGAGGGAGAAAACACCTTGAGATAACAGTGGGAGCAGAACAGGCTGTGAGTGGGTTTTGGCCTGGAAAATGTTCATTTAAGACCCTCCAAACCAGCAGCCCTGGCTGGCTCTGCCTTTCTTGCTTTGCTCCTTGTGCCGTGATTTATCCCGCGGCAAAGTGAGACCAAACGCTCGCCATATGGATCCGATAGGCGGCTGCACCTGTTTCCCACCACGGATAAGCACACATGGGATGGGCGGCAGGACGGAGGGGCCGGGCTGTGGGGAACTGTGGTGTGCAAATCAATCACCCCTCAGCTCCCGGGGAGGCCAGTGCTCCCTCAGACCCCTGGGCTGGGCTGGCTGGGCTGCAGGAGCCTCTCCCTGCTGGAACTGCTGGAACTGCTGGAGGGGTCCTGAGTGCTTTGGTGCTCCAGGGAATGAACTCAGCCATGTCCCCAAGTGGACACCAGCGAGCCCTGAGATGCCACCAGGAGCAATGCAGCAGCCTGGCTGGAGTGTCCCATGGGAACAGGGACTGTGCCTGCCGAGGGAAACCTACCTGGATGGGTGACTGGGGACTCGTCTGCCATCGCAGCAGCAGGACAGCCAAATGCTCCATATCCAGTCAATGAAGGAATTCAGGAACCATTTTTCTCTCACAATGTTTAAATTTCCTTATAGGGAATGTGAAATTCCCTAAGGAAATAAACTGTCGCTGACCTCCAGAACCATCTGCCTGAAGCCCCAGGAATCTCTGGGATGAGTTTACAGAGCTCTGCATAAACACAGCAGCCGAGGCACAGGCTGGGGTCACGGCTGCTGCCTGCAGGGGGGGAGTTTGGCTCCCACATCCATGTGGTTTGGGGTTGTCACTGTCCTGCATCCTCTCCCTGGCACAGGAAAGTCAGGGCTGTGGGCAGAGGGGCAGAGCGATGCTCCGTGGGTGATGCTGGAGGACTCCAACTCCGAGGTCAGGAGGGACCGCTGGTCCTGGATATTCCTGGGGTGAAGATTAATGTTCCTGCTCCGCAGTGGAGAGACAGCTTTGTGGTGTCTCCTGTCACCCGCTCCCACTTTGTCCCTCTCTGAACACTAAAATATTTATGTCCAAAGTAGACATTAAAATTTAAGGAAAGCTAAATAGAAATTAAACGTGTGTATTTGGAGAGGAAATGAGGCCCGTAAGGTGATCGCGCTGCCGTGCTCTGATGATTGATGTCCGTTTATTTATCTGCTACCGCTAAATGCCTGTGCAGGGGAGCAGGAAGGGGAGCAGGAAGGGGAGCAGGAGGGATCACAGCCGAGCTCTGTGGGCAGCACAGCTCTGGGAATCCCAGGAGTGACGGAGAGGAGAGCTGGACAGCCCTACTCAGCCACAGCGACCCACCTGTACGGCACAAATGTTTTGGAACAATATTTTGGAGTGGCACAGTGAAGGTCTCTGGCTTCTCCCTGTCCCAGCAGGTCATGTCACTTGGCTCTGAAACCAGCTTTGAGTGTCTGGCCAGGGAGAGGCTGAGAAGAGCAGAGGTTTTTGCCTGTGCTTGAGTACACAAACTATTGGGGGCTGCCTTCTGCTTTCTTCTTTTTTTTTTTTAACTTCCCCTTTCCCTTTTCCCCTTCCTCCTTTCTTCTTTCTTTGCCTTGCCCCTTCTTCCCTCACTTTCACTTTTTCTTATTTTCCTATAACTGCTAGGAAAATCCTTCTCATCCAAGAACCTCCTCGATACCTTCCTCCCCCGCCCTTGTCCCCCATGTGGCCACCACCCCTTGTCCCCTGGCCGTGTCATTCCACAGGTTCTATCCCTCTCTTCCTGCCTGCAGACCCCACACCCCTTTCCCTGGCTCTGCTTCCTGTTGCCTCCAAGGGGGCTGTGTTGACCTGGCCACTATTTGCATAATGGTGCCCAGAATCACTTGAGGAGGAAATCATTTCCTTTCCTTGGAATTGGAACCTTTCATTGGCCTTATTTATATCTCCCCATTCCTGAAAGCCGTATGGTGATGGATGCTGGATGTAATCAGACACCCTCTGATGACTCCTTGGTTCCCAGACGTCCAGTAACGCGGTCAAGGTTATCCAGGGGCTTGTGTCTCTCCCATTCTCTCTCTCTTCAAATCCCACTCTTCCCTATTTTACACTTCCTTGGAAAGAGATCAGTGACATGGGATGTTTGACACCCGAGGAAGGTTAGTCATTGCTTACTGGTTGCTAAGTGACAGTGTCCTGCTGCTGCAGGCTGTGCAGGGCCATGTGTGTCCGGGGATGCCATCCCTCCTGCCGGGAATGTCATCCCTCCTGCTGGGGATTCCATCCCCCAGTCCCTCCTGCTGGAGGTGCCACCCCTCCCACCAGGAGCCTCCCAGAGTCCTGCAGGTGAGTGCTTGGACCAGACCTAAGGACAGGCTCTTCCCTGCAGTTCCCAAAGCCAGGTGCTGCACTCTCTTCCCAGGAAAGGCAGGGGCTGAGGCACTAAGGACCCGTGAGGGTCGTGTCCAGTGCTCCAGCACATGCTGCCGGATCCATCCTGCCGAGCCCATCCCAGCCACTGCCTCTTCTTGCTCCAGGGACAACAGAACAGGGTAGGGAAGCTCAGAGCAGGAACTGGGATGGACTTTTCCAACAAGTGGAGAGAGCTGGGGTTGGTTTTGTTGTGGGGTTTCTTTTTTCTCTCTCTCTCCCTAGAAAAATACTGATGTGCCAAAACAAAGATTTTTTTTTTTTTTTTTTTAGAGGAATGTGCTTGTTTCAGCTTAACTCTTTTCAGGAATTTCTGCTTAAAACAGAGAAGCAAGAGAGTGCTCCCCTCCCATCCCATCCCCTCTCATCCAATCTGTCTCATCCCATCTGTTCCCATCCCATCCCATCTCATTCCATCCTGTCCTATCCTTGCCAGATGTGAACCCCCATGAGCTGCAGCTCCACAGAGCACAGGGTGGGGAGACCAAGGACAAGACCTGCCTGGGCTGGTGCCCTCCTTGGCTGTGCCGGTGCCCTCCTGGCCATTCCGGTACCCTCCTGGCCTTGCCGGCCTCCCACCTCCCTGGACACAGGGCTTGGGCAGGCAAGGGGCTGCTCTTTCCAGATGTGGTTTTGATTAGAATTTTTTGGAATAAAAATGCGCAAGTGAAGCACAAACCAACCTCACCGGCATCACCCCACACTTCCTGTAAACGGCTCTGTTTTGATTAACCAACATTCCTCCTGAAAATCGTCTCCTTCCCCAAAAACCCCAAGATTGCCCTTGCCACGGCACAGGGGGGCTCTGCCTCGCAGGAGGGGGGTGGAAGGTGTGGGTGTCAGCACGTGGCTCCCGGCCAGTGAAATCCAACCCCACGGCATCTCTGCCCACGGGCCGGCGGTGTTCGGACCCCCCGTGCTCGGAGCAGCCGGAGCGGCCGCGGCGTGGGCAGCACAGCCCTGCTCCGAGGGCTCTGCAAAGGGAAGGCTTAGTGGCTGTTCCCATCATGGGGATTTTGGGGGTTCCCTTCACCCCAGTGGCCCCAGGTCCAGGGTGCTCCCAGCCTGGGGCTGGACTGGCCACAGCACCATCCCAGGTAATCTACAGTCCTTCCAACTCCACTTCAGAGACTCAAATCCTATTTAATGAATGATCATTAACTGGGGATGTTTCAGATGAGGAAATTGTTTTAGGAATGAGCAATTAAGTCCTAATGCTCAGCTCACGTAACTCATTTCTAATTAAACTCACTGTAAATTATAGCAACGGTATTTATTTTTAATGAGAAATAAAACCGGAAAGGAATTGCGGCCCTTCAAAAACTGAACTGAGTGGGAGGGAGAGGGAGCAAGGGGCGGAGAGGAAGGAGCAGAGAGCAGGGAGAGAGTTCGAAAACAGGCAGAAAAGTCCCGACCCAAGCAGCAGAACAGCCTTCTCCATTCCTGCTCAGTTCCTGAGGACCTCCTGGCAACAGCTATTTATATTCCTGGCCTTTCCCAAAGGTGGGTAAAGCTCCAGAGCTTGGGCTCTTCAGGATTATGCCACTGGCAAGCGGACTCGTATCCCACTTTCTCCAGATACAGCTGTGGCGTGACAAGGAAAAATGGTGCCCATATGGAGCCATTAATGCTCAGAGGTTCAAAGCCAGCACAGAAGGATCGGCTGCTCTCCGAGCTGATATTAATCACATCCATCACAGAGTGGCTCTGGGCATGGCAGGGAGAGGAGGGAGGGAAGCCCAGCACAGGATGGGGAAGGATACTGTGGGGTGGAGAGGTGTCACATGACAGCCTGGATTTGGAGGAAGGTGAGCAGAGAAATCTGGTTGTTGCCTGGCCATGGGTCAAGATTGTCCTCTCATGGACTCAGAAGGCTCCAGGGATTCTCTCCTCCTGTGCTGCACATGGAGTATAGTGCATGGAGGAGGAAGAGGATGGGAAGCATCAGCATCTGAGTGTCCATGGCAGGTGGAACCCACAATTAAGTGCAGTTATTGCCAATAAACACATTCCAGGTGAGTACTGCAGGCTCAGCCTGGATGAGGTCCCGTGGGATTGTCCATGCAAATTAATGCAGGTGGATCAGCCTGTCCTGCCCAGCACCCAGAGAACTCTGGGCTGGCTGAGCAGCACCATCGCAATCACCCTCCTGGTGTCCTTCACCTCAGGGCCTCAAACACCTTACAAACAGCAATTAACTCAAATCAATACCTTTCCCATATATCCTTTATCTTTAATTCTCAGATGGGGAAACTGAGGGACAGGGCTGAGGGATGACACACCCCCTGGACCTGAAGGAATGGGGGCAGAGCCCAGGCTGGGTGACACGGTCGTGCTTCATGACCTGGGCTCAGCCTCCCAGAGCCCCGGGCACACTGGTACCGCCAGCACCCGGTGGCACCACAGCATGGTGGAACAGGGATAGCCCCATTCCCTGGGTCAGGAATCAGAGAATGGTTTGGGTTGGAAGGGACCTTACAAACCGTCTCATTCCACCCCCTGCCATGGGCAGGGACACTTTCCACTAGCCCAGGTTGCTCCAAGCCCTGTCCCACCTGGCCTTGGACACTTCCAGGAATGGGGCAGCCACAGCTTCTCTGGGCAACCTCTGCCAGGGCTTCACCATCCTCAAACGGAGGAATTTCTTCCCAATACTCCATCTCACTCTGCTCCCTTTCAGTTTAAAGCCATTAGGAGTTCGCTGTTAGTGGAAAACACACTGGCTTGTGTCCAGTAGTGGTGGATTTAACCCCACAAAGTTGAGTTCACACTGAGCCCACTTGGAGATTCATAAAAGTTTAATGTTTTCAGCAATGTTTCCGCTCTCTCAGCACTGGCTGTGCCTCACTGGGACAGAGACAGAGGTGTAGAGGCGGGAGCTGGTCTCCATCTCCTCCCCGCAGCTGGTGCAGGGGTGCATAGCTCGCCATACCATATCTTACCATCCCATAGCCCACAAGCCCAAAGCTGCCGTCCCATAACCCACCATATCGTGTCCCACCATCCCACATCCCCCCGCTCCCATACCTCACCATCCCATGCTGGGACTGCCCCCCTGCACCAGTGCAGGGCTGCATCCCCCAGCCCACCCCTCTCCGCTGCAGAACAGGGAGCACATCACCAAGAGCACACCCAGAACAGACCCGGAGCATGGAGCAAACCAACCTCTTCAGCTTCCCAGAAACATTCCCAGGGAGATTTTCCTCTCGCCCTGGCTGTTAAAGCAGCCTCACTAATGACTTTTGGGCAGGGCCCCTCTCGGGCTGCTAAGCCAGGCCTGGATTTGGGGTGTGAGCTGTGCCGTGCCAGCTGTCTGCACACAGATTTAAACCTGATCCGCGTGGAACAGCAGCAGCTCCAGCGCTGCCTTCAGACAAAAGTCCTGATTATTCCCCTCCTCCCAACGAAGCTGGCTGTGTTCAAAAGCTTCCCGGCCCGTGCACCGTGCTTCCTGTTCCCACTGAAAAAGCTGCACGTAGGCACTGACACTGCAAACTGGTCCCTCCAGGGACGTGTTCTCGTCACACCGAGCTGTGACCACACCACGGGTAGTGGTGGTGGCTGAGTCCAGCCAGGACAGAGCTGTCCTGGGGAGAGGGATGATCGTGGGAACATCTGTCCTGCCAGCTCCAGCCTTCACCTTGTTTGGGGAAAGAAAAGAAATCCAGGATACAGAATCACAGAATTCCAGGATGATTTGGGTTGGAAGGGACCTTATAGATCATCCGGTTCCACCCCCTGCCATGGGCAGGGACATCTTCCACTCGTCCAGGTTGCTCCAAGCCCCATCCAACCTGGTCTTGAATATTTTCAGGGATGATTGCTAGAAAGAAGGGAAATCCTTGATACCTGGACCATGTCCAGAGATTCTCCTCCCATGGAACAATCTCCTGTTGTACCCAGTGGTCCACCCCCACCTGGGACCGATGTTTTTCACATCAGTATTGATGTTCCAGGTGTGAGAGCTCAAGATCCTGCCACCTCTGGCTGTTCTTGGTTATTTCCAAACATAAACCAGCCAGATCCTGAAGCTTGTCTCAGTCCACCCACATTTTTACTCAAAACCTCCTCTATTCGAAGGAGCAAGTCAAGAGGAGAATGACTCCCTGACCTCTGTTCCTCACCCTTGGAGGGTGGGAGCCCCACACCCAGAGGCTAGTGTCTTCATCTGATGTCCTGTGGGTCATCTTCAACCCCAGGCACAACCTTGCCCGGCTGCAGAGCATGCACTCCTGCCTGTGCTGCCCCAGAGGCTTCCACGTGGATCATGTGCATGTGGCCAGACTCTCTGGAGCCAGGGCTGGCCTGGAGTGGGCCTGTGGGTGGGGGTGGTGGAGACCTGTGTGAGCACCCGGGTCAACTGCACAGGTTGTGCAAGGGGAATCACAGAATCACTAAGCTTGGAAAAGACCTTTAAGATCATCAAGTCTAACCATCAACCCAGCACCACCAGCAGGTCTGCCACTAAACCATGTCCCCAGTATGTGCAACATCCACATATTGAAGCATGGCCTGGTTCTGGAGCTGCTCAGGGAGGATCACTTCAGGAGCATCCCAGCAGGATCTGGTCTTCCTCCTTGCAAGGGAAACTCAGGGAGTCCTTTCAGCTCCTCTCCAAGCCCTGAAAGCCCATGTTACCCCATGCCTGGTTTAGCACCTGCATAGAATTATGAAATCATTTATGTTGGAAAACATCTCTAAGGTCATCAAGTCTGACCACCAACCCAGCACCACCCACATGTTTACATCCTCAAGTGCCACATCCACATGATTTTTGAACACTTTCAGGGATGGTGTTGTTAATGGTGGTTGTTTCCGAGCTGCTTTTTAATCCAGAAGATTTCCAGCAATCAGGGATTCATCCTACCTCTGCTCCTCTTCTTCCTCACTCCACCTGAGTTGGAGGCAGCAGGAGATCCATCCTGGCCGTGCTGGGGTAGCTGAGTCAGCATTCCCACTGCCACATTATCCAGCTGTTCTCCATGAACTGGCATGTGCAGATGGGAGAGACGAGGCTGCCCAGCCAGGTCAGTGTTGAACATGTGCCCCTTCAGAACAATTATGTGGAGCCTGTTCTCCATGGCTGTGGCCAGCTGTGCTCTGCAGGATCATCTGTCTCCTCGTGGTGCCCTGCAGAGCTCTGGAGTTGCCTCTATTTAGGCAGGAGGGGAAGGAACAAAGCAAGCAAAGGAGTGAATTGCTGCAGCCAGAGGAAACACCAGACCCTTACATGGATCCTGCTTATGGAGGCCAGGGTTGGCACCCTGGGGTGGCAGGTGACATCGGGAAGGGTCATTAGTGAGGGAGTTGGGTTTCTGGCCTTCTCATGGAGAAATGCCCTGTGGAGCAGCCCTTGACCCCAGCACACACCAGCCCAGACCTGTGACTGGAGCCCAGGCAGGAGGACAGGTTGGAGCTAATGATTTCCAACTCTCCGACTAAGGAAGTGTCAATTAAGGAGCTCATTACTGACATAAAGAGCTACTGTGCTGCCCTGACACCTTCAGCTCTTGAGCTGCTCAACCACCTGCCTGGGGAGCAAGGAGAGGCACCTGTATTTCATGGGTTTGTGGGCAGTGGGGCGGATAGCGGGATGCAGCATCCCTGCTCGACAGTGGAGCATCCCTGCTGGGGTGTGGGCTGCCTCCACCCTGCCAGCAGCAGGGTGAGGGCCAGCAGGACAGCTCTGCTGGCAGCAGCCCCCCAGGGCAGTGTGTAGGTCACCCTGTGAGCCTGTTTCCCCCTGAGCATGTTTGTTCTCTGGGCTGTGCTTCCAAGGAGATGGCAGCTGGGATGCTGAGGAAGGGGAACATGTGGAGGCAGAGCAATGAGAAGGGTTCTGGGGAGTGCTGGGGGAGGAATTCCTCCCTGAAATGGATGATGGTATTAGATCCAGATCATCACAGAAGCTCAAACGTCCACAGCTCGGGCTGCGGTTTGGAGTGAGGCCCTGAGGAGCTGGAGCATTAACACCCACAGCCCCTTCCCACTTGGAAAGCCTGCCCATCCTCATGGATCCCTTTGAGGAGGCACAAGGGCCTTCCCAGCTGTAGGGAGCTGCCCCAGATAAACACCCGACAGCTGGAACTGAGAGAAATGGAGCTGCTTCTCTAACTGCCAGCACGAGCCAATCCATCACGCTGGTCCTGGCACCTCTCTTCGGAAGGGAATCAAAGGGCTCCTTAGTGAGAAGGGATGAAATGACAGGTAGAAAGGCCAGAGGATAAATCCTGCTGCCTACTGGGACTGTTAAATATTAGGAGAGATTAGTGTCTGACAGGGGAGAGTAGGGCAGCAGCTCTGCTAAACAGCCAAAGAAATGTGTGGAATTCCTGCTCCTTTGTCAGTGGCAACGCACAACACTCAGGGTGGAATAAAAGGAAGACTAAAAAATACCTTTCCCTGATTTAGATTAAGGAAGAAGCCCATGTAGAAACCTGTATCTCACTAAGCCCTTCCCGGGGCAGCAGCAGGAAGGGGGTGCTGAGAAAGGAGTGGATGCTCTGGCTCTAAACCCTCTGCCCAGCACCCATTCCCCATCCTGCTCCTGCACAGCACCTGCCTCAGTCACAGCCCCTCTGCAGGGCACCTGCCTGGAACGGTGTGAACAAGAAGGGAGAAGGGAAGGGGTAGAGTCCCCATCCCTAGAACTGTTCAAAAACCATGTGGATGAGGCACTCAGGGACGTGGGTTAGTGGTGGCCTGGGCAGGGCTTGGTTAACACTTGGACTTGATGGTCTCAGAGCGCTTTTCCAACCTAAATGATTCCATAATTCCTTGATTCTAGTCTCCCCATCTGGGCGGCAGAGGCGGGCACGTGGAGAGGAGCACGGAGGAGAAGGGTCTGGCAGGGATCAGCAGGTCAATCCAGCTCAGGCAGATTATCCCAAATGATAGTTTCCATTTCCTTGCTAAGGCGTCATAAAGCGCTTTGCTCAGACCAGGGAAGTGTATGTGATGGGGCTTAAAATATTAAAAAATTGGCCAATTTTCATAGTTTCGATGTCTGGCATGTCATGGCTTATTAACCAGCCGAAAAACCTGTGTGTCAGGGACAGGTGAGTGTGAGTGTGAGTGAGAGTGTGTGCAAGGCTGCCCATGTTCTGTGTCTGAGTGACCAGGCAGGGGGGAGCAGATGAGTTCGATGGGGACCAGAGGTACTCCCCACCTTGCCCACGTGCAGTGAGTCTTGGGCTGAGGCAGGACGTACAGAGGGGCCACACTGTCAAATTCAGCCCCATCCTAAAATGAAATTCAGACATTTGTCAGCCTCCCATCTTGAACTAGTTAAGTTTCCTCCCTCAATTACCCCTCTGCAAAGCTATTTTATAAACTCCCTCATCTGATGATTAGGAGAAACCTCCTTCAATTTTCAGCTGACATTTATTCATGACAGGTTTCCACCAATCTATGCTTGTGCCAACAGTGTCCTTCCACTCAGCCTTCCTTGCATTCCTGGGTGTTTCCTCTCCAATGTATTTACAGGCACCAATCATAAACATCTAAGCCTCTGATTTCTTTCTAGACTACACAAGCACAACTCTTTCAGGACCAGTTGTTCTGTCTGTGCCCGCTGATCCACATTTGCTCCTCTATTGGAAGAAAAAAATCCACAGACGACTGAGTCGTGTCAGTCTCAGTAAATCTCAGTGCACCTCCTCATTTGCAATAAAAAAAATCTCAAGTCCATTGGCCTAAATACTCTTTTCTAACCAGAAAACCACATTATCCACTATCCTTTCCAGGTATATTCAATGCAAGAGGAGAGCTGAGTAGATCAGCCAGGAGGCAGAGTCTGGTTCCAGTAAGATCAAGGGGTCGAGCTGGAATTTAGCCCATCCCCACTGGAGTAACCAGGATCACCAGAAGAAAAACTCTCTTGGAAAGGGACACCTCTGCTCTGGAGACAGGATGGGAGAGCTGGGGGTGTTCAGCCGGGAGAAGAGAAGGCTATGGGGGAGACAGCGCTGGACAGACGGGTTCCATGGAGAGCTGCCACCCCAACTCCGACCCTGCTGCCCCCTCCCAGGGAGGTGGGGTACCCTCTGCATCCCCCAGGGTACCATCTGCATCTCCAGAATTCCTTCCAGCAACCGGAGAAATAGGAGGGCGGTGGCACCATCCTCCTTCTCCATAATGGTGCTTCCCAGCAATCCCAGGGACCCACCTCCCCGGGAATCTGGGGATGATCCCACCCCTCTCTGAGCTCTGGTGACACAGCAATGTGGTGAGGACCTTCCACGGCACAGGAACATGAGACCACGACACTCTTCTTCTCACCACCATGTTCTCACCACCTCTTGGGGCTGTTGTAGAAGTTCCTCTGCATCTGAGACCCATCAAAGATGCCTCTCCCAAGGTTTCCAACCCAGCAGAGCACTCTCTGCACCCACAGAGTGTAATGGGCATCTCAGTGCTGAAGGCACCTGTAGAGACGTTTCCAAGGAATTTGTCAGGGACACAGTTCTGAGGAAACCCATCAGTGTCCCTTCCCAGTCCATGAGCTGTCAGAAGCTGCTGGAAGCTGAAGGAAGGGCCTGTTCCAGCCCAGTCTTGGCAAGAATGTGCTTTGGGATTGGAATTTCTCAGTGCTTAAGGAGCCCTAAGCAGGACCATCGGCAGACAAACAGCAGCTTCTCCAAACCCTCCACCTCCTGGCTCTGGGAGGTCTGTCCCACCTGAGGAAGCAGGGAATGCAAACACTGCTGCTCTCCACAGCTGGCAGCATCCCCGGCGGGGAGCTCAGCACCGGGCTGGCACTGCCCCATCCCTGCCACTGGCTTTGCCAATGTTATCTTTGGATGCAAAACTGGAGGAAAATTGAGTGCCTGAAAGAGGACGGGCTCTCCTGGGTCAAATTAGTCATTCCTCGTTAGAAAAGCCCCGCTGGTTTCTTTGTTTCTCTTGCTCTCCAGTGTACCCAGATAAATACATTTCTAATTCTCTAAGTCCCACTGAATAGGAGACTGGCAAGGTGAGAATATTAAAGCTGCAGATTACCAAGTGCTTCCCAGGAACTGTGTTTCCAGCAGAGGAATAATGGGGAGAGAGACTGGGGGGCAAACTGCAGAGAGGGGAGAGGGCTGGGAAAGCAAGGGAGGGAGGCAGGGGAAGGAGGAAGAGGAAGATGGAGACGCAAAGAGCTCAGAGGAAATGGAGAGGGGAGAAAGCTGCTGGAAGAAAGGGGAAGGGGGGGCGCTGGGCTGCGGGGAGGTTTGGCAGCTGCTGAGTGTTACGCATTTCAATATTTAATGACTCCAAAATACACCCATTAACATGTCAGAGGCAGAGGTAAACGGCCCGGCTCTTCTACGAGCCCTGATGTCTTTGAAGAACAAATACCCTCTAAAAGGGAGGCTTTTACCGCATTTTGGCTGGGCCTGCTGCCTTCCCCTGCCCTTCCAGGCATCGCTCCCCTCCAGGAGTGCAGGGGGTTTGCATCGGCCTGTTTGGCTGGTTTTTATGCTTTTTATTTTACCTCCAATCTCCCTCTCTCTGGGATCTTCCAGTTCACAACACAAAGCTGTGAAATCAGGAGTGTTTTGCTCTTTGCTCCCAACATCCCCTGGCAAACGGATTTGCATCAGGTGCAGACAGTGACAAACTTTGAGCTGTTTTTCCCAATTTCAGCTGCTCAATTTCCCTCCTGCCTCGGTGACTTGGCTTGTTGCTCTCTCTGCCCTCTCTCTAGGTGCTGCTTGTTCTCTGCCTTCTCATCCTATTTCCCTGCCAGGATACATTCACTAGAGCGAGCAGCAAATAAAAACAGGTCAAATTGTCTGTGCAGGAAGGACTGGATGGTCCATCCCTGGAAGTGTTCAAGGCCAGGTTGGACAGAGCTTGGAGCAACCTGGGATAGTGGAAGGTGTCTCTGCTCGTGGCAGGGGGTGGAACGAGACGGGCTTTAAGGTCCTTTTCCAACCCAATCCATTCCATGATTCCACAATGCTGGTCAAAGCAAACCACTCTGGTTGCCCTTGTCACCATCGGTTCTGGCACTGCAGAGCGTGCTGAGTACAGTGACGTGTGGCAGCTTCAGGGCGTGTCTTTCCATACAAAATAAATTCAAAAATAACTGAGAACCTGAAAAGTGTGTAATAAGGAAGGATGTGGTGTGTGCCAATCGTGCGGACAAAGTTCAAGTCACTTTCAGTTACCCCATGGGGGTAGTGTCAGGCTGTGGACGTTGTGTTGTGGCAATGGGAATGACAGAGCACTGGGTTGGATGAGGAAGTTGTCAGATCCCACGAACAGGAAATGGTGAGACAGAGAGAAGGAGCCTCTGTGCCCATGTATGGCATCAGACTCATGTCCTCCACATGCTGCTGATCTGGAGCTGTCCCAGTTCCCAGTGTGCTGGGAGCAGAGTCACCCTGTCCCTGCGGGCTTCTGACACCAACCTGGGTGTCCCCGTCCCTGAACATGCTGCAGGCCCCCAGCAATCTGGCTCAGCACTCCCCAGACAGGACTCACCCAGGAAACCCAGATATAGGGCAGAAATGCACTGCCAGGTGGGCACAGGGGGCCCAGGCCCCTTGCAGAGGGCAGAGCGAAGCACTCTGGTCCTTCCTCCTCCCCACCAACAGTTTTTATCCCTCTCTTCTGCTGATCTGACATTTTTGGTTCCAGCTGGAAGTTTTGAAACAACTTCTGAGGGGTTGTTCTCAAAGAATTCCTTCCCTGCTCAGACATGGGAGTAAAGGGAGACTTGGGACAGAAAACTTCCTGGCTGGAGAGCCCTGAAGAGCCTTATTGACCCCAAAGCTTCCAAAAAGCTGAGTGGTCTCTGAGGAAACCCACCAGTGGTGCCTCACAGGCCACAGACGGATGGATAACTGGATCTTTGCACCTCTGAGAGGATTTCATCACTCAGGCTTAGACGGAATACATATTCATCATCTATGGATTTCTTTTTAATGGATAAAATATCTTCTTTTTAAAGAGCAACCCCACTGCTGATGGCACAAACAGCTGTGCAGGGAAATAGCGTCAGAGCAAACCCAGGCAATATCCCTCCCTGGGCGTCCGGGGAATCCAACAGCTTTTGACTTTCAAAATAACTCTGAACGCAAAGGAATTTCAAAGAGAAGACAGAAAGCCTTCCCCTGCTCAACCACATCGGCTGGGCAGCCTTCCCACGCCTCTTCCCTGCGCCCAGCTTTTCTACCCCTCTTCCGTGGGCCAGGGTCAGGCACTTCACCACTGCCTCTTGGGAGATGTGGTGGATGCTCCTGTGCTGGGCAGGGAGAGCTGCTCACTTCCCCAGGCAGTTGACTCCAACTCAGGCTTCCCAAGTGCACCCCAGAGCAGGAGCTTCTCCAGCCCCTGCCACCACCCCTCATGAACCCTTATTGAGTTTGACATGTGTTGTTCTATTCCTGATGGATCCCGGCCACTGGAATATCCATCTGAAAATCAAATAAAATAGCCAAGCCCCCTGCGTGCTGCATATTTTATATGCTGTTCCCTGACTTCCATTGTTTCACATTGTTTAGACTATTAGTCAGAACAATTTGTCATCCTACCCCTGCTGCCTGCTGGGATTCCATGTGTTGGGAAGGCAGGAGCTGGTGGAGAGTCAATGCCTGACCAGACCCACACTGGGCTTCAGGACAGCCCAAACCCCCTCACACTATGGGGGTGGGTCACAAAACCCAGGGGGAGGCTCATTCCCTGCCCCAAAAAACTTGCAGGCTGAGAAGAACAAACCATGTGAGCTGCGGGGTGGGAGGGGAGGGAGGAAGAGGCTGAGGATACAGACAGGGCTGGCTGCGGAGAGGCATTGATGGAGCAGGGAGGGGGGTTTTCTGGAGCTGCCAGGCTCCTGGTGCTGCAGGAGCTCCTGTCAGCTCAGTTTCCCACTCCTCCTCTCAGGGTAAGAGCCTGGGACCGGCTCTGCCGGCAGAGCGAGGAGGCAGCTCCGCTGGCGAGAATCCACACGCTGGCTGCAGGCAGGAGTTCAGCCCAAGCAAAGGAACTTCTGTTCCCATTCCTGCTCAGATCCCTTCAGGGGTTCCTCGCATTATAAACACCTCCTCGGGAGACAGTGATTGCCCTGGTTGCTGGTAGTTTGTCTGCCAAGCTGCACTGTCAGCTCCACGGAGGTGTCAGGGGTGGGAGGTACGGCTCAGGCTCACAGGGAGCAGCAGCAGGGAGCTGGAGCCCACAATTAAGGACGACTTGTCTCATTCTGCTCTGGTCCCCTCCCGAGGAGCCAAGGGGATGATTTCCACGCTTGCACCAGTCCCAGTGGGTCATCCAGCTGGGTGAGCTGGAGGCACTAGGAACCACCACTGCTGAGACCTGCTAACCAGAGCAGCAACTCCGACTCCCAAAGCCCAGTTCTTTGCTCCCAGTTGTCCCAGGACTGTCTCCAGCCTCCCCCCAAACCCACATGGCTGCCAGACCCTCTGGACTTCCCACTTCTCCCCTTTCTCCCAGCACAGGCTGAGCAGCCATAGTAGCACCTGACTCCATCCAGGAGCGAAGCTCCCAGCTGGTTTTCTTCCAGGCACTAAAACCTCTTCCAAAACTTTTCCTGCCCTCTCCAACACTTGGTACTGCCTCGGCTCTGCCCATCCCTGTGGCAGCTGGCAGCTGGCACATGGGCAGGGTCTGACAGAACCTCTCACCTGCCAGATCCCAACATCTCCGGCATGGTGAGGTGCCAGCGCTTCACATGAACACCAGTGCCCTCTTCCATCCCTGCTGGGGATCCATCCTCATCACTGGAGCTGCCCCATCCCTGAAAGTGTTCAAGGGCAGGCTGGACAAGGCTTGGAGCAACCTCATCCAGTGGAAGATGTTCCTGTCCCTGGCACAGGGCAGAACTGGATGGCCTTTAAGGTCCCTTCCAACACAAACCATCCTGTGATTCTGTGTTT
Source organism: Acropternis orthonyx (assembly GCA_035583155.1). Taxonomy (NCBI): domain Eukaryota; kingdom Metazoa; phylum Chordata; class Aves; order Passeriformes; family Rhinocryptidae; genus Acropternis; species Acropternis orthonyx. The sequence goes on along the minus strand of JAWWEU010000138.1, from coordinate 6,117,782 downwards.
CTATGGGAAAGGAGTGGCAGGGACAGCTTGGGCACTGCTTCCCAGCAAAGCTGAGGAGGGTGAAGATCCTGGTCGTGCTTTACCCAAACATCCATGACCTGCTCTGGGGTCACCAGGCTCTTGGCCCTTGGAAGAGCTTAATGAGGTTTGGGGACTCCGGGTGGCTGAAAAATCTTTTGACCAACCCCCTAGAGCCTTGGAAGATGCTGTAAAGCCAGTGGGAGAGGAGTGGGCTGTGAGGGCCTGCCTTCATTCCCAAACATCCATCTTCCAACAAAAAAGTGCCGTCCAGATCAAGCCCTCCCTTTCAGCAGGCACTGGCCTCCCACTCTCAGCCCTTATCTCCAGGCTGCTCATCAAACCCAAGGGCAGCATCCCTTGGAGCTGCGTCTCAGAGCAGGCTGGATATTCAGGCCTTGCCTGGGAGGGAGAGCAAATCCCCATAAAATCTCTGAATGGAAACAGAAGTGCCTGTTATTAAAAAAAAAAAAAAAAAAAAAAGGAAAGAAAGGGAGGGAGGAACCTGGAACCTGGAACCTGCCTCCCCATCCATGCACAGAGACATGTCCTAACACAGCAGGAGGTGTTTGCCAGGTGGGACAGGGGTGTCCCAGTCATGTCTCCATTCCCAAGTCCTCCATGGGGGCGACCATGGTCCAGCCAGGCGTCCGCCCCTCTGGCTCAGCTCTCCCATGGCAGACGAAAGGGTTAAATCCCAGCAGCTGCTCCCCAGATGCTGGTTCTGGAATTCACATTTGTGTAATAATAAACCTCAGGGAAAGCGCTGGTGATGGGGGGGTCACTCTGTCCCCCCTCACTCCCACTCGAAGGCAGCGTGTGGCTGCCAAGGGGGCGGCTGGAGAGGGGTGGCAGCCCAGGTGCTGCGGGATCCGTCCGAGGACTCACAGCGAGATGAATTGGGGGCCACCAGAAGAGTTGGCCTGGTTTTCATACCGCTTGCTGTTTTCCTGCTGCTCGCCCCTGCTGTGCTGGCACCGGGCTGGGACGTCCCAGGGGCCATCGGACACTGGTGGGGGAAAACCCAAGTGGGTCCCCCTGAACAGGGCAGGACTGAGGTGTAATTGGTTTCAGGAGAGAGGGGTGAGGAGAGACGAACATAAATTTTATTTAGAGGCTTTCTCCCTAATGGCTCCCATCACCTGGCAGGGCAGCACACCTGCTTCCAATAGCAATCCCAGCTCCTGCCGTGGGTGCAGGAGAGGGGCTGTTCTCCCATCACCTCCGCTGACCACGGGCATCCTGCCCCAGGAGGGAGAGGGCTTTGCCCATGCTTCCAAAGGCATGGCAGTGACTTTGGACCCTATTCTTTCCCCTTTCCAGGGGTGCCCAGGTTTCCCCATCCCAGATCCACAGTCCTTCTCCTGGGCACCCCAGGAGACCACCTGCACTGCTCAGCCCAGCACAGCTCATCCCATGAGGATGCTATGGAGCCATGCACCTGGATCTCAATAGGTCATGGCCCCGGAGTGGAGGCGGCAGGAGGCTCCAAATGCTGCCGCCCCTGGAGCCATCTCCGGCTTCACAGTCCCGGCTCTGACCCACCAAAGACCCAGGAGTTATGTGGAGAGTTGGAGAGGGATCAGAGGTTTGGCTGCAAGCGGGGGCAGCAGCAGGAAGAGAGTTTGGGGGGTCCGGATTGAGCCGATCTGTTGCTCTGTTTGGTCTGAAACCCTAAACTGGGTCAGCTTCCAAGCAAGGGTTCCTGCTGCCTTTCTTCTGATCCCGGTGCTGTGTTTCACACGGCAGGGACAAAAGGTGGCATGGAGGCAGGAAGGACTCTGCTGACCAGGGCTCAATCCCTGCTGAGGGACACCCAGGCAAGACCCGGGTGACAGAGGGATTCCATCTCTGCCCCTGCCCGCAGAGCCTCCTGCAAGCCCCTGGAACCCCGTCTTCTTGGAGATGGTGAGGACACAGGGAAGGGCAGGTGCATTTCACACCTTTCCCAAGGGCTCCCTTCACCGTCGGAGTGGGAGGGTCCCCTCCTCACCCAGGCTTCCCTGCAGGATGGACATCAGCTGCAGCATCCCAGCAACGTGGGTGGGTTCACCGGCTCTGATCTCCGGCAATCCGGAGCATCTCTTCTCCCGCGGCACAGCTGGGGGATGTGAGGGTGGGGGGCTCATCCTGCTCCTCCAAACCACTCTCCAGGGCAGCCTCATGTGCTCCTGCTGTTTGGCAGCATCACAGGCAGTGCTGTCCCAGCCCGCCCCAATGGAGAGGGGTGTTCGGGAAGCAGCTGGGAAGAGCAGTGGCAGTGGGAGAGCCTTTGAAACATGACCAGCCGTGTGGGGGTGCAGCGGGGGCAGTTGCACTTTTGGTGCAGGAATCCTGGCTCCTCGGGAGAGTAGACATGGAAAGCATCCTGCTTTCCTTCCCAAAAAGCTGAGAGGGATCAAAGGTCCCTGTCTGTGGCCAGTTGGCACCTGCTTCCCTCTGGAAAAGCATCTTCCTGGCACCATCCCTAGATGGTTCCAAGTCACCAAGGATGGAAAGTCATGTCCTCGTGGCCCACTTGTGTGGCTCTGAGCCTTGTCCAGAGACGCTCTGTGCACCTTGGAACCTCTCAGAGGGATTATTTTCACCACCCCGCACACCCCCGCCCCGAGGGATTTCTCTGTGTCCCTGGGATGTCCCTGGGAATTCTCCCCAGCCTGCCTGCAGCCAGCCCAGCAGTGTGTCTCTACCTGTGCATCCACCACTGGAGGGCTCCTAGATTGCTCCAGGAAAAGAGATGGAGCCAGGAAAGGGGCAGGAAGCAATGCACACCTGAACCCACACCTGATCCTACACCTGAAGCTGCTCCTGAACCCACACCTGAATCCACACCTCATCCCACATCTGACTCTACATCTGAACCCACTTCTGAACCCGTGCCTAAATCCACACCTGAATCCACAGCTGAAGCCACACCTGATCCCACTCCTGAACCCACCCCTGAACTCACACCGGAACCCACCCCTGAACCCACCCTGGATCCCACACTTGATCCTACACCTGGACCCACATTTGAACTCACACCTAAACCCACACCCAAACCCACTGTTGGTCCCACACCTGACCTGGTGCCAGCACAAGGTCCTGGCACACCCCAGGCCAGGAGCACAGGCAGCTCTGGGTGGGGGGGAAATGGCACCTCGTGGTGACCCCACGGAGCTGCTGCTCTGGGGCTGCTGCCGCCTCTGCCAGGTCAGGGGGTTTCTCTAAAAGAAGAATAAAAAATTAAAGCAAAGCAACCTGGCCTCCAAATTTATCTCCAAAGGCCTCGTTATGACTATTTTATTTGCTGGCTCCAGCCCAGCAGCTCACTGGCCAAAGCTCCTTGATTTCTCCCTCCAGTTCCAGTGCACTGGGGGGAGCAGCCTGGGCAGGATCCCAAGCTCTGGATCCGAGGAGCCCGGCTTGCCTTTGGAAAGTGCTGTTAATTGACATGAGAAAATAATTCAAGGCTCTTTCTCTCTTGAGCAGTGATGGTTCTCCTCACAGGGCAGCCTGAAAGGCACTGCTGGTTTTTGGGGACTGCAAATGCATCCGTCAAAATAATGTTCCCTGGGCTAAAACTCTTCCCTGGGGCAAGACCATCTGCTTCCAAAGGTTCTGGAAATGCATGCAGGGACTTGGTTTGAGACTGGATGTGGAGCAGCTCCAGCCTGTCAGCCATGTGTCCCTTTCTGCTCACTCCGGCACCTGCTCACCTGCCCCCTGGGAGTGGTGCAGGATCCCTCTGCCCTGGCATCCTGTCTCTGATACAGCTCCATGATGAGCATCCCTCGGGAGCATCCCCGGGAAACATCCTGGCACATTCCAGCACCTCTCTGCCTCACTTCTGGCAGCCACGGAGGTGCCCAGGCACTGTGGTCAGCAAACAGCTCGCTCTCACCTCCACCCTGGAAGACACCAGGAAGGACCCAAGGGAGAGGGAAAGGGGAGGAATTGCTGTCTGGGAGTGGGATGTGCTGAATGTGGCTCAGGGTTGGTTCTGTGGGTCTGCAAGGGCCTGGACTGCCAGGACAAGGGGAATGGCTTCACCCTGACAGAGGGCAGCATTAGGTGGGATATTGGAAGAAATTCTCCCCTGTGAGGATGGGCAGGCCCTGGCACAGGGTGCCCAGAGAAGCTGTGGCTGCTCCATCCCTGGGAGTGTCCAAGGCCAGGTTGGATGGGGCTTGGAGAAACCTGGGCTGGTGGAAGGTGTCCCTGCCCAGGGTAGGGGGTGGAACAAGACAAGCTATAAGGTCCCTCCCAATCCAAAGCATTCCAGGATTTTATAATTCCTTGCCAAGGCAGAACTGGCAGCAGTGAGGCCCTCCAGTGCTGCAGACAAGCGCAGGGTGCTGCCATTATCCCTGTGAGCTGGTAATTTCCACCAGCAGCAAAATTTGCTTTTACATTTGTATAAACTCCCCTTAAGTGCAGGGCGGATGAGACAGGAATGGCAAATGGAGCGGAGGCTGTATTGATTATCCAGGATTCATTCCCTGAGGTTCCTGAGGTTTGCCAGACACACAGCTCTCTTTGCACAGGGCTGGCGTTTTAACACTCACAAGATCAGCTATTAATAGTTAATGGCTAATTTAATAATTAATCAGTATTTAACAAACGGGGAGCGGAGGAGCAGCCTGTCTGCCACCCAAGTGGAATAATAAAGACGAAAAGTTTATGGTGACGCCGTCCAAGTGGGGGTTTTGTGTTGTTTTGTTACTGTGAGGTCCTGGCTCATGTTGCACCGAGAGGTTGTGGGTTCCCCATCCCTGCAAGTGTCCAAGACCAGGTTGGACAGGGCTTGGAGCAACCTGGGACAGTGGAAGGTGTCCCTTCCCAATGGATGGATGGGCTTTCAGGTCCCTTCCAAGACAAACCATTCTGAGATTCTGTGACTCTGAGGCTGTGAGATAATGACTGTGAGAAGGACCATGGACACCCTCAGTTCATCCCCACCAGCCCCAGGCCACTATGAGACCCTTCATGATCTCATAAGGCTTGTGCCAAAAGTGAGACACCCTGAGTTCCATCAAGACTCCCCTTCTCACAAGCAGTGAAACCAGGACACGCTGCCAGCCCCAAGTCCCATGCTGATCCCTCAGGAATTCTTTATGATTACAAGTGGTCCCAGCACATGCTGCAAATTGCTCTGGCCATGTATTAAACATGCACTAATCGTCCCATAAATACTGCTATTTGTGGGACTGACTTGGGAGAACCCAAGTCACCATGCAGGGAGTGCCAAAGGCCACCACTTGTGGGGACCCTCCATCCTTCCCTGCATCCTGCAGGGCCTTGAGCTCCGGGGGCTGCACTCAGAGTGTTGGAAAGTGAGGGAGACTGCAAATCCTGCATCCCAGCCATGGCTGGGCCACCACCCTGGGACTGATGGCCAGTTGATGGTGGGGAGGGTCCCCCAGCAGGTCTGGGCACAGGCACAGCACCAGCCCCTCCACCACGGGCTGCAGCGGCTCTGAGCCAGCCTTGGGCATTTGTAAAATAAAGGCTTATTATTAGCAGTACTTGAGATGTTCATGTTCTGTCTCCCTCGGGATGTTCATTTCGTGCTGATTATCATATTTTTTAAAATGTAATGAATTTATGGAGATAATTCAATTCCACTGACTAGGAATGTGTCTTACTTTTGCCACAAGTAAAGATGCTGCGTGTGTGAAAATGGAAATTGCTGCAGCACTTTCCATGGCTTTTGCCTGTCTTCCCATTCCAAAGGATCCTAAAATGCTTTGCAGACTATCTGCTGGTTAGATCAACCAGAAGCACATCACTCTGCAGGAACATCGTCACCTCTGGGCTGGAACACAGAAACTCTTTAACTAGAAGCAGAAACGTAATCAGATTAATTAAGTAAGTACAATTCCAAGGCAAGAAAGTCAATTAAATGAATCATAAGTCAATATGTAAATAAAAGGAGCCAGCTTTGAAGCAGGATTAGAGATAGTGAGGCTCGAGAGCGACACGTCTGTGGTGCTCATTCAAACAGCCTGCAAGAGCCGCTTCTCCATGTGCTCTGGGTGGGAGACAGCCCTGGCAGCAGCACTGGCTGCCCACGGTGGCATCCAGGGGTGCACCAGATGTGCACTGAACTGTACCAAATGCGTATTAAACGTGCACCAAACGTGTACCAAATGTACACCGAGCGTGCCCCAACGTGCACCAAGTCCACACCGACCACGCACCAAGCGCGTACCGATGGCGTACCAAGGGCACACCGAGCACGCTGAAGCCATCCAAGCGCCTCACCCTGTGCCACTGCTGTGTCAGGGCACCCGGGAGTGTCTGTGCTCCCTCCATATCCATGGATTTTGGGTGACATGCCCCTGAGCCCAAACACTTCCCGTGCCCACAGCCATGTGAGCACACGTGGTACCGGTGGAGGAGCGAGGCTGTTCCCCAGCCCTTGTTGCCTCACCTCCATGGTGCCTCCCCACCCGCAGCTCTGGGTATCCTTTGCTTTTCCAGCACGTTTCCTTCCCCTTTTCCTTTCTTTCTGTCAGCAAAGCCTCCCTGCCACGGGTGTCTTCCTGCACCCATAAATCTTTTGCATGGGCTGAAATCATGTCATTGAAGAAAGATCTTTTTTTGTGCAAATTTCAATAAATGCCACTGGAACAACACGGTAAATGATCCTGAAAATGCAAGAGCAGAAAGGAGAGAAAGAAATGGCAGCCGAGGGGGAAAGAGAGTGAAACGCCTGGATTTGAGGCTGCCAAACAATGCATTTAAATAATTCAATTTGCAAAAGCAGAGAAGAAAAGGAAAGGAAAAGAAAAGGGGAGGAAAAAACCCAACTTGTGTAGCAACGCCATAAATAACCTCGGAGAGCGTGAGGCTGGGAACTCAGGATGGGATCGGCCTTCTCCTCTTTACATGAGTCTTCATTAAAATGACAGCATAAAATACATATTTTGATAGATTAAGTCTGTAATTTCATTTTTAATTCCTGAAATCCCCACAGAGACAGTCGTATCACCTTCCCAACCTGTGCCTCAGCTCTCTGAACTCTCCCCCTCGCTCCCCTCTCGGATGCTCTCAGCAAGGCTCCTGGGATAATTGGAGGCTGAGGGCACCCGGAGCAATCCTGCTCCATGGGCAGGTCTCTCTGCAGTGACAGGGGCTGAAGCCTCATTAGCTGGTGGTCACCAACTGCCCTGGAACAAGAATTCCGTAGAAGCAGGGACACGCTGAAAGAACTGCAGCTCCAGCGGGTTGGGAACAAAGCTCCCAAGGTGTGTGGGAATCTCACAGCACCCAAGGTATCTTATCACTCCTTGGATCAAATGCTTCCCCCAGGACTCGTGGTCTTTTGGCTCAGCTCCCTGTCCCTGCCCTGTGATTACACTGGCTGGCAGCCGGCGGAATCTCCGGGAATGACAAGTTAGCTTGGATTTGCCAACCCCTCCGGGAAAGAGCCTGCCCCTCCTGCCAATGCCTGGCTATAACTCCCTATTTATGTCAAAAGTGTTTGGAAAAATGAACCAAAACATTGATCCCTCATCACCTTTTCCTGGTGAGGGCAGTCCTGGTTCTGCACTGGTTGGGTCCTCTGCAAAGGAAAACAAAGATAATGGAATATCCTGAGCTGGAAGGGACCCACAAGGATCATCAGTCCAACTCCTGGCCCTGCATGGGATACCTCAACAATCCCACCCTGTCCCTGAAAACGTTGTCCAAGCACTTCTTGAGCTCTGGCAGCCTTGGGGCCATGACCACTGCCCTGGGGAGCCAGATGTCAAAGTCTCAAGTGGAGAACTGAGCAGGAACATCACAAAACAATCTGAGGGGCTGGAGAGGTCTGTGACAGGTCTGCTCTGTGCCAGATCAACATTGCCAGGGGATTCACTGCCTCATGTTAAAACCAGTGTCCCACCTGGGCACCCTTTGGGCATCTGTGCCTGGGCACTGCCTGCTCTGGTCCCTCCATGGTTGTTGTGCTCTGGAGCCAACCTGTGTGCCCTTGGAGCAGCATCTCTGAACCTCCAGCCCAGCACCCAGTGGGGTGTTTGGGGTGCCCCAGGCCAGGCAGGAGGGAGAGGAAGCCCCTGGTGCAGTCTGTGCTGGGTGGGACAGGCAGTGCATCACTCTGCCTGTGACGGGGCTGGGGGACACTGAGCCAGCCAGAGCTGTGCCCACTCTCCCGCAGAGAGATCCCAAAAGGCTTTGAAACATGGCAAAGCTACATTTTATGTGAATGCAGAGAGAGGCCTCGCTTTTCAAAGGGAGAGAACTCAAAGCGCCCGGGGAACAGAAGAGAAACAACCCTCTCTCCCCCGCCCGCCTCAGCGGCAGGGGCACAGCCCTGCTGCCACACTTGCATTCAATTAACTTCGGGACTTGCAGAGATGTGGAAAATTCTCTCAAAGGCCCCCTGAATGCTGGGGTGTCCCCTCTGCCCATGGAGGCTCCTGGTTCCCACACCCTGAGTACCTCAGTGCACCCTGAGCCCTGTGCAGCATCAGCCCCGGCAGCACCTCACACCTCACCTGGGCTCCAGAAAAGCACAAAATACCAAAATAAACATCTCCATGAGGGTTGCTTCAGGGGAGGAGCATGAAGGCGACAGTCACAGCCACCTCCTGCCCCTGAGCACCCTGTCCCACTGAGCCTCAGCTCAGCACACACACACTTCCCCCTCAGACACAAGTCCCAGAGCCCTTTAAATACGTGACATTGGGTCATATATTTGAGAAATACTAAACTGTGAGGGAATGTTCAATTATCTGTTTAATGATGCTGAAAACATGCTGGAAATCTTGTTCTGCAAAGGAGGGCTATGCGTGGCATCTCCTCCCAGCAGCCGCTTTCAGCCCTGGATGGTTTTGTGTTAATCACAGAATTTAGGGTCTTGTTTTAGTCCCATTCACTCCCTGATGGGTCTCTCACCACGTTCTTGGGAGCTCAAGGATGGGCATATGTCCCACAGGTCCCTGAGAGCCAGACCTGAGTCTCACAGGTTCCTGAGAGCCAAACATGTATCCCACAGGTCCCTGGCAGCTGATCCTAAGTCCCAGAGGTCCCTGAGAGCCAAAAGTGTGTCCCACAGGTCCCTGGAGGTCGAACACATGTCCCATGGGTCCCTGAGAGACAAACATGTGTTCCACGGGTCCCTGAGAGACAAATGTGTCCCATGAGTCTCTGAAAGCCAGACGTGATCCCCAGATCCCTGGGAGCGGAAAGCGTGTCCCACGGGTCCCCGGGAGCCGAACACAGCCTGGCTGTGGCAGGGTCTTCCCCTGAGCGGATGCTGGGCTCGGATGGCAGGTTCAAAGGACTGAGGGGAGCCTATTTCTGGAGAGGACAAAGTGCCATTTCCTGATTTATTTGTGGCTGAAGTGGGTCTGCAAAGTCCCTTTCAGAGGTTGATGGTGAGGGCAGAGGAATTAGCCCACAAACAGCTGTGGTGCCTTCAGTCCTAAAATAATCCCTGAAAGGGGATCCCAGTCCCATGGGCGAGCTTGGCACAGATCTTCCTATTTATTGTTCTATCTTAGAGCACCTGTGCTGTGAAATGTCATTTATCTCTGCTGAGGGGATGGAGCACCATGATTTAGGTCCCACTGCCGGGCGGAGAAGGGGCCCTGGCTGTCTGGGAGCAGGACAGGGCCATGTTCCCACGCAGGGAGGGGGCTGGCATTCCCTCACCCCATGCATTCCCATCACATCCTGGTGGGCACCTTTCAAAGCCCTTCCACACCTGGGGAAGGTGCCCCTGAAAGTCCCCCCAGTGCCCCTGGTTTTGCGGTGGGCAATGGGGAGAGGTCAGAGCACTGAGTGGTCCCACCCAGAACAGCCCAGTGGCTCAGCAGCTGGGCTTTGGGGGATTCCAGGCACCTTCCCCCCAAAAAGGAACCCTCCCAGCAGACAGGGCTCAGACCCAAGCCCCACTCAGACACCTCAAGGGACACTCCTGGCTCCAGGAGGGCTTCTCAGCAACAGAAGTGAAGGAGAAGAGACCTCAGATGCAATGGCTGCACCATCCCCATCACACTGTCCTACCAAACCCACAATCAAGGTGTGCCACCACATCAACTTGTCCTCAAAGCATATAGCCTGGGGTTAAATCTCCAGTTAGTCTGGGGTCAGATTTCAGCACATGTTTTCTGGGTTCCAAATCTTAATTCTTGTCTTTTCTTTCTTCCATATTTCCTCATGGGATCCTCAAGCTCTGGAGCAGGTCCCTGTCACGGAAGGGAGAGGTGTGAAAGGGGAGGTGTGAGCTCCTCAGGTCCTGCAGAAAGGTCCTGCACCTCCTGTGCTGGAGTCCCAGAGTCGTTAGCCCATCCCCACACACACCCAAGAGGGGCTTTGCAGCTCTGCTTCACACAGAGACAAAAACAATGGTGTCCCTGTGCTTTTCATGCAGTTCTTTCCTCACACCCAGTAGAGTAAGTATAGACTCACTTTTCTTCCAAAAACCTCCCAAGCTTGGATTTCAGGGTTAATTACTGCTTTTCCTTCAGCAGTAGCATTAACAAGGTTCCTCATGGGGCTGGGGCTTGTTACAGCCTGGGTCTCCTGACATCTCTTGAACATCAAAGCCCTGATGGCTGGTCTCACCTCTGCCTCCATCTGTGTGACCATGGCTGGGACTGTAAGTTTGGGACAAGTTGGGAGCAGATGGGAACTTCATGGTGAGGCTGGTCCAGGCCAGGCTGGATGGGACACAACTGCCCGGTTCTCCTGAAGCGTCTGACCTGCAGTTGTCAGACACAACACTCAGCAACTTTCTCCAAGCTGAGGAAAGAAAAACGACAGAGTAAAAAATAGTCCTAATCCCCTGTGAGTCTTGTTCACTAAAAGACAACATGTTTTATGGCTCACACGTTCTTCCCTTGGTGGTTTCCCCTGAACTGGACTCAGCCAGATAATAACTGAGGCTCCACAAGCCCTCGGAACCATCTCCAGCAGAGCCATAACTCAGCCTCTGTCAGCGGCCCCGTCAGTCCCACCCCAGGACCACCCAAACTGCGGGTTTCCTCCACCCCCCTCCACTGCTGACCCTCTCCCACCACAGCCAAGGGAGTATGAGCTCACTGATTCAAAATCAATAGGATTTCAGCTCACACCTGAGGCACCAGCACTGCTGGATGGGAGGCTGCTCCCTGCCCCACGTGGCTGCTCTCTGTACCCGCTCAGCAGATTTCGGCAGCTCCAGCACACAGAGCTGCTGAGGAGGTGGCAGGAAAGGATCCCAGTTGGGAAAGAAAACTCCCAGATCTGTGTTCAGCCCCTGAGGATGGCATCTTTCCAAATATCTGCCATGGGTCGTGATCTGCTGAGTCCCAGAGTCCCCAAATCCTGGCAAGGGTGGGCTGATCTATCCTTAGGAGGGACCTTTTTCCCCACCAGCAGTCAGGCAGTCCAAAGGGACCAGGGAAAATGGGGGGGGACCAGAGAAGAAGAGCTCTGTCATGTTGTGCAAAGGGGCAGGATGCTGTTGGCAGCCCAGGAGGTGGGAATGCTCAGCATCCTGGGGAGGTGACAGCAACCACCAGCTCACCATAGTCATCCTCCACTGCTCTCTCCAAAAAGGCTTCTCCCAACCTCCAGTGATGCTGTTGGAAGAACAACTGAGCAGATCCATCCTCACTGAACCTCTTCCTTCTCCTGCCACACAGGTAATTTACCTGTTCATAACCCACTGTTAATGCTGAGCTCTGTGAAGAGCAAAATTATTCCAATCACTTCATGCACCATCTGACATCTGCTGCCTTCTTGTCCAGGCCTCTCCGTGCTGCAGCTTGAGGCCAAAGTGGAACATGGGGACTAAGTGACAACACCAGGGTCTCCAAGGGGGTTTCACCCACCTCTGCAGCCAACAGCTCAGTCCCACTTCTCAGCATTAGCTTGACGATGTCCTGCTCAGAGAAGACACCTGCACTTCAAATTCAGCATGGGAAGACTCTGCCTGATCATGGACTTCCTCCAATCACACAGGATTTGCATTCTAGGCTAACTATGTGCCAATTGCCTCTACAACAAATCCTCCCCGAGGTCTCCCAGATGGCCAGTTGGTTCTTGTGCCCTGGTTGCAGGAACACAGGAGATGCTGCCAACCCATCCATAAATATGTTTTTAATGTTTCCTTTGCATCTCGCTCACATTCAATAACCGGTCTGGGAAATCTAAAGTGCATCTGAAAACCCGAGCCACGATAATTATTGAACATTAGATAGCATCATTGGAGTATTAAAAACATATTTCTGTATAGAAATAGAGCTTGAATGCACAGCATGGGGCTGCACCACGCACACTGTGTGCTGATCACTGAGGAGATGTCCAGCTTCCATCCCACTTGGAGTAACAGTTTGTGTTTCTGCTGTGTTTCCCCTCAGGAGGATCCCAAAGCACTTTTTTTCACAGCATGTGCAGCCACTGCTTTGCCTCAGAAATGTAGATCTCTGCTCCCAGACTCGGCATCTCCACCAGCAGCTCTGACAGGAGAGGGATGCAAAGTGAGTGAAATTTCTGGAAGCAGCACTGCTCAGCCACGTCCATCGGCTCTGTCCCAAGCCCTTCTAGGTACTGGAAGGCTTCTAGAAGGTTCTTCACTTAAGCACTCAAATGCTGGGCTTATATATTTATCCTGTGGCTTCCCACAGCTCGCTCTGAAAGGTCAGAGCTCCCGTGGTTTGGTCTCTGAGGGAAGATCCTTAGAGCCTTTGAGAACTCCCCTCTGGGATCCCCTCTGGTTCCTGCTGTCCTCCCTCCCTGACCTGTCTCTACTTCCATCTCACCTTTGCTCAGGAAACTCACTGAGTCTGGGTTTTTCAGCCTGGAGAAGAGAAGGCTCCAGGGAGACCTGAGAGCCCCTTCCAGTGCCTAAAGGGGCTCCAGAAGAGCTGGAGAGGGGTTTGAGACAAGGGCCCGGAGGGGCAGAGCCAAGGGGAATGGCTTCCCCCTGCCAGAGGGCAGGGTTAGATGGGATACTGGGAAGGAATTCCTCCCTGTGAGGATGGGCAGGCCCTGACACAGGTTACCCAGAGAAGCTGTGGCTGCCCCATCCCTGGAAGTGTCCAAGGCCAGGCTGGATGGGGTTTGGAGCAACCTGGGCTAGTGGAAGGTGCCCCTGCCCATGTCAGGGGGTGGGACTGGATGACTTTTAGAGGTCCCTTCCCATCCAAACCGTACTGTCATTCTCTGATTCTATATTGCAGCTCAAAGACAAGCCAGGATCAGCTCCCAGCAGCCGGCTCTGGCCTCAGGAAGAGCCATTCAGCCAGAGCACTTGCTCAGTGCTCAGACCTGTTTGTTTCAAAGCCCTGGAGATTTGATTCACGGCGTGTGAAGGGACTCCAGTCAGATCACAGCATCCCTCTGTTTGGTGATGCTCCTCGGTTGATGGGGTCTGTGATCTTCACCTCAGTGACTGTAAAACATGCAGGTCATGCAGGTGTGGAGCAGCTCTGCCCGATGATATCAAAGTCGGGCATGATCAAGGGAAGTGCTGATTCTCCTCAGATTGCTTGGAAGCACAAAAGCAAAAACCTCACAGTCAAATTACTAAGAAAGTGTCTTACAGAGACACTCTCAAGAGTTCCCTTGAGTGCATCCATCAGAGTGGGAGAATTTTGAGAATGGGGAAATAATAGTTTCATACTCTAGTCTTGCATTAACTCCCTAATTCCAGGTGTTTGCAGGGCCCAGGTGGAACCAATCCATGTTCTTTCTGTATTTATTATTGTCTGCTTTGTTAAATATGTGCACTAATCCTGTAAGTAACTGGGGCTGGCTCTGAAAAGTAGATGGGCACTTCAGTGGTTCCCTACAGAGCACTAGTTTGGGGGTGGGAATCCAAACCCAGCTACCCATTTCTCCATTTTCCCTTTCCTGGGTGAGAAACAAACTCATTTCACTGAGGAAGAAGCTGTGGTTGGAGGACAGCAAAAGAGCTCCCAACACCCACCTTTCCTTCTGTGAGGACTGTGCTGGAAGCCCCAGATTTCCCCGGAGTCCATTAAGGTTAATAAATGGGCTTTTCTCACAAAGGCAAGATAATCCTTTGGGATTTATCCCCACAAGATTTCACAGCAGCACAGCTACAGACAGGCTCCAAAAGGTGCTAGAACGAACATCCATCCCGGGGTGTTGGATGTGCCTGCCTGGCTGCTCCCTCTGTCAGGGAGGCCCTAAATCAGGCAGTGAAAGAGCAGAGCTCATCCTACTCTGCCTGGTTTCATACCTGTGTTATCTCCCAGCTGGCCCCTGGGCTGTGGCAGAATTGGGGTGGGTGGAAGGGGACCCGTGGCCTGAGGCAGCAACAGCATTTCCCTGCTTTATTCCTCCTGGAAAAAAAGAAAAAGCAAGGCACAAGGGGTGGAGTTGTCCCTCAGCACATCAGGGCTGGGTCCCAGCAGGTGACAAAGAGGGACCGTGTTCTTCTGTATGACAGTGCCTTTATTCCCCAGTCCTCCCAGCACCGAATGTAGGTGGGACTGGGGCAGCACGGCACAGACCAGCCTCCCATCCCGAGCGTGACTGGCAGAGCCAGCCTGGCAGGCAGGGGGAAAGCAGCAACTTTGCTGCTATTTCTGTCCAAGCAAGAGCCGCAAAATTCATGAAAAATAGAAATACTTGACAGCAAGAAACAAAACTCGCGTTTCTCAAGCTGTTTGAAGCCTGGGGTTGATGCCTGGGGCTGGGCACGTCACTCACCCGTTTCCACACCCCTCGGCCAGCCGGAGCCGGGCCGGAGCAGCCCCACCGTGCTAAGCATCCCCTGCCCCGCGCCGGGGACAGGCTGCAACATCACCGAGTGGCATTTAATACCACGCTGTCAGAGCCGGTCTTCAAAGCTGTCAGGGAATCTGAGAAATCCAAGTGTAAAATCAGCACGTTTTGTGGGACAGTGGGCACAGACTGCCCATATGTTCCCCACACACATCACCAGTCATCTGGGAAATGCGCACATCTGAAAGCCTCTCATTTTGCCATTTTTCCCGGTTGGACTTGTCAGAGAGATTTCGCTGCCAGCCCATAATACCTCAGCGAAAGGCACGGCTCAATGTTTCACAGATGGACTTCCCTCACGGCTGGGCTTTGATCAAGGGAAGAAAGCAGCGGGGGGGTGGGTTATTACCTTGCAATGTGGCTGTGGAAGTGCAGCTCCCGGCTCCTCCCGTGCTCCTTTCTCCGGCCGGGTACCTGCCCTGCGAGGGGATGCTCCATCCTGCCCTGGGGGACCAGCCTGGGACCAGCTGCATCCCCCCGGGGCTGCTGTGGGGACACAGCTCGTGTCCTGGCACCACTCCAGGCAGCCCAGCCCAGGAGGGTGATCCTGACCCTTTCCCAAGCCATTTCTTGCCCCGATTGAATCACCACCACACCAGCACCCAGTGTCACTCTCAGGTCTCGGTTGCCACATCAGGTACAGGGATCCAGCAAAGTTTGGGGTGCAGGAAAAGGAGGGAGACTGGGGAGTCTGAGGCTGGTGGGGAGCAGGATCTGGGAACGACCCACGCTTTCAGTGCTTCTGGAAGCACAGAATCTCAGTAATTCTTTTTTAGGTTTATTCCCTTCTCATCACTGGGAAGGAGGAAGGACAATGAAAGGATGAGGACCAGGAGTTTGCCAGAAAAAAAGACATTAAAAACACTGATTTTCTTCGGTGTTCTTCTGTTCATCAGCAGCTGAACCAACCTGCCTCCTTTTCATTCCGCTTATCCTTCCATCAGGAGGTGGAGAGGATGGAAATGTTCAGCACAGCGTTTTCACCTCCTGAATGGCTCATCTGCGCTCATCAGCCTGGCTTTGTCTGTGGGCTCTGAATTAAGGGTGTCCAGGAAAACACTGTTAATCCCAAATGCCAGTGCTGGGAGGGAAAGCGCATCCCTCACCTCCCTGGTGAACCCACCCGGAGGCAGTAGGGGTGGTACCTGGTGGATGGAACGGGAGATAAAGCCAAAAGGGATGGAAATGTAGGGAGGTCTAAACCCTGGCACTTGGATTCACACTCGTTCATTTGATCTGGGAGGAGTTCTTGGCGGAGCTGCTGGGATTTGTTGGCTGAACAAAGGGCATGGCATGAGAAGCAGAAGAGCCGGTGAGCTCAGCTTGGCTTTGTGAGGGGGAATTAATTCACAAAGTTTAGTTTAATATTCCCAGGAGCCTGAGCAGAGGCTGGAGCTGGTTATTTATCAGCAACCCTTCAAAAGTGAGCCCTGTCTGGGTGTTGCCAGTAGTGTCCTGGCAGTGGTGACACCAATGTGATGCCCCATGGCATGAGGGCAGCCCAGGGTTGGCACCCTGGCACTCTGAGGGGCAGACGGACCCCCTCACCCTGGGAGGATGCCCAGGGTTCCCTGGGACACAGCCACCCCTCTCCTTGGAGCAAGGCAGGCTGCTGGCAGGAGCTCTGCTTGGCTGGGCAATGCGGGCACTGCCAGCTCAGAGCTGGCACCTGCTGAGGGCCGGGGAGCGACGGCGCCTTTGAAATGTAATGAATGGAAAATCAGCCGGAACCTGGAGCTGCGAGAGAAGGCCGTGTCCAGAAAAGCAACAACAAAAAACAAGGAGAGATGAGAGCGAAAAAAAGGTCCCAACAGCTTAATTTGCCCTTGTGACACAGCTCTGTGTTTCAGGAAACAGCGAAGCTCTGGCCTTGCAGGGGCAGAGTGAAGGCTCTGGCTCTGCCTCACAGGTCACGTTCATCAAGTAAAATTTCAGGGCACATCTCAGAGAAAGAAAAACAATTTAAAAGGATGAAATAACTGGAAAACACCAGGCACAGGGAAAATAAAAACTCGATAGTGATCCAATTGCTTTATTTCTTATTTGGCTGATAACACCCCCAAACTCCTGACCTTTCCCAGTGGTGTGGCACCCTGTGATTGGGGTGCATGTCCCATGCCATGTGTCCCGTGCCATGCCATGTGTCCTGTGCCATGCCCTGTGTCCCGTGCCATGCCATGTCTCCCATACCATGCTCCACTGTGGCACTGCCTGAGCCTTCCACACCTCTTTGCAGACACGGAGATGCAGTGGAGTGGGAACAATGGTTCACCCTCACAGCCCTGCTGCCACACACAGAGCACTCACCCCCTCTGGAAAAGCCACGTGCAATGTCTGTGCCATCCCTGACCAGGTTTCCAATGGGATTGTAGATCCCTGGCCTGGGGGGCTATTTTGGGGGTTTTAGATCCCCA
Organism: Acropternis orthonyx; assembly: GCA_035583155.1. Taxonomy (NCBI): domain Eukaryota; kingdom Metazoa; phylum Chordata; class Aves; order Passeriformes; family Rhinocryptidae; genus Acropternis; species Acropternis orthonyx. Next base: position 6,100,617 of record JAWWEU010000138.1, on the reverse strand, counting down.
GCCAGTGGGGTTGTTCAAAGCATATGAAGGGTGCTGAGGATGAGGATGGGTGCTGGCAGCCTGGGCTGAGCACTGCTTGGATGTACCAGTGTCAGGCGGTGCAGCAGGAGCGGGATAGGACAGCCCAGCTGGGAGGATGCTGCCAGCAAGGGGATGTCACAACAAGCCCCAGAAGTTGTGGGAACTGCAGCTGAAGTGAAACACGGTGGAGGCTGTGGAGCTGAGCATTCCTTGAGTGCTCAGATCTCCCACTCTTTCCCACCTCCCACCCACAAGCAGGTTTGAAGGTTCAGCACCCACCCCCTCACCCCTTTCCTGCCACCTCAGACCCCCAGGCAGCCAGGCAGAGCAGATCAGGCAGGGAAGATAGGCAGGAGCCAGGAAAACCGCCCTGGCACTGTGTACAGGGCTGGGCACAGATGCCCCGGGTGCCCCACACCTCCCCAGTGCCACCCCGTCCCCCGAAGGTCACCACAACTCATCACCCGCAGCCGCCGGCGCTGCCGGGTCCCCCCCAGCCGTCTCTGCCGCAACGTTCCAGCTCATTAATTTCCCCCGTCAAGAGGCTCTGGAGGGAGCTGAGGAACTTGGGTGCGATTTTTCTTCCCTGTTTTCAGCCCTGAGCACATGTGAGAAGAACCACGCGCAGCCCCCCCTCCCCGCCGGTGCGCGGGGCCGCGCTGACCCTGCTGCTTTCGGCCCTCATTTCTAAATAATGCTGAAAATTTGTCACTGGCCCCTGTCATCCCTCAGCCAAGAGCCACTTGAAGGGGACGGGTTGCAGAGCCAAAGCAAACACTGTGCGTGGGACCTACCCCAGGAATGCCAGACCTGCTCGCTGCCCCCACAGCCAGTGCCGGAGCCCATCCGTCCTGGCTGACAGGGCAGCTCCAGAGCAGCCCTGGGAGACAAATGTCCCAGGAAATACCCCAAAAAATTAATTCTTACATGTTGCCGCCTCCAGAATTAATGAGATAACGTCCTTAGCTCTAATTGGGCAAACGGAAATGCTCTTTTCCACAGGGAGATTTGGCTCTGCATATGCAGCCATTAATCAGTGGGAGAGCCCCAGAGCCACATGGATTCCACCAGGACATGTTGTGGCACTCCTGGAACTGGGACATTCCCAGTGCCAGTGGCTGCCCTCCCACCCCACAGCCCCATTCACTGCCGGGGCAAGGCCTTGTTCCAGGCAGATGGGAGGAGATGGAGCCCTGGACTGAGACAGGATCCCAGGCAGGCTCCCGGTGTGATCCCAGGATTCTCGCCCTGTTTATTAGGCCTTTAATCCCCTTCTTGCCCCCTGTTTGAACAACTGGGATGGATATCCTGGGACTGGCATAGTCAGTAAATCGGGGGTTCTTTTAGCTTTTATTTAGAGGAAGCTGTGGAGAACCCCACAGGAGGGCTGGAATGCTGCTTGGCCACCCAACTCTTCTAGTCCTCTCCTTTTCCCCATAACCCGGTCTGTGGGGGCATCTTGGGGGCTGCAGATGAGCTTCCTGCCCACGACTCCACCACTCCATCATCCCACTACCCCATTATCCCATCATTTCACTACCCTACTATCCTACTATCCAGCCATTCCATCATTGCACTACCCCACTATCCCACTATCTCACCACTTGACTATCCCACCATCCCACCACCCTCCCCTCTCACACCCCCACATGCCCTCCACCTCCACAACCCCTCCATCCTCCACCCAGCAGAGCCTCCCCCCAGTTCCTGATCCCATCCTCAGCATGGTCCCCCAGCCCTCACCCTCCCCTGGGCAAGAAGCACTGATTGGATCCTGCCATCCCATCTGGAGCCGATCAGCGCCAGCTGACTCGGGATGTCACTAATGGAGACTTCGGTGTTGGATTTTCAGGGGTTTCTGTCGCTCCCTCCTCACAGAACTAATAACTGTGGGATGGCCCACAATGTCCACCCCCAGGAGCAGCTCTCCAAGCACATTTGGGATGCTCAGAGATTCCCAAGAGAGCCCTCCCAGCCCCTTGTCATTGGTGCCACAGGGTTAATCCAGGTCCTAAAGCCCTTTGGGACGGGAGGGGGGTGTCACAACCCCAACCCTCCTGGTCCCCCACTGCCCCTCCTCTACTTCCTCCCCCAGCCTGCTACTCACCCTCACTTTTTCGGGTGCACACACGAGCCCTGAAGGATCGAAGTCTTGGAGATTAAAAGGCACTATTATGGGAGTCAAGCATAAATTCTCCTTTTATTAAGCAGAGTAAATGTCATTGGTGAAAAAAAGCAGAGGAGGATGGAGAGAAGAGGAGGATTTCATAGATTTCATTCCAACTTCCCTTTCCTTTCATTCCTGCTCCTGGCCCTGGCTCCCTGCAGTTGTTTATTTAAAAGTCCAGTAGGGAAAGCTCAGCTTGTACCCGCTTTCCACAGGGATTTTCTGCACCACTGCTGTGAGGAACACCAGAGAATCATGGAGTCATGGAATCACAGAATGGTTTGGGTGGGAAAGGACCTTAAAGACATTTTGTTCTGTCCCTCTGCCATGGGCAGGGACAGCTTCCAGTAGACCAGGTTGCTCCAAGCCCCATCCAGCCTGGCCTTGGACACTTCCAGGAAAATATGGATTCAAGCATATCCAGTGCCAGTTCAGTTTGGCTGGACACAGGGGACTGAAAGCCTCAGTCACTCCTCAGGACGAACTGGCAGCGCCTTGGACCTCAATCCGAGAGGATCCCCTGCAGCTCCTGCCCACTTTGCTGCATCCCGACCATTCCCCGGCACCCAGAGGACCCACTGCCTGCAGCAGGCAGGTGAAAGGCTGAGTGGCCAAACCCCTCCTGGATTCCAGGAATCCCCAGACAGGAGGGCAGTGATGGGGAAAGCAGCAGCATGTCCCATGGGGATGCAGGTATGACTCCATCTCTGTTGCACGCCAAGGCTGGGGCTCCAGGGGAGAGGGAGCTCTGGTTTAAAGGCCAAACCCTTCCAGATGAGCTGGAAAGTTTCCCTTAACGTGATGAGGCAGACCCACATTTGTGTCACATACTCGCCTGGTTTAATTGCCCCGGCGCGGCGGCTTTCGCAGAGCCCGGAGCCAGCTCGGAGATGCTCCCAGGCATGACAAGCCCAGGCAGGACACTCCGCAGCTCCGAGCGCTCCCTCGGCTCCCCCCTTACCCTGCGGAGCGCCGGGATGTCCGTGCACACTGTGCGGGCTCGGGGCATCCCGAGAGCGGCACAGGCTGCGGAGCAGCGGCGCTGGCGTCGCACAGATCTGGGGGACAGAGAGCTCCGGGCAACGCTTCCCTCCTTTCAGGTTTAATTCTCCTGCCAGGCGCTTGCCTGAGATGCTTTATCCGCACGCGGCAGCGGCAGCGAAACGGGTGAACAAAGAGGCTCCTTTTTTCGCTCGCTGTTATCTGTGCAGCCTCAGGAATGCGGCTGGATCCGCGGCTGCGTTCCCGGCCGTGCGGGTGTGCACGGGCGGGACCGGCAGGGGAGGCCACGGGGACACTCCCAGAGCAGCAGTGGGAACCACTTAATGCCTCAGGTGAAGTGTTTGCTTAAGTGGGCTCACGATATGGGGGAGCACTCAGGACACATCTTAAACAAATAACCACCGTGCTCAGCCAAGCTGCTGCCGAGGGGGGTTGTTCCACTGCCAGGTGCCGCTTCCAAAAGCGGAGATTTTCATCCTCCTGTGTTTAATTCCAGTGCCCTGTCGTTCGTGAGAGGCGGATTTATTGAAGCAGTGAGGCTGCTAATCCCTGTGGGGTTGATTTTAAGGGGGGCTGCGCTGAGCCCAGACTCCCTGCAGAAGGCTCAGCTGGGGCTCAGGGATCCTGGCAGTGCCCCGGGCACGGGCAAACCCCTCAGGTGGGCTGAGACCCTCACAGAGTGAGCCCCATGCTGGGGTGAGACCCCTTGCCCTGCTCAGAAGGAGGCAGGAATTTGGGTTTAGCCTTTAATGACCCACAGCCGTCAGATGGGAAGAGTTTGGCATGTTTTGGTCTCCTGCTTCCTCAGGGCCTGAACCACAGTATCATGGAATGGTTTGGGTTGGAAGGGACCTCAAAGACTGTCTTGTTCCAACCCCTGCCATGGGCAGGGACATCTTCCACTAGACCAGGTTGCTCAGAGCTTCATCTGACCTGACCTTGAACACTTCCAGGGATGCAGAGTCCGCAACCAGGGATCACAGCAAGTTTGTCTTTGGCCCTAAAGGAAGGAAAGGGTCCTTTGTGCATCTAAATTGCCCCAGCATTCACCCCGTCTCCTCCCTCTCCCCCATTTCCCTCTCTCACCCTTGTACAGCTTCCTCCAGTTATCTTTGAGGACAGAGAACCTGATCCAGTCCATTAGCTCAGTCCCACTCCCTGGTGTCCCTCCACTGCCAGGGAACATGACACTGCCCTCCGTGCACAGATGGGAGCTCTCCAGCCTGACAAACATGTGTTGAGAAAGCATTTTTGACCAAGTTCCATATCCAGGGCTAGTGGCAGACAGCGAAGGGGGAATGAAAGGCCCTCTTGGCTGGAGACGCTGCAGATAAGCAGCCACAGGAAGCCTGCAAGCAAAAAAAGCTGCTAGTCCCAGAAATTTTAGAGGGGAGAGCAGCAACACAAAATAATTGCTGAAAGAATGCAGCTTGATTGCAGACAGCAGGGAGAGCCTCAAATCCTTCTCAGAATGAAAGCCCAGGGTGACAGCTAAGGGGGAAGAGGAGTTATCAGGCTGGGAGGAGTGATTTATTCAAGGAAGGGGATTAAGAGTCCAAAAGTTAATGTACGTAATGTAAAGCAGGACGGCCGAGGGCTGCGGGAGGGGGCTGCAGTGGGAGAGGTGCACGTGGCACCCGGGGGCAGCGCCAGGGCTGCCAGGGGGCACCCACATCAGCCAAGCCTTCCAGGGCCTTCTGCAGCCCTGCTGCCAGCAGGCTGGGAGGGGGAGCAGGGAGTCTGGGAGGGATGCATCCAGGTGGGAAACGTCTCCTGAAGTCAGGACCTGCCGGTCTGGTCACTCACTGGTGTCAGCAGGAATTTGGCTGCTGGACAGCTTTTATAGAAACACGGAATAGTTTGGGTGGAAGGGACCTTTCAAGGTCATCTGTAAAATCACAGAGTCACCGAATATGCTGAGTTGCAAGGGACCTACAAGGATCATCAAGTCCAACTCCTGGCCGTGCACAGGACCATTCCCAAGAGACACCATGTGCCTGAGAGTATTATCCAAATGCTTCTTGAGCTCTGGCAGCCTCGGCGCTGTGACCACTGCCCTGTGCAGCCCGTTCCAGTGCCTGCCATGGGCAGGGGCACCTTCCACTAGACTACATTGCTCCAAGCCCCGTCCAACCTGGCTTTGGACACTCCCAGGGATGGGGCAGCCACAGATTCTCTGGGCAACCCGTACCAGGGCCCAGGGAAATTGTGGATGCCCCCCAGGGTCTGCTCTGCTCCTTCACCTCTCCACAGACTGTCAGCAGGAGGCCAAACTCTGTGCCAGCTCATCCCACCAGAGCTGCCAGAGCGCTGCCAGCCGTGCCAGCCAGTGTCCCCACATTGTTCATCCATCCCCCCTCTATTCATCCCTCCTCTCCTCCCAGGTGCCTCGCCAGAGAGGGAGGGGATCCTGTCAGCCGCTAACAAAAATACTGTGCAAATCATATTAAAATAAAAGGCCCTTGTAATTTTTAGTGTTTATTGAAGTGGTTTCTCTTTATTTCTTTTTCTTTTGGCTCTTTGAGCATTTTGGAGCACAGCTGCCAAAAATGAAATGTTTGACCAGCCCTAGTGACGCTTCTGTTGGCCTCTCTCCCTTCCTTTCTCTCTCCCTGCACTTCAAAGGCTCTGGCTCATGCTGTGCTGCCTCCACATGATCTCCCTGCTCATCCTTTCTCCACAGCCTCCTCATCCCTCCTGGCTCCTCTTGTCTCCTGCACTGCCCAGTCACTCCCTGGTGCAGCCCCCGAGCATCACCTGCACACACAGGTGCTTCTGAATGGGCAGAATTTCCCTTTTGCTAATTTTTCCATTCAATCCCACTTCTCCTGAGGAAATCTTCCTTAAAACTCCTCACCCAAACTGCTGCCCTTCTCCCTGCCCAACCCCTGGGTTCTCCCGTTCCTCTGGTGTGGCATAGGGGCGGTGGAAGCAGGGATTGGGAGCCCTTTGCCACCCCAAGGTGAAGGAGAGGACCTACCACAGGAGCCACAAGGCAGGAGAATGTCCCACACTTGGGTACAGAAAGGAGCAGAGGGGAACAAACAGCCCAGTTTTCCACCATTGATGGGGGACAGGTGTCACAAACTTGAGTTCATCAGCAGAAGGTGAGCACTGAGGGCCAGTGAAGGTGGAAATTCCAGAGAAAAGGCTGATTCCCACTTCCTGGGAGATGCAGAGTCACATCACCGAGGCACAGTCACACTCCTGCCACAGTCACCTGGCTGGGACACCAACTCAGACAGTGCAAATGGGAGCCAGAGTCCCCTTCTCCTCTCCAGTCCCCTCTCCCAGCACATTCCCGCTGATTCCTGGGCTCTTATGGATAACTTTATTGCTGGTGTGTTCTCAGTTCCCATCAGGAGATTTCAGCCAATGCTGGGCCTATGTCTCTGTGCCCATTTTACAGATGTGAACACTGAGGCTTGACAAGACACTCAGAGACTTTTCCCTTGAGCTTCCCTCCAGCCCCTTTCCATGGCCACCAGTAACCCCTTCGTACCGGTTTGTCCCTGTCCCTGGGCCCCACAGATGCTCCAGGGTTGCAGGAGGACGCCAGACCCACATGACACCACATCGGGTTGCCCAGCCCAGCTCCTTCCCACTTTATTGCCAGTGTGTGATGGATACACACACCCGCCTGCTCCGTTGGAATTAATGCCGAGAGCCGGAGCTGCTCCCGTGTTTAATCCGCTAATGGTATTAATTCCCTATTAAATTAACCAGTGCAAATATGCTGCTGGTTTGGTTGGGGAGGAGGGGGTTGTGCCTCTCCCTCCCCCACCCTTTTATCTCAGTAAAGACACTGAAGCATTTGTTAGCAGAAAGAAGGGGGAAAATCCCGCAAAGAATTGCAGCATTTATGCAGATATATTAAAAAAAAAAATAAAAAAATAGCAGATTATTTTTCAAAAAAAGCCAAAGAAAACTCCCCTTTTTCTTGCAAACAAGCTGCCTCCCCTCTGGGAAGCGGCTTCCATCGCTCAGCCCCAGCCTGCTGGGAAGACAAAAGGCTTTCTCGGCAGGGCAGCGGCCGGGAACGCCGGGAGAAGGCCGGGAGAAGGTTGGGAGAGCGCCGGGAGCTCAGTGAGGCCGCTCGGCAACAGCCCCGTGGTGCTGCCCAAGCCCAGCTCACATTTCAAAGCACTTGTTTTCCAATTGAATGTCCTCTTTCCCCCCCTTTTTAATGCATATATGTATTCAAAGCAGAGTTATGATAAAAATCCGACCCAGGGCTGGAAGCGGGGGGTTGAGTTGCATTTTGGCACAGATGGGGCTCATCCCTTCTGCAGGAGGCTCCTTGCCAAGAGACATCTTGGGGTGGAAGGAATTCAAGAAATCAGGAATTTTGCATATTATTGAGCTTTATTTGTCCCATCGAGGGAGGTGAGAGGAAGCATGAAGGCTTTGAGCGTAAAAAAATCTGGTCTGGGATTTACCTGTGACTGGGGCAGGTGAAAAGTGTTGGATGATGGATTCTTCCCAGTGAATGAAGAGACAAAGGGGAGTCTCTTCCCTGTCTGACACTTCGGTAGCAGCAGATTTTCAGACAGGGGAGGTGAAGTAAAAAATCTGGTCTGGATCAGTGTGTTTGTACCTCCGTGGATGAGAGTGTTTATACCTTCTCAGATGGACTCTGCAATGGTGTTTGAGATGCAGATGATTTGGAACAAGCCCTCACAGAAGACACATGGTGGGGAACCTCTCCCTGTTGCTGGATTTGTTTGTTGGAGATACCAGCTCACATTAGATCATCACCCACGTTCATCTCACTGCTGCCAGGGCATTTTGTCCTCCTGTTTATTGTCTTAGTCTCCTTTTTCTTCTCTTGCTGCTCAAGACCAGCAGGAGCTGAATCTTCCAAAACTTTTCCCTGAGATTTTTGAATGACATTTCCCAGCCCCACAGGAGATGAGCCCCAACTCAGAGCCTTGATTCTTATGAGTTTCCAGGAAAAGGCTGCAGAGAGTTGACTTTGGATTCAAACACATGTGCCTGCATCACTCAGGCAGGGAGGGAGGACAGGGATACCGTGTTCCTTGGTCACTGATTAAAATTAACCAATCCTAATCAGATTTTCAAATAGCAGCATTCTGGGGAAATGTGGACAAATGCATCGTGATGATTTGTTAATGTTGCTCCGAGACTCAGAGCCCCTAATTAATGTATTCATGAAAAGCACCCACAAAGCAGGTTGAAGAGAAAATAACAGGTGGAACAGGGTGATTTCATTAATTATGGATTTCTGGTCAGTCTCCCCAAAGCTCCGATGTCTCTGCCGTCCACCCCTGACTCAGCTCCACACGGCCGGTCTTGCTGGGAGGTGTTAGGACAGGCTGGTGCTCCTCACCTTGCCCATCCTCAGTCTCCCTGGTCCTTGTGCCAGCTGTGTGGATCCAGCTGTCCCAAGATCCTGCATCCAAATCCCCCCGATTATCCCCAGAAGAAGAGCAGAGCCTCCCTGCCAAACGCAGCAGCAGCTCTTGAGTGCATCAGAGCTCTGAGGCTCGCTACCTGCTCCTGCCCCAGGGAAAAGCACGGAAATCCAAGACTAAGTGCAACTTACACCACAGATTCTTTGAACAGAACATAAATGGCAGTTCTGGACACACAAAAGAACGAGTGTGAAGTTTCCTGGCCATGAAATGGAGTCCTGGAGAGGGAGTGTCCCTGAGGAGCGCAGGCGTGTGGCATTTGGGGACGGCGAGGTGACAGATGGTGAGACCTCAAAGCATCTCTAGCTCCGATCCCGAGGTGACTCGGGGATGGGGAAGGTGATCCTTCAATCCCTCCGGCTGTCACCTCCATCTCACGTGAGAGTCAAACCTTCAGGGAGGGGCCACTACAAAACATTCTCCAAAGTCCTTCTGTTACAGGGCCACCAAATGCTGTTTGCAGGGGCCCAGGGGAGGGTCAAAAAAGCTCATCCCAGTTGCAGCATTCACTGCATAACATTTCCATGAGGATTTTGCTCACAGTTCTGTGCTAAGCCCGTGGGTTGCACCAATCACACCACACAGTAACAGCGGATCTGAATTCCTGGTTTATGCAGGAGCCGAACTAAGATCAGCAATTTGGTTATCTGGGTGTCCATGCTGCTGGAGTTCGATGGTAAAACCACCCCCGAGCCTGGCCAAAGACTGTGACATCATCCCAAACTGACCATGGGACAGACCTGCCTGTGAGGATCACCCGTGGGAGCTGAAATACAGGGAATCCACTTGGGCAGGTCTGAAACAAGTGAAGGTGAAGAAGAAAGGAGATAACACATCTGATAAGAGATCCCAGACAATTCACTGTCTGGGCACTCCTACTAATTGTCCTTTGTCATGTGCATTCTTTCTCTGTTGTGCCTGTTATCATGTGTATGCCCCCTTTTAGCGTCCCTTATCATGTGTATTCCTCCTTTGTATGTTCTTTATCAGGTGTATTCTCTCATTTTGGCCTTTTTTCAGGTGTATTCCTCACTTCCTCCGGAGGAAAAGGAATTCCAAATGTGTGCAGCTGGGAGTACTCAGTCAAGGGGTGCCCCCTTGGTCAAGCTGTGAGGGGCAGCTCCACAGTCAGAGTGGGACACAGGGAAAGGCCACTGGTTTTGGAGGACTCCCTTGGCATTCCTTCCCTTTTGCAGAGCTGCTGCGAGTGGTGGAGAAGGATTCATGGAACAACTTGACTTGGAAAGGAACTTTCAGGGCCATCTGGTCCAAACCCCCTGCCATGAGCAGAGGCACCTTCAACCAGATCAGGGTACTCAACACGTCAACCAACCTGACTGTGAACACTCCCAAGGATGGGGCTTCTACCCCAGCAAGGAAGAAGCGGAAAGCAAAATTTTTCCAGCAAAGTCTTCCAAAAACCCAGCTCCTGGCAGGACTCTGTGCATTCAAGCCTGACTGTGCAGCAAATAACAGGTCGGCAAAACACAAGTAGAAGGAGCTGATCCAGCTCCAGGTGATTAAGGTTTTGGGAAATCTATTAAGGTGCCAGTGGATGTGGATAGGAGAGGGGGGAGCAGCTGGAGGTGACGCTGCCATATGAGCACATCCTGCACGGTTGAGTTACCGGCTGTGATTAAAGTCCCAAGTCCTTTCCTGAAGACTTAATTTGGGTTCACACAACCCACTTTGCCCTCAGTTTGTTCTGCAGGAAGGCAGGCAAGGATCTGAGGCAGAGTGGAATCCTGTGGTACACAGAATTAAAAGCCTGGGTGGCGAATGTCACAAGCAGAGATGCCCTTGGCTTTCTTTTCCTGTAGAAAGATAACTAGAGAAGAAAAAAAGTGGTCATCCCAGAAACACAGAATCATAGAATTCTGGAATGGTTTAGGTTGAAAGAAACCTTAAAGACCATCTGGTTCCAACCCCTTGCCCTGGGCAGGAACACCTTCCATGTGACAACAAGCAGAAACAATGGCTTTGATGCAGAACCTTCTTGTAATGGCTTTTTTTTTTTTTCACAGATCCCAGCAATGGTGGAACTTGAAGTGAGTTCCCAAAAACCCCAAAGCAGAAGGTGCTGTGATAAATGAGCTGGGGCATTTCCCGTCTTCTGCGTCAGTGTTGCTAAGTCCATGGAATAAAGGACAATTTAATTTCTGCTGTAATAAATAGGATTGTAGAGGGATATTACAGGTATTTATTTCACGTGGCAACAGATTCAGTAAATATGCTTTGCTCAACACCTCGCTCCAGTTGTGCTCATCAGCAGCCAAAATTAAGAACCACCATGGGCATTGGGTGACTGGATACAACCCCCAAACCTGGAGCTGCAGGACACTTTTCTTGCACTTCCCTGTTCCGCTCTCCACCTGAGGATATCATCTCCGTGAAACATTCATGAGCAGCTTTAAAATAATGAAAAATTAAACAACCTTTGCTATAAGGTATGAAATATTTACAGTGCTGCTGTAAGCTAATTGCACAAGGAGACAACCCTGCGCCTGGGCAAGAGGTGAAGCGTCACCACCGGCATGAGGGGTGGGGAGGGGGGTGGTGGGATGAGAGACACCACCAGTCCTTGGGAGTTTCCTCACCACAGAATCATTAAGGTGGGAAAAGACCCCCAAGATCACTAAGTCCAACCTTTGCCTGATGGTCATCCCCTGCCAGTGACAGCAGGATTCCCGGGGGCAGCAAGGCCCTACCGAGTGCTGTGAGTCCAAGGCCGGGGTGATGGCACTGTTGCAGCAGCCTGAGTGCTCAGCAAATGCTGCTCAAGCTGAAGTCTCATCCTACTTTATCTCTTCTCCTTCTCATCCCAGTTGCATCCCTGAAGTGCTCTGATGGAAAATAGCGGAGCTGGTTGAACAAGTCAGAGCAAATGATAGATGTGATAAATTAAGCCTCCAGTTGTGTTCGCTCTCATCATTGCAATTTCCTCCAGTTTTTCTTGTTGTTTAGAAGTATTTAAACATCTTGGAGCGGAGACTTGTCTGGGTTCTTTTTCTTTTGGCTGATTGTGAACCTCTTGCTGAGAGTGCTCAGTGTTCCAGCTGTGTTTTAGCTGGAATCACAAGTGATGGGATCAGAGTGATGGGATCAGTAACTTGGTGCTGCTGGAGGAGCCTCAACCCCTGCAAAGCTGAACACCAACCTCAGTCCCTGCTTTGGTGCAGGGACCACAACACGCTTCCTTTGAGACAGGCAAAGAGCAAACACACAAATGTTTGCAAAAAGCAAGTAGTACATGAGTGGGATGTGTCTGGAGATAAGAAGTTGTTTTTTCCCACAATCCTTTTCCCTCAAAAACCAGGCGTGCCTGTCTCTGCCAACCCTCTGCCCCACTCCTGCCCAGGGCTGTGCCTGCAGGGACACAGCCCCAGATCCCAAAATCCCTGTATCACATCGTTTTCGTCCCCCAGGATAAACCCCTTGGTCCTTTGGAGCATTGAAAGGTCATTTTGCTCCCTGGTGCCACAGCTGGGATCCGAGCGAGCCGAACCACGGAGGATGAAAGAAATAAACAGCGGGCGAGGGAAGTATCCCTTCTTTCCATTATTGTAGGATTTATCTCCCTAATATACAGGGAGCGTTGCCTGGCAACACCAGCTCTCTCGACCTCGGCCACCTTCCCCCAGCACAGCCCAAAGAGCTCAATCCACATGGACTAGTGGCTTACAGTTCTCCACAGCACTTGGCAGAGATGCTCCAGGACCTTTGCAGTCCTTCATTCAGAGCCACAGAGACAGGGATCCTGCTGGCGTTGGAGGGTGCCCTGAAACGGGTGAGTTGCCATCTGCGGATTCATCCAGGATTTTCCACACCTGCAGCTTCTTCGCCTGCATCCTCCCATCCTTCATACCTACCTTGCCATCCCTAAACTCCATTCTGATTGGTCCCAGTTCCTGAGGACCATCACTCTCCCAAGCCAGAGGAGTCCCGGCAGGCACCATCCATGCTGCAGCGAGGCAGGATCTAGCCCAGCAGTATCAGATGGGAACTTGGACAACTTATATGAGGGAGAGAGAAATGAAAATACCCCATGCTGGTTACATTTTCAGCTGCACTGATTTTAAAACCTCTTTCCAAATTCTTCTCATCTCACTATCGCAGTGACATCCGGAGATGGGCGTGAATGGCATTTACCCCTTGTGTCCCATCGCCCACCAAACCCTCACTGGCCCCTTCCCGGTGTATTTGCAGCTCCATGGTTACTATCAGCACAGGAACCGCTCCTGTTCCCCTGACAATAGCAGCCCCTGAAACTTTATTCTCCACTCAGGACAGCATTAATCACTCGCCATCAGCACAAAAAGGGGGCTCTGGCAGAGGGGAGTTCACCTTCCCACCCCAGGGAGAGCCGAGAGCCGAGAGCCCAGAACTGCTGTGCTTGTGGAAATGTTTCCCACAATTGCATTTTCACACTATTTACCTGTTTCACACACTGTCCCATCCTGGCGTTCCAAATGAAGGAGAAAATGGAAAGAAATTGTACTCTCAAGCATACCCTCTGAGAGAAGTAGCTCAGTCCAGCCTGAGGACATGGTGCAAATGTCAATTGATAACTGCAAGGTCACATCAAGGGACACTGAAGTGGTGCTGGTGAGGCTCAGCTGAGGAAGGAGGGAGAGGGAAAGCAGGGGTGAGGAAAAAGGGGAACAGAGAGGGCTGAACTTGGGTTTTCCCAGGCAAACAGCTTCCAAGAGCCAATCAGGGATTTTTGTAAGCTCCTGCAGGTGCATCTCTCGTGTTGGATGGGAACGGGAGAGGTGACAGGTTGGCTCTGTGGGAACAAGAAAGTAGCACTTTCAATCCTCCTCAAACTTAGAGAATCATGGAAGAGAATCGTGGGATGGTTTGGGTTGGCAGGCACTTTAAAGCCCATCTCATTCCACCCCCTGCCATGGGCAGGGACACCTTCCACCAGCCCAGGTTGCTCCAAGCCCTGTCCATCCTGCCCTTGGGCACTGCCAGGGATGGGGCAGCCACAGCTTCTCTGGGCAACCTGTGCCAGGGCCTGCCCACCCTCCCAGGGATGAATTCCTTCCCAGTATCCCATCTATCCCTGCCCTCTGGCAGTGGGAAGTGACTTCCACTTTAGAAGAGCCGCACGTCTCCCTGCTGCCTTCCGGACCGCCGGCTCACAGCAAGGTGCACAAAGAGCCCCGTCCTGCCTGGAGCCCCCCTGCAGACCCCGAGACAGGAGAGGGGGAGGCCCGAGAGGAGCAGGCGTGGTGCTGGTGGAGAACAAGGAGCCTGCTCAGGCTCTATGGTGACGGGCATTGTGTGAGGCCTGAATAGACTGGGGTAAAAAAAAAACTTCAACAGTATCAGAGCCAGGATCCTGCACGGCTCCGGGAGAGCCGAGCGACTGCTGCACTCGTGAACTTGAGGGTGGGCTGCTTTGTAAAGCAGGGAGCTGGAGGGAGAGGTAGGGAGGGATGGAGAGAATTCAGGTGAAAAAAGGTTAAGTGCAGCCAGAGATTGAAGTGAGACAGAGTCGCCCATGAGAGCAATGCAAACAGTTCATTGCAAGGAAACCTGAGCCAAGGCCATTCACTGCACAAACCCAGAGACAGGCAAGTGCCCCCTCCCCTCCCACTCCATGGGATCTGGCAAGGACAGTGCTGGCTCAGAGTTCATAAATTCTTCAGCAGAAAATACTTAGATACTTAATCAAGGGCTCCTCTGTTACTCCAGAACAAGTTTACATTATTAGAGGGGGGGGGGGGGGGGGGGG
>JAWWEU010000138.1:5955607-6073090 GCA_035583155.1 Acropternis orthonyx | reverse complement strand
GTTTCCCATAGTCACAGAATCAGAGAATGATTTGGGTTGGAAATGACCTTGAAGGCCACCTTGTCCACCCCCTGCCACAGGCAGGGACACCTCCCACCAGCCCAGGTTGCTCCAAGCCCCGTTCAGTCCGGCCTTGGACACTCCCAGGGATGGGGCAGCCACAGCTTCTCTGGGCAACCTGTGCCAGAGCCTGCCCACCCTCACAGCCAGGAATTCCTTCCCAATATCCCATCTAACCCTGCCTTCTGGCAGTGGGAAGCCATTCCCCTTGTCCTGTTAGCCCACACCCTTGTCCAAAGTCCCTCTCCAGCTCCCTTGGAGCCCTGTTAGGCACTGAAGGGGCTCTAAGGTCTTCCTGGAGCCTTCTCTTTTCCAGGCTGAACAACCCAGACTAAATCACCTTCCTGAGCAAAGGTGAGAAGGAAGTGGAGACATGTGGATCAAGGTCAGCAGCGACTGGAGCTCAGCCCACAGGGTGGGTGGATGGGCTGTCCCAGGACACACTGCTGGGCTCACAGGGGTCCCTCATCCCTGGGACACAGCCTGGAGCACCCAGGGATGCAGCAAACGCCATTCATTCAGCAATGCTTCTGCAGGGGAAATGGTTTTGCAGAGATGCTGAGGGTCCTCTCTCCCCCAGGACAGAGGGGAGCAGCACATCCAGGGGGGATGTGACCTTCCCCCATCCTCTGCCATTGGAGCTGTCGGCAAGGGAACAGCCGTGCAGCACATGTAGGTCCTTCTTCTCGAGCTGTGGGACCTCAAGGTCCTTAAAATAATCCCAGAGAAATAAACAAACAAACAAAAACATTAATGCCAAAAGCAAATGGAGAACAGACTTATTCCAGTCATTTTCTCCAGCAGAGTCTATTCAAAGCCCGGAGAGAGGATGACACGCTGGGCCAAGCCAAACACCCCTGCAACACATCCCAAACAATGGCTTCACAGAGCACGGAGCCAGAGGGAATATTGTGGTCATTCACTCAGAATTTCTGCAGAACACATGCCATGGCACTTCCCAGAATTCATTGTCTAAATGAGGCAGGCTTGCTGAAAAACAGGCACTCTTCAGCTCTTCCAGGGAGTGTGAATGCACTGGGATGCACAGGGAAGAGGGGAGGAATTTCTTCCTTTAACCAGTTTGAGGACTGTGTGTAAGTGGAGTGAAAACCCTGTTGACTGGAAACAGCAGTTCCAGGGTGATGGAAACTATTTGCAATATTGGGCTAAGACCAGACTTAACTGAACAAGGCATTTTTAGCACAAAACCTTTGGACTTCTCATCCTAAGATTAGTTCTTCTCTGGAAAGGGAAGGAGGACAGAGGAAAAATGCCACCACCTAAAGCAAACAGTAAATACTCTGTTTCAGTTTGTGGGTTCTCCCTCCCTATCCTTTACTTTTAAATTTGCCAAGCTCCCTTGTTTTTAGCCTGGGGCAAGGGAAGGGCATTTGACTCATTGGAAATACTCTCCTTGCTCTCCATGTCTCCCCAGCTGTGATGCCAACTGATCATTCCTGCTGCACTCTGCATTCCAACACCCCATTTTATAATCCTCTTTGTTTGCCGTGTCTGGTCAACAAATATGGCAATGCCAGAGAAGGGGGAATCCACTTTGCCTGAAAGAAGAAATTTCTCCCTTGGAAATCAAGACACTGTTTGCCCAGAGTTACCTGAACCTGGCTTTGCCCTCACTTCCAGCCCATGCCTTAATCCAGACTAAGATCCAGCCAAAATATTCCCTCAGTTTAGGGCATAGAGGAATTTTTCCTGCACCTCAGGAATCTGGACATTGCTCTGCAGTACCAAGTTTCTCCACAGCTGAACAAGACCTGGCAGGACAGGCCAGCAGAGCCAACAGCACTGGGGCACTCGCACGGAGTGGAGGCAAGGCTGCATTCCATGGGGGAGCGATGCCAGAGGGTCTGCACCCCAGGAGATGCACACAAGGCTTTCTGGGTTGTATTTTGGGTCTCCTCCTCCTCCTCTGAGCTGCAACAGGGATGAGCAGCATGCTCATCCCCCATTTCTGCACAGCAGGGTCAGGAATGGGAAAGAAGCCAATTTCCCTTCCAGTGTTCCTGAGCTCATAGAAACGAAGGAAAACCAGAGGAGGAGAAAAATAAAGGACGTAGGGAAGCTCTGACAAATGAAAGGGCAAGGAGTGGGCAAAGGGAGGGAGCCCAGGGAACAAGGAGGTTGTAAGTCATTGCCAAACCACTGCAAACCCGGCAACGAGACTACATTTGGATGAGGCTCCTGGAAAAACCAGCTGAGGGTGGGAGGCAAATCTGGCCAGGGATTAACGAGCGTTGAAATCCACTTCCCCTGCCAGTGCCCAGTGGCTGCTGGAGATGACAACCGTGCCTGAGTCAGTGTGCTTGGAGAGGTGCAGCCGCTCCTCCAGTGGCACGGGGGCCTGGAGCGAGGCAGGTAGACAGACAGACGTCATCCAAACCACGGGATACTCCCCAAGCCCTTTCCCACCACGGCTGGGGAACCTGCTGGCCCTCCCAGCCCGGGGCTCGGCTGACCCCGGGCCCAACGGGAAGGGGAGCAGGGTGGTTTAAGGCCAGCAGGAGCAGAGCCAGGAATCTTGCTCAGCAGGAATAGCAATGGGCATAATGCGTAACTTCACCTAAAAGAAGGTCAGTGTGTCTGTGCATCCATGTGTGGACAGGGAGAGGGCAGAGAGGATGATTTAGGTGGGATGTTGGAACTTCTGCACTGCTCAGGGGAGTGTTGAGTCTCCACCCTTGGAGGTGCCCAAGGAATGCCTGGACATGGCACTCAGTGCTCTGGGCTGGGTGACAAGGCACTGGGCACAGGGTGGGATTCATGGCTGGGGGGGCTTTTCCAGCCTCAGTGATTCTGGGATTCTTCCTGGGGCTGGGAGTGCAGCCTGTATCATCAGACAACACAGAGCCTGGCTGTTCCCTCCCAGAGGAAAGTGATGGATTGGGATGTTCTGGTTTTCACCCAAAGCAGCAGCTCTGGTGGGTTCATGTGAAAACCCCTCTCCCCCACTACTCCCCAGAGCCTCTGCCACCCCAGCCTGGCTGCAAGAGACCCTCCAGTGCCTTTGGAGAGGACAAATAGGAACCAGAAGCAGGTTTTGGTGGAGGTCAGTCTGCAACCAGGACATGGCTCTGGCGAGGGAAGAGCCCACACATGCCGGGTGAGTTCCTGAGGTGAATCTCAGGCTAGGGCAGGACCCAGCTGCCCCAGAAAGGCTGAGCTCAGGAGCTCATGCCACCAAGCCTCTGAGGACAGACCAGTTCTGAATGATTCAGAGACCAGGCCCAGCAGCAATTTCCCCACAAGGACATCCTTGTGGCAGGAAAATCTCTTTCACTAAAGGAAAACCACTAAACAGAAGCACTGGTTTCAGAGAAACAACCATTCCAGGCCCACCAGAGCCAGGGAAGCCAAAGGCCATCCCCATGAGCCCTGGGCTGCTTCCAGGGGGCTGATGGATGTCAGATGCCCAGCCAGGCTGCAAACACACTGGGCTCTCATTTTAATGACAGTGATTCCTGAATTTCGGGCAAGAAACGTCAACATCAGTGCTGCCTTCCTCCCCCTGATGAAAGGGAAACAGATCTATTACTATTTTGTCAGTAAATGTTTTTCCTGGCTACGGGACCTGCTGGCTCTTCAAAGGCAAGTGAAAATTTGGTTTCATCCAGCTGTTCCCATGTGCTGGGAGCAGGGCCGAGGTGGGAAACCAGGGCTGGCTGGGCTGTGACGGAGCAGACAGCCAGGGAATGACAGGCTGGGGAGAAAAACTCATCAATCACTGCTCGGGACCTTCCCTGCTCCCAGGTCTCCCTTCTGGCCAGAAACAGAGAGTCTGGGAGCAGAGGCAGCAGCAGCTGCCTGAGCAGGGGTTAGGGCTGACATCCCTGTGCTGAAGGGCAGTGTCGTCTCTGAGGGGGATTCATTAGGGACACCCAACTCCAGCCAGGCTTAATGCTGAATGACTGGTGTGGATCCTTCCCTTCCTAATCCCATTGGGATATAAATGCTGTTGGCAATGGAACATTCCCCCACCTGCTCTGGAGAAGGACTTTGGGCAAGGGCAGGAAGTGACAGGACAAGGGGGAATGGCTTCCCACTGCCAAAGGGCAGGGTTAGATGGAATATTGGGAAAAAATTCTTGGCTATGAGGGTGGGGAGACCCTGGCACAGGTTACTCAGAGAAACTGTGGATGCATCATCCCTGGGAGTGTCCAAGGCCAGACTGAACGGGGCTTGGAGCAACCTGGGATAGTGGAAGGTGTCCCTGCTCATGGCAGGGGGATGGAACATGATGGTCTTTAAAGTCCCTTCCAACCCAAACCATTCCATGATTCTGTGATTTCTCCTTCACTGGGTGAGTGCTCTCCCATTACTCATCCAGGCACTCAGCTGCAGGGATATTAAAAAATTTGTCTGAGGAAGCCAAAGGTTGGTTTGCCCAAGTAGCCATGAGAAGCCAATGGCAAAACTCAGGTTTGAGTCTAGATCCAGTGTGAGCCTTGACTGCAAGAGCATCCTGGATGCCTCTCACACTCCTGAATATTCATGGCAAATCAGTGTTAGCAGCTCAGCAGGGAGCCTGACCAGGGTCTGCCCAGGCTCTTTGCATCCCAGCCTGGGTATCCACATGGGGCTGCCGGGAGCGGGGCGATGAAGAAAATTAAATGAAACCTCAGCCGACAAACCTGACAGTGGCCTAATTTGGGACGGCAACACGCCCCAGGCCCCGCCTGCGGGGCTGGGAGAGCAAACGGCTCTAAACGCTCCAAAAATCCCTGCATCCTGCGCCCGCGCCCCAGGAGACTCAGAGCCCCCGGGAGCATCCGAGTGCTCCCGGACCCGCCGGAATGCTCCGCACACCGGGACGGTGGGAGCAGTCAGAGGGAGCTGTCACTGCCAGCACTGCATCACTCCCAGCTAATTGCTTGGGATGACTCTGCAGGGCCACGGCTGGTGCTTGCAAAACCCAATCCATCAGTGGTTCCCTCGGGAACAGTGGGATGCAGAGCCGCTCAGCATCCCTGGGCACTCACCTGGGACGGGCTTTCGGCAGCTGAGGCGCCAGATTTTCTTGTGCCTTGTGCCCCGGCTGATTTTGCTGGTGCTGCTCTGCAGCCCTGCGGGTCCCATCCGCTGGCTCTCCTGCCATCCATCCACACGCGCCGTGTCCTCCCCGTGCCTCTTAACCTTGTGCATGTTTTTAAATGATGACGTTTCCTTTGGCTTGCACAGCATTTTATTTGTTCTTTATAGCCCCGGTCTCACACAGGGTGGATGTTGCTTGGAGAGAAATAGATGCAGTGGGGAGGGGAGGACGGGCTGGCTCTCGAGGTGTAACCCTGGCTTTGACATTGACTCTCCACAGGCCCAGTGTCCCCTCTGCCTGTAAAACAGGGACAAATGACATTTGCCTGCTGCTGGAGAAGATGGGATCCTCTTAGATTAAAAGCAGTTTTTTAAACCAGGTGGCCCTGCAAGTGTGGGGAGAGGGGTTATTATAAATCATAGAATTATAAATCACAGAATCATTAAGGCTGGAAAAGACCCTTCAGATCATCAAATCCAACCATCAACCCAGCACCACCACTGTATTATGAGGTCATATTGCTCATATTATGAGCACATCTGGGGTGGACAAGGTTCATGTGCCTTTGGGTCATCACTAGTGCTTGACACGGACACTGACCACAAAGCTCAAAGCAGAGGGGCTTCTCTGCTCTCGGGGTCTAAGGAATTTGGTTAAATTAAGCCCAGTCTCAGTGTATACATCTGTTCCCTCCGGAGCTGTGTGACTCACAGCACTGCTCCGATGCCAGCGAGGATGAGGAACCAAGAAAACACCCTTGCACTTGTTCTTCTCCCTGCCAAGAAAGCTGCAAGAGGTGCTGGATGCTGCTCTTCCAGAGGTGAGCGAAGGTGGGTTCAGCTCCTTCCCACCTCCCAGGGAGCTGAGGGGGCACCCAGGCCGAAGCAGAGGGGATGCACCCACCAGTTGCGAGATGGTCACCATCCAGCCCACTCCTCCCCGTGTGGGATGAGGCGTGAGCTCACATCCAACACCTGTAAAGCCTCTCACCCCTGGAGCCTCGTTTGGTGGCTTTTTCTTGAATTATTAATTACATTTCCACATTAATCTTTACATCCCTGCCTGCGAGTTGCCGCACTGTGAAACACCATCAGGCCTTTGCTGTTCTGTCCCAACCATTCCCTTTGTGTCTCCTCCAGCCAAAAAATGGGGTGATGGATGACCTGGAGTCAGCGAAGGCAGCACACAGCTTCCCAAGGGACGCCAGGCCACATTTCTCCACAGTGGCAGACCCCAAGTCATACCTGGAGGCAGCCCAAGCTGGCTGGCCAGCTGAGGAGGAAGAGGAGCTAATGGATCCCACCGGCTCTCACTCAGCAACAAACAAGAGCGATTAATGCAAAGTGCAAGAGACTTAATTGGACATTTAACCCAACTCTGGCACTGCAGGCCTTGTGCTGTAGCTGAAGAGAGGAAAGACAGAGCCAGTTCTCAGCTCCAGGCTCCTCTCCCGAGCCCAGGGCTGTAACCAGATACCCCCTCGTTGCACCCCGACTTCTGACAGCCGATTCCCCCCTGAGGGATGCTCGTGTTGGGTGAGTGAAGAAACAGGAGGAGAGAGGAGCTTCATGGAAGCTGACATGAATAAAAACATCCCCAATCTGGTTTTGTTTGTCTTTTTTGATAGCTTTTCTTCTTCTGATTTTTTATCTTTTTCCAATTCTCAGAGAAAAACAAGTTTGGAGAGGTTTCAGCTTTCCCTGCAGTGCTCCGAACACAAATGTAGCAGCATCAATCATCTCCATGTAAACAAGCAGGGAGCCAAGGCCACTGCACCAAGAGTTAGACTTTGATGATCCAAAATTACCTGCAAACTCCTTCATTTTATGCCACTGCCCATTATTCAGGGTGAGGCAGTGGCTGCAAACATGGGAATTCCATAGAAGCTGTAGAGTCACAATGGCTCTTTCCAGAGTAGAAACCCAGAATGATTCGGGTGTGAAGGGACATTGAAGCTCATCTTGTTCCACCCCCTGCCATGGTCAGGGACACCATCTGCTACACCAGGTTGCTCCAAGCCCCGTCCAACTTGGCCTTGAATTCTTCCAGGGACGGGGCCACTACAGCTTCTCTGGGCAACCTGTGCCAGGGCCTGTCCACCCTCAGTGTAAAACACTTCTTCCTTAGTAGCCACACCAAATGCCAAATGAACAGTCAAATCAGCCTGACAGTCTTGGACTGGACAATTCCCAAATCCACAGGCACTCGCCCAATAGCCACTCCAGCATTCCCATCACACATCAGCATTCAGGGGAGTCAGTGTTTGTGTCCTTTACTGTCAATCAGCATTACTGATGAATTTTTATTAGAGCAAATGAACATTTAGCTCATCTCCCCATGGGCCCTTCTCTCCCTGTGGCCCCTCCCATGTGCCACCTCCACATCCCTTCACTCGCTGTTCAGCATCTCAGTACCAGCCCAAGCCCGCTCTGGGATTGATTAAACACCACCAAGGGGTTCAGGGAAGGGATAAAAACTTACAGACCACAAAAAGAAGGGCCAGAAGGAGAAGGCAGCCCGCCCTTGGGCAGATAAGGTGCTGGCACAGCAGGGACCCTCAGCTGTCCCAGGTATGCAGCCAGGATCCCGTAATGCTTCCCAGCCGTGCGGATCCGTAATCAGCTCTCCCTGCCAAGGCAGCGGGGCTAATAAGGGTGATTTATGCAGCGGTCACTAATGGCTGACCTGGGCTCCCATCAATCTCTCCCGGAGCTTTCTGAGGACCGAGGGAGATTACAGCTTTACTGCCAGAAATATGGGAAGCAGTGCAGTGCCGGGATCAGCGCTCCGGGGAGGGGGAGCGCCGTGCTCCCAGCCGGGGGGTGAGGGGCAGGCAGGAGCACCCAGTTGGGCACCAGTCCCACCAGCAGCCGTGATGCCTCCAGACGGTGCCAAATTGGGGCAGAGGAGCAGAACTCGTCTGGAACAGCAGCAAGAGCCACTGTTGGAGGCACCCCTGGGCATCTCTGGGCTCCCACTGCTCTGAGTGCTGCCACAATACCCGGAGGTATCTCACTCTGCTTCTGAATTCAAACCCGTTTCTAAATTCCCTGCTCTGCAGTGAACTGAAACCTCAGGAGTGAACATGAGAGCAAAACTTCTGGGTTGAGATA
This sequence comes from Acropternis orthonyx, assembly GCA_035583155.1. NCBI lineage: Eukaryota > Metazoa > Chordata > Aves > Passeriformes > Rhinocryptidae > Acropternis > Acropternis orthonyx. The sequence continues at coordinate 6,064,870 of JAWWEU010000138.1, read as the reverse complement.
TCCCACATCAGTCACCCGTGGGCACTGAAGCAGGGATGTGGCACTATTTTGCTGAGGCAGCCACAGGGGTTTGCTTTTAAAGTCAAATATACTGAGCCAGCATCATTTTTACAAACGGCAAACAGCAAAGGAAGGGTTAACCCAACCACAGCCCAAACAAAAAAGAGGTGGAAATGGAGATACAGGGGGATAAAAGGGCTCTCAGGAGAGGTCAGCTTGAGAGGAAGAGAAACAGAGGAGAGAAAAGGAATTTGCTTCCACAGAAACCCCAAAGGGTTGAAAGAATTTGTGAACCAAAGGGCACAACCTGACTGAGGTGGGATGTCCCCAGGAGGGGCAGGGACTGTGCACCCAGACACAGCCCTGGGTAGGTGGGTGGGTGCTGAGGTGGGGGGTCAGCCTATTTCCTGGTGAAGGATGCTTTAACAAGGAGGAGGAGGAGGAGAGCAGATTCATGGATGGGCAGGGTGGGAGCCTCCAGCAACACCTCAGCAACAGCAGTTTTCTCCTTGGCCTGGGATCATTAGGCAGCACATTGGCTCAGACATGAACCCAGGGGCATTTCAGATGCTCCCAGCTCCTGCCTTTCTCTCTCTGCTCTAGGCTGGCTCCTCAACTGGTTGCTATGGGGAGGAATAAGTGGTGCCCTGGATGGATGGGGAGGGGATGTGCTCTGCTCAGGGACTGCCACTCCTCATGGCAACACTAAATTTGGCCTGATGGACTGGGAATCGATGAGACTCTGGGGACACAGAGCCCAGCTTTCAAGGTAATGCCTCTACCCTTGAACACGACAGTTGCTGGAAATATCCTGCTAGGACAGAGGCTGTGGATGAGGGAGCAGATTTCACCCCACCACATCATTTGGGGCATCAGGGAGAAAAAATGGGAGCGGAACTCCAGGCAGAGTCTGTGATGGATGCAGCACCTCGGTCCAAGCCCAGCTGAGCACTGTGGGCACGGGCCATCGGCTATTCTGGCACATCTCTCTCCTCTTGGCATCGTTAGCCTCCCTCTAAAGCACATTAAACACTTAGCAGAGCCCTGGAGCTGTCCGCCTCCACGCCAGGCAGCAGCTCCAGCCGCTGGGAAGCAATCCCTTCCCTGGCACTGACACGGGGGAAATATGTATTGAGGAGAGGAACGGCTCCAAAAGGAAAGACAGAGAGACAACTTTGTTGTCCTGGCCAAATTGGAGCCTGCCAAATTCCGCTCCTCTAAAACGCTGCCTGCATTTTCAATAAATAACGAGAAATCAAAACAAGCGCGGCTCCCTCCCGCTCCGGCTGCTTTGCGGTGGCTGCGCAGACACCTGCCACATCCACTCCTGGCACCGCCGCGAGAACGGAGCTGCCCGGATCGCTTGCACATTTGTCTGTAAAGCTCATTAAGATCCGGCAAGATGAAAGGCAGCACAGAAATGTAAGATCATTATCGTTATCAAAAGAAACACAGAAAACTGCTGCTATAGAGGCAGATTTGTTTCCATATCGAGAGCTGTTCAAAGTTCGCCGAGACGCTCTCTAATAAGGTGGCTGTTATATGAATCAACTTCAAGAGCTTCTCGCATGCTGGGGAAAACTTCCAAGGACCCCTTTGCCTCTCTCGTCTGTCGCACAAATTTTCCGTGTCATTTCTGACATATCGGAGGCGTTTTTGGTACAGGGAAGGGGATCCTGTCTCCCAGCACTCCGGGCTCGAATGCTGCTGAAGTCACAACACAGTGTGGATGCTCTGGAGAGCAGAGGGATGGGATGGACATTGTGCGATGTGACCAGGGACATCACCCGGCTAATCCCCAGCTACCTCCTCATCCCTCCCCGGGGAGCAAATGCAGGCAGAGGCACCCACATGTGGGATGGGGTCCAGTCCTCACTCCAGCATGCACTGGACAGCACCAGCTGCCTTTCAGAGAATAACAGTTTGGATTTGAATACACAAAATCAAATCCAGAGTGTTCTCCCCAGCAGAAATTCCCCCTGGAATAGCCCCAGAGTGCAGCACGTAGCCATGAGGGCAGGTTTAGCCCCTCAGGTGCAGAGCAGGGACACCCATGGCCCTCACCAGGCAAGGCCTCCACCTCCCACCTCCCTCCAGTGCCTCCAAGTCATGATGCCAGAGACCTTCATGTGTGGAGTCCTGCTTGCCATGGATGCTCCAGGAGCCTCCAAGGAGGGACTTCACATGGGAACACGGCCCCCCTCACACAGGCTGCGAAGACTTTTAAAACAGTTCCTGCACTGGGAGCTTGCTGGTGCCAAGCCTTGGCCTTGGAGCTGGCTGATAGGAATTTGGGTGCAGCATTCCTCCTGCCTGGAGGAAGCAGAAGAGTTAAACTTGCTCAAGGCACCATATTTTTTCCGAGAAGAATCAGTTCTTCCCACACAGGGTCAGTTCTTTTTTGAAACCAGCCTCCCTTTTATCCACAAGAAAATCTGCTCATAATTATAAACCAAGGAAGAAGAGGTTTCTGGAAATATTCATTTGCAGCTGAGCCATTTTCACCCTGGCACAGGCGGAGCCTTCCTCGCTCCCATCTGTCGCGTTCGCGCGGCGGCGGCGATGCCAGCCCGGCTCTGCCACCCAGCGCGGCACAGGCAGGAGGGAGAATGTGACACCATGGGGGGTGGGGACAGGGGGGGCCACTGCGAAACTGGGCAGGACTCGGAGCTCGCGTCCTGCCCAAGATGTTCAACTTACACATGAACAGCTTGGCACCACGAGGGGCTGGGAGAGGAGGAGGAGGAGGAGGAGGAGGAGAGGTGCAGGCGTTGTCTGAGCACTGTTAGGGAAGAGATGAATGGAAAAGCCTCACAGTACTGAGTTTGATGGAATCTACAGAGCCCAGACCATCTCTTCAGCTGTACAGCACAGAACTGGAGCACAAGGTATGCAAAACCAGGCAGCCAACGTTCCCTCTGCCCACCCAGAACCTCTGCCTGGCCCAGGTGATGGGATCCTTGCTCCTTCTGCAGGGAAACCTCTACAGCTTCTCCCCATCCAGTCTCTCTCGTTCTTCTGTAGCCACATCCCATTTATGGACATTGCCATGAATAAATCAATTTGCTGCTTGGTGCCTCCACCTTCAAATATTTATAGTCTGTTATTATACTTTTCACTCCCTCCCTGTACACACGTGCCCTTTCTTTTAAATGTCTCTCCACCAAACTCTGTATATTTAGTTCTTTTAATCCCTCCCCATAAATCTACCCTGATCCACTCCCAGCACTGTATCCATTCATTCCTGTGGATGAGAGGCACCACGGCGGATGGACATGGCAGAGCTTCCAGGAAGGGCTGTTGTCATCTCTCTTCATGGCCTGGGGACCAGGCTCAGAGTGTGTTGGGCTGCTCCAAGCATCTCCTAGGCACCTCCAATAGTTCCCAGCACCAGGTTCCAGTCAAATTCCAGCTTTTTGCCTTCGCTGAATTTCACATGTTCTTATTTCTCTCTTTTTTTTTCTCCCCCTCCCTTCCCTCAACTGCAAATGACAAAATTGTAAGCAGCTCTCAGACAAGTTGCAAACCCAGAAATCATCTATTTCTGGAGACTGAATTTTAACTTCCTTTCTTATTTGCAAATTGCCTGGAAGCAGCTTGTGAGCACTAGGAAACCGGGAGTCAGGAAAGGCTGCAAGTTCACACACCATGTGGGATCCTTCCTCAGTCTGGCAAGCTCTGAGCCATCAGGAGCAGCACCCCTGTTCCCTATGTTCAACATCCCCATTTGGGAATCGTGGAATCATGGAATGGCCTGGATTGGATGGGACCTTAGAGCTCATCTTGTTCCAAACCCCCTGCCATGGCAAGGGACACCTTTCACTAGCCCAGGATGCTCCAAGCCATGTCTAACCTGGCCTTGGACACTTCCAGGGGTGGAAGAAGCCTGGATGCTCTACAGGGCTGACCCTTGCCCTGCAGCACCCCCATGACATTGCTCCCCACCCTCTCCAAGCTGGAATGAGGATGGGATATGCAGGGACAGAAGGTGCTCAGCGCGGCAGCTCTGCCTCAGCCAGCCCTGCTCAGGGAAGGTTTGGTTGAGGAATGGGAAACCAAGTTCATCTTTAACAGAGAAGAAAAGAGGGAAGGCAGAGCCTGCTGAGGGAAGCAGATTAGCTTGTGCCAGGCAGGCCCCAAGCAGAGCTGCAATATCTACTCAAGTTTATAATTTGTTGTAATGAAGCTGTTTCAGGCAACAAACCCTGAGTGGCCACAGCCAATGGAGCCGGTGACACAGAGCCCTGGGATTACAGCCTGCCATGGAGTCCTGCCCCTGCCAGGATAACCCCCCAGATAACCACAAAAAATGACCAATTAAACAGTCTGTGTGAAGCCATCGGAAAGGCTGAGGGGATTTAGTGAGCTCAGGATGGTTTTTCTAGTTGAAGGATCAGAAGAATGCACTCCCCCCACACAGTTACTGTGGTGAAAGCACATTTCCAAGGCTGCAGTAGAACATCCCCAGCTCCATGGCTTGACCAGCTTTGGGCAAACTTCCCAAAGTGGGAGCATCTCAGTCATCCCAGCCTCCATTTCCACAGCCAGCCTTCAACCCAAGCACAGTCATGGATGTGGGGAAGTCCTCAACACCCAAAATGTTGGAGGAAGGGACAGCCCTGAAATCACTGGGCTGCATGTCACTGAGTTCCAGAATGGGGTTAAACCCCATTATAAGCCTTCAGCCCCTTCCTCTCTGAGCCCCCTTTTTTTCCCAACCCAGCCCTTCAAGACTTGCCTAGGGCTACATTTCCCACCCATCAGGTGCAGCTTTTTGTGGCCACTCAAACCCTGCTCAGCTGGAAGCTCTTATGCCGTGAAACCAACCTCTCTCCCCTCACAGCTGTTTCTGTGTCCCTCTGCAGATTTGGGGGCTCTCAGCCATGCAGGCAGAGCCGTGTCAGAAGACTTTGTGTTCACCTTCAGGGGTTGCTTTTGCTGGAGAACATGTGCCATGTTCCTGCCCTTGCCTGCTGCCACGGTGAACTGGGATCTCTGAGCTCTGTCCCAGTCCAGGTCAGGTGAGGTGGACTGGTATCCTAGAGCAAGGGGTTCCCCTCCATCAGGACATGAACTGCTCCCTGGTCCCCGACCTCTGAGCAACATGGACTGTAATTATCCTCTGGCCCTCGCACAAATTGCTCATTTGACTTTGAGCGCTGAGTGCTGACGCGCTGGCTGGGTTTGAAATGGGGGCTTAAATCAAAGTGCTTCCTCCAGGGAGCTGGGGGAGAAAGAGACAATTAGATTTGAGCCCTGAAGTTTTACAAGTCTAATAAATTTCCTGGTAGCCTGTGGCTGCTGGGCTGCTGCGGAGAGCCAGGCGAGAGCCCTCGGTGGGTGAGAGCATTTCTCAAGGCAGGGAGCCACAGAGGCACCACACAGATCTGTCTGCAGGGGCTGACTCGTCTCACCCCCTTCACTGCCCCCCCTGACTGCTCTGGAGCTGGGATGGGAACTGGGGATGGGGACAACACATCCCTCATGTCCACTGCGACCACAGCAGGGGGACAGTGCAGCCGGGAGTGACAGTCCCAAATCCCACTCTGCCCATCCACAGTGGCCTCAGGGCTGGTGGGTGGCAGAGGAGAAGAGGAAGGTCAGAGCCAGCCGGGTGGAGGGAAGCAGCTGGACACAGCAGGAAAAGAGCATCTTCTTAATTGTGTTTCACAGCACTGCTGGAAAAGGGGTCGTGGCAGAGAGGTGACAGAGGTGTTGGCACTGACACAATGAGCACCTGGCAGGCAGAAGGCAGGGCAGCCCTGGAAGGGGTAGCAGAATCACCTCCAAGCTCCTACACCCCTTGGAAGGCACAGACTGGCCTGCAGCTGCTCATTATTCTGCCAGAGCTGCTCTTCTTCTACCAGGACCTAAACACACCCTACTTCACCTCAGCAATGCTAATGGGGGAGAGGATGGAGAAGGAAGTTCCCTTTCTCCAGGAAACTCAGCTTCTGACAGCCCCTGCAGCAAACCCTCTGCTACCACTGCCAAGGCTGGTCCCACCTGGGCTGGATTTGTATCTCCTCCCACGGGCAGGTGAGGTGGAGCAGCTGGATGATCTGCTCTGGGGCTGTACCTGGGGGAAGCACGTACCAGCACAGTGACCTGTCTGCGCCTGCCTGGGCTCTGCGGGGGCTCTGAGGCAGCACACCCGGGGTCCCTGGGGCACTGTGTGCCACAGAATCATGGAATGGTTTGGGTTGGAAGGGACCTTAAAGCTCATCTCATTCCAATCCCCTGCCGCGGGCAGGGACACCTTCCACTAGTCCAAGTGGCTCCAACCTGGCCTTGGACACTTCCAGGGATGGGGCAGCCACAGCTTCTCTGGGCAGCCTGTGCCAGGGCCTGCCCACCCTCACAGCTAGGAATTTCCTCCCAATGTCCAATCTAACCCTGCCCTCTGGCAGTGGGAAATCATTCCCCAGCTGGGACAGTGCAGGAGTGAGGCAGAGACACTGCCCAGTGAGGAGGGGTCTGGGTTAAAAATTAAGAGCCTGTGGCTCCCTGGGAATTCTCCTCCTGTGCTGCCTTGTCACAGGTGTGGTGTCCTCTGTCCCTGCCCTGGCACTGCCAGGTATGGGGGCACATCTCTGGAGAGGAGCAGAAGTGCCACTGTCAGCTGGGCCCTTTTTCTGTGCACTGGAGAAGCAGCTCCTCTGCTCTGTCCCCCACTTCTGTGGCCACCTCTAGTGTTTGTTTAACATCAATTTGCTGTAAATTACGTATTCCTCTGACATGATGTAAAATATGTTTTATGTTCTCATTTTCCCCCTGTCTTCCTGCTAAACCTTTTTCTTTTCCAATTTGAGCTGGATACGCTGTGCTGGGATTAGCAGAGATGTGTTTAAGCAGCCAGTCAACCCTCAAGCATTGCTCATAAAGCCTGGAGGTCTCTGTGAGTCCCTCGCTTTTGTCGCTGGTGACCATAAATCCACATTTCTTGGGGGATTTCAGCTCCCTCCCCTTTTCTTTCCTCTCTCCCACTTCAGGCAGGTGAGGGAAATGGACTGTGTGGTGGCTGGAGCTCGGCATCACACAGAGCAGGACCATGTTCTGGTCTGGAACAAAGTCTGTTCCCCAGCTCCTCCAGGTCATTAGGCAGGGGGACACATCAAGGCTCATCCCCTCTGTGGTTTTCCAGGCTGGGAGCACAGGTGGAGAGGGATTTGGGGGGCCTCAAGGCAGCAGACACAGGCATGAGCAGTTGAAAGGTCTCTCCCCACAGCCCATCATCAGGCTGGGAGCTGTGAGCCCCTGAGGGAGACACAGAGGTGCAACACCAGGGTCCTCTCATCCCAGAGGGGCAGGTTTGGGGGAGACCCAGCCCAGCCTGGAAGCACCCCCACATTGCAGAGGGCAGTGGGGGAGCCCTGTGGTTGGCTGGCCACTGTCCCCCACTGTCCCCCATGCCTCGTGCAGCAGCAGTGTGCAGGACCCTGGGCACAGGCTGGTAATCTCGATGACAATGGGGAGGAGAGAGCTGGGCTGGGGGAGTTGGATCTCCCCCTTTAAATCAAGTATTTCCTTATATGGGCATTGCAAACCCCTCATCCCAGGCTGAATTCTTGCATTTTTCTCCAAACTGGCATTTCACTGCAGATGAATCCATGCCACCCACTCCAGCACTGGGCTGTGAGGCTGCCCGTACTTCCCCCACTTGTGTTTTGTCTTGTGTTTTTGGATGGAAACTAAAGTGTTGGAGCATTGGCAAGGAATAGTGTATCATGAACAAACAGAGCCTGGGCTGGGTCCAAACACCCCGGCCAGGATGAGGGGGAGTGGACATGGGATCTCACACCATCAGTGTCTCCATCACCTGGAGGTGGTCGAGGAGGGAAGATCCAGGGCTGATGGGGCACCAGCGGGGCTGTGAGCAGGTCCTGCCTCCCTCGAGATGGGCTTTAAGGTCTATTCCAACCCAAACCATTCTGGGAATCTATGTCGGTCTTCCACAGGAAATCTGCTGAAGCCATAAAGACTTGGACAGGGGAGATCTCCATAGAAGGATAGATAGATAGATAGATAGATAGATAGATAGATAGATAGATAGATAGATAGATAGATAGATAGATAGATATAGATAGATATGACTTACATATTTATTTATATAAAAGGGAAACAGGACCCCTTGTTTTTCTCAGGAGCAGGGGCAGATTTTGCTGCAGTGTAAAAGAGCAGGAGGAAGGGCTGGCAGTGTGCACAGAAGCAGGATCGGGCCAGGCGGCTCCAAGCTTTGTTCCTTCCAGGCGGGTTTGGGATTTTTTTCCCCCTCCTTTTCTTCCCAAACGCGGGTGAAGATGGGGAAGGAGCAGGTTATGCAAATACTCCTCGGGCAGCTTTACCTGCCGTCGCCCTGGCAACGCGGAGTGCAGGCAGCGGGGTGCGGGCAGGGCGAAGGGGCAGCGGGGTGCGGGCAGGGCGAAGGGGCAGCGGGGTGCGGGCAGGGTCTCCCGGACTCTGCCCCCCCGGGACCACCGCACCCTCCCTCCACCCTCCCCTGGCGCAGCGGGACAGCCCCCCTGGGTCCCGGAGCCAGAACCGCTGCCCCCCTCGGGCATCCCCAGCAGCCCCCGGGAGCTCGGGGACCAAGACCCCGCGAGCAGGGAGCAGAGGGCAGCAGGGAGTGAGGAAGCCTTATCACCTTTTTCTTTTAATTTTCCAAGTGCACCATAAAAATTATTGTCCCGGGGACATGTGTAACTAATTAAATGGTACAGGGAGAAGAAAAACACAGATTTTTAAGAGACTTTGAATTATGTCTGGAGGTGAAGGAGTCGGCAGGCTCGGGGAATAATTAATCACCAGAGGTGAGATGTCCTGGCTCCCTGTGCCAGCACTTGTTCCCGTCTGCCAGAGCTCACGAGGCACCAGCCACTGCCAGCACCGGGAGCAGGCATGGAGCTGGCACAGGGATTGTGGGTGTCTGCAGAGCCCTGGGAAGAGCCATGTGCCTAAGGAGCACCTTCACTCCAGGCCACCACCACATCAGGAGCATCCTTCCCAAGCAGCTCCATGGAGGCTCTCATGGAATGCACTCATCTCTTACTACATGTTCTGCTCCGTTCAACTCACCCGTGAGGATCACCGAAATCCCTCCCATGTCCCCTCAGCAGCCTGAAAGCAACACAGGGAGCCAAACACCTGGACTGCACTGCAGCAACCCTCTATCAGAGCACATAATTTAAAAAGCATCCCAAACTCAGCAATGGTCCAGGTAAAGAGGCTGAGAAGACTCCAAAGGGAAAGAAAATGTTGGGGCACCTCTGAGTTCACCCCAAAAGTCTCTCAGTCCCTGCCTGAGCTGAGGAAGCTGTGGAGGTGGCATTGCCAGTTGCTGCCCCAGCTCCGAGGTATGCTTATGGATGGGGCACCTCTCTGCAAAGGTGCCCACCTGGAACAAGGAGCAGGGAGGGTTCTGACACCCTGGCAGCCCTCCCTGGCTGCTGCCTACAGAGTGGGGGAGCCACATTCCTGCCCCGGCCTGTGCAAACATGGCCCAAGGAACCTCCCGGTCTGATGGAAGGTGTTATGGGCTCCCAACAGAGCACTGGAGTCCTGGGAGAGCCTGAGTGCAAGTGGGTGGGCAAGGCAAGGGGTCCCCAGCCTGGGCACAGCCCCCAGCCTTCTGCCGGGAAACTTAAAATTATTAAAATATTAGGGAAATTTTAATCTCAAGCTTCTCTGCTACACCCGCCCCCCCCCCCCCCCCCCCCCCCAACCAATGCCCTCCCCAGAGCTGGGGCCAAAGCAGCTCTGGGGGTGCTCCATGGGTGGGGGGCAACGTGAGCAGGGTGGGTATGAGCATCTCTGAGGAGCACAAGCATTTTTGAGAGATGACCAAACACTTTCCAGTGGAATGCTGTCGTCAGGAAATGCTGATTCCACACACTAGAAGGGCTTTGTGGAAACATATATATTTCATCAGTGTGTTTTGTGAATAATTATGAAAACATACTGCAAGGTCTGAGGGTTCCGTTACAGTTTTAGTATTTTCCCTCTTAGTTGAAACATCAAAATCAAACCAAAGTTCTTCAAAAAACACTTTCAAGCTTTGTGAGAGATTTTTTTTTTAAAGATAATTCCCTTATTTATTAAATGACAATTTTATTTCAATTTTATATTCAGGTGAAATTTCTAGATTTAAACTTTGTCCTCTCCCAGGGAGTGAACAAAGAGGTGTCAGGGATTCCTGGCTGCACCTTTGTTGTGAACCTGACCTTGAGCCCGGCGTGTCATGGGAATGCTGAGGAAGGACTGGTGGCCTGATTTGTGTTTGAGCAACAACTGGGTGAGGGTCCACGGTGTCGCATCCTGTATCGATTGTCCCGTCCCTCTCCTGGCCCTGTCCTGTCCCTCTCTGGCGGCTGTGACCTCTGCTCCCTGCATTTGTGCCATGGGAGCAATACCTGCCAGCAGGGAAGGGCTTTCCCAGCTTGGCACCATGTCCCAGGTGATGGTGGTGGGGACACTTGGTGGCTCTTCCCTCCCATCACACGTGTCCCAGCAGTGTTCCTGCAGCAGTGAGCAGGGCTGGAATTTTGGGCCCTTCCAATTAGCATTTTGCTCACCAGAGGTGTGAGTAACCAGCACCTGGGGGCCCTCCCAACCCATCTGAACAACCATTTCCATCTCTGGCCACAGCAATTGATGTCCTATTTTCCCTTCATTCATATGCAGGTGGCATGGGAAGGCTGGAGCAGAGCTGGGAGTGGGATGGAGCATCCACTGTCCCCGCACCCCTCACTGCTGGGCACTGAGCTGAGCCCGCTGTTCTGGTTTTACTGGAGCTTTACTGGTTTTCCTCTGCCCCAGTGACACCAGTAGAGCTGGGTCTGTGGTATGGAGGCCAAGCCTGCAGCCCCTCCATCCTGGAGGGCTGGCTGGTTTAACATTCAGCTCAGTCACATCAATCCGTAGCTGTCTGCCAACCACGGGGAGATGTGTCTGCATCATTCCTGCTACTTGGCACAGGGATTGTCAAGGTGTGTGTCTGCCTGGCAGTCCCTGGCTGGGGTGGGCTCTCTAATCAGGAGGGGATTGGCAAAGCAGGGACCCCACTGCGAGGGCAGCCCCATGGGGAGCACAGCCCACGCACAGGTCCTTGCCCGGGCACCATAAATGAGACAGTCAGGAGGGAAGGAAATGGAATGTGAGCACTGAGACTCCTGGTCATCTCCTGCCAAAGCCCCCAGAGCATCGCAGAGACATTGGTCTGTATTCCCTCCGAATTTCCTGCAGCTTCTTGGGGCTCTTCTGGGAGCATGAATTTATTTGATGTAATTTCATTTTGGGATGGTTTTTAAGTAATTAAAAGAGACAACAGAAGAAAAGGCAAAAAATTAAAGGCAGGTATACCAGTGCTGTGAGGGAATTCCCCAGGGAGAATGTAGCTCAGTGAAAGGGACTTAAAATCTTCTCCAAGGAGAAGTGGCTTTTACACTGCTCTGCATAACCAGAGGCTGAAGAGTTTGTCCAAGATACCAGGCACTGCTGGAACTCCACATTCCTCTCCTTGCACTGGGAAAGGGAGCAAATGCTGCCTGCAGGAAAGATTCTAGGACCTGCCAGGAGTCCTTGTGGAGAAGAGGAGCAGGGATGGAAGCTGAGACAGCAGTCCTGATGGGCAGCAGGTCACTGTGCATGGTGAGGTTGGCTGCTCTGGTGGAATTTGGCAGGGCTGTCCGGGAACAGGGAAGTTGCCCTGCTTGTCTGAGATGTGTCTCGATGGAAATCAGTGTGGGACCACTCAGACAAGTTGTGCTGCTAGGGTCACTGCACAGTCCACGGCTCTTGCCCGGGGATGTGTGCTGAGGAAGCAGAAGTCCCTGGCTGCACTCCAGGAACAGATAAGCTGTTTAGTTATAGGATAACTAGATTAACCAGGCTGTGTGGGGACAACAGATCACAACTGCTACGCCAGAGATGTGGGGCTGATTTGTTCCTTGGCCTGTTATGATAAAGCATCAGCTTTGACCTGGAGCAAAAAGAAAGGTGGGAAAAGCTTGATGCAATGTCAGGGGCAGCACAAGTACCAGGGATCCAGCTGGGATAGCTTCTGTGACAACTCAGAGACAGACGGGTGGTGTTGGTGTATAACTCATGCCATGCCAACCCATCCCATCTTCTTATCCCTGGTGAACTGCTGGGATCACAAGGACCTCCAGCTGTGGCCTCCCTTTGCACCAGGGAGCCCCACGCAGCAGCAGTGCAGGTGGGAGGGTGCAATGAGGCATCACACTGGCATTAATTCACGCTAACCCCAGCCTTCCTCCTCCTGCACCGTGGTCCAAACTCAGCGCTGGCTCTCAGAGGCTCTGGGCAGTCTCTGACTGCTCCCCAGGCTTCATCCCACCTCGGAGCTTTCCCAGCCTTTGCAGTGAGAGCTTCCACATCTCCCTGGAAGAAGCACAGGGCTGTGAATTGGTGGCCCAAGTGACCCACCTGGCTTTGCTGCTGGCCCTGGATAAGGCATTTAATGCCTTTGGCTCTTAGCTCATCCTGACTTCTGGAAGCAGCACTACAGACCAGTTGGACATGACTTGGTTAGTTAATGCTTGGTAAGCACTGTTCACAGCGGTTACCTGAAGGACAAGGTTGGGAAAAGATTTTTCTGACTCATAGCAAGTGAATCTGAGACAGGGAGAGCACACAAACCTTCCTAACCATAACACCTAAGCCATAACAGCTTCCTTGGGATCAGCTGGAGAAGGGAGAGCCTGCTCATTCCAGGGACAAGCGCCTCATTTGCAAAATTAAAGGACTGACCGAGAAACCAATTTTTTCGGGCGTGGTTTCTCACTTGGTTGTAGGTGGTACTTACTCTGCTAATTGTCTGTGCCCAGGGTGAGCTGTGCAGGGTGTTTTCCCAGCTCCCGGACCGAGAGGCTGGGCTGGTTCCACATAGAGCTGGGGATCCCTCCTGCACAGGGGAAGGGCTGAAGGTCCTCTCCTTCCCAGGAACGCAAGAGCATCCACGGCATGAGCTGCTGCTGCAAGTGTCTGCCTCAGAGCATGGTCCAGACAGCACAGTTCCACCTCCTCTCCACATCCCTACCTGGGCATCCATCAGGGTCCGTGCTGGGAGCCCCTTTTTCTGAGACATCCCTTTTCCCTTTTGCTTTATTGTGCAGTTCCCAGGGTGTTTTATTTAAATGAGACCTATTTCAGAGACCATGGGCTCAAACTCATGGCCGAATTCTTTCCTCCAAAGAGCCTGCAAGTTTTCAACACTCCTTCAAAGCTCGTCCAAAGGACATGGTCAACTGTGGGTCTGTTCTCCTGCCCCAGGCTTTTGTGTGTCCTTCATCCCAGTGGATTTATACTCTTGGTCTTCCTGTTGCTCCAGGCTCGGTGCACCCAGGACCCAACCAGTTTGTCCTAACATTGGCCTGAGCATGGCTCATTTTGGCTTTCACAGTGGAGCAATCTCTCACACCACAGGAGACGCTGCCATGTACTCATAGATGAGGGAAAACAGCCATTTCCATCCTGGAGAGCATGGGATGCAGAGGAAAGGACTTGCGGAGATGGAATAGGTGTGAAGGGATGGGCAGAGACGCAATGCTGGCTCAGCTGGTCCCTGCCCCATCACGTCCCACTCGGTTTTCCTGGTGGGTTCCTCCCTCCCGGCCCCCCAGGGTGTTTTTTTGCACCAGAGACATCTCCACTTTCCCCACAACACGTACTAAGGCGACCACACAAACCAGAGGATGTGAGTCGGAGCGGCTCTGAGTGCGCAGGGCAAATCTGATCCTGCCAGATTAGGGAAGGCATTAGCGAGGCTTTGAGCCCTTGCCTGGGCCCTGGGTTTATATATGGCCCTGGTCACCGCTCAGAGAGTGCCATTCCATCCATCACGCCCGCCTGCCGCAGCCCTGGCACCCGGCCAGCCAAAGGTAATTTTGTGCTGAGTGATATCAGAAGCCGAAACGAGCCCCACATACTTTGTGTAATTCCCAGAGGCTGTAAAACACCTCAGCCGTCTCCCATCCAACATTTATGTGTTTTGCATTAAACTTCCTCAAATTAGTGCTAAGTGCATTAAAGTTGTAAAAATACCCTGAGTAAAACCCCATTAAATGCTTAAATGGGCGGATGCGGTGCACCCCCAAACCCCTGTAATTTGGGTTTAAATTCAGGAGCCCTGTGAAGCCCAGGGCCTGTGCTGGGAGCAGCCTGGGAGTGCTGTGGTGGAAGGGATGAGCCATCCCATTGCCAGCCCCCAGAGCAGCTTCTTCCCAACAGGGGATTCCTTTGAGACGTCAGAATTTGCAACTCTATTAATACTCACTGGAGCATCGAATGCAGACAAGACAGGCCAGGGGGACAGGAGGGGAGGAGGGAGGCGGGGCGGAAACATCCGGGCTTGGATTCGTGTCGCAGAGTCCCTGGCATGTCCGGGCACAGGGGGTGGCAGAGCGCCTCGGGGTCCGTGAGCTGGCCCGTGCTCTGCTATTGTTGGGGCACAGAAACCCCAGTGCTGCTTCAGCTGCTTGGGACGGAGCTGCTGCCACATTCCAGGAGGAGCCACAGGGCTGCCAGCATGCTGGCAGGGATCCTTTTTCCCCAGCTCAGGTCAGAGAGCCTGGTGGAGAACCCCCTGGCAATGCTGGGGGACATGAGTGAGCCAAAGCACATTTCCTAGTGCTTCCCAAATCCCCCAAGAATTCCCTGTCCCCCGAAAACACTCCACCAGACCCCAAACACCGTGTGCCACAGGGAACCTGGCACCAGGCCAGCCTTATTCATTTCATCCCATCTCCTCTGGCAACCCTGCATGTGTTTGGTGTTTACATCCCGGGATGCCTGGATACAGCCGACCACACTGGTGGTGCTTCCCATCAGGGACTGACATCTTCCTCCCGACGCCGCCTCCACCGCGGCCGATGGTCAGGAAGCAGATTGGCTCCTGCAATTTCTTCTGTGCCAGACTGTCCATGTGAACCCAGTGATGGCAAAGACACGGCACTGACAAGCCTGGGAAGGGAGATGTGCCACGGAATGCCTGCAGAAGGAGGGATGGGAATGGAAGGCAGGGAAGCTTGCCCTGATTGACCTGGGTAAAAGCAGCTCACCACAGGCAGGAGGTGCCCGTGGGGCAAGGGAAGGGAAGGGAAGGTGATGTCCTTGTGTTTGCTTTTCCCGTGTGTTCCCAGAAAGGTGGGGATCTCTTCCTGGCTGGCTCCCAGTTGAAACGATCTGGGAATTGTGCAAACAGCCATAAAACCCCCCAATCTGAGAAGGAAATAGCTCTCCCTTCCTGGTGGCTTTTCCTAAGGGAGAGAATTATCAGCTCAACCTTCAGCTCAAGGAAAGCAGTCCAAGGGTCAGGGACAGGGGTTTGGTGTTTTTGATCCAGAGAGTCAAACTCCAAAAGCTCTGTCCCATTCCCTCTGCTGTGCCCCTGCCTCCCCTGCACATTCCACACCTCCCACTGTTTCCCCAGGCCCACCCAGAACTCAGCCTGGTGAAGAGGCTTCCTGTTTCATCCCATACCATCCCATTCCATCCTGCCCCATTCTATCCCATCCTACCCCATCAGACCCCATCCCATCCCCTTTCCCGTTACCAGTTTCCACCCTGGACCCTCTGTCCCTCGCGAGGCAGGA
The DNA here is from genome assembly GCA_035583155.1 of Acropternis orthonyx. Classification (NCBI taxonomy): domain Eukaryota; kingdom Metazoa; phylum Chordata; class Aves; order Passeriformes; family Rhinocryptidae; genus Acropternis; species Acropternis orthonyx. The sequence goes on along the minus strand of JAWWEU010000138.1, from coordinate 6,049,259 downwards.
GCTGGGGGCATGGCCAGGTCCATGTGGGCTCGTGGCCATTACATTACATTCCTGCTCTCAAAGGTACCTGTCCAGTTTTATTGCTGTCACTTCCCAACCCTTTGGAAACCTTCCCAAGCTGTACTTATGGAATTACTGTTTCTGCTCTGAAGAGAAAAGAGCCAAACCTTGTTGTACTTCCTCCCTGTTACCATCTGAAAGGAGGACTATCTGCCCCACAAAAGACCACATGTTTGGTTAGCGATGTTTTCACTTGTTTGAAAGTGAATTTTAGAATGTCTCTGTCCCTCCTGTGTCTCCTCCATGTTCTCACCAGGGACAGGAAAACCTCTGGTGACTTGTGGTTTTTCCTGCTGGAAATGCTGGTCTCAAAACCACTCCAAGACCGGGGATTTGGTTTGATTTTGTGCAAGGTTCCCAGTTCTCCACATCCCCCCAGCCCCTCACTGATTGTGTGAAAGGTCCCAGGATGGGTAGGGCATGGAGGGAGCTGCCACTGCTGATCCAAAGAGAAATCCAGCATCGACATGAGAAGAATTTGTCGAGTCCCCAGCAGGGGTTGGAGGACCCCAGAAACGAGATGTGGTGCCCTCCCTATTTTAGTGCCAAGCGTCCTGCCGGTTCTGGCAGTGCCAACAGAATCCAGCACTCAGCCAGGCCGGACAGAGATGGGAGCACATCGAGAACAGATTTCCCCACACTCAGGAGCAGCTGTGTCACATTTTGTCCCCCGCAATCAGCTCCAGGACACAAAAATTAGTGGAGAAACTGGGACAAAACTCCAGACCTGAAAACCTCCCAGCAGGTCCAAGTTGCTGCCGAGATGTCCCAGTCTGGATCCCTCCATCCTGCCTGACTGCCACCGGCACCGAGCACGGAGCCTCCGAAGCTTTATGATCAACTGTGTTGTTCTTTTTTAGCAGCCACGATATTTATAAATGGTTGGTAAAATATTTATGTTATGAGCCACTTTGCCTCGCTGCTTTAAAAAATTAATATAACATTAACTCAGCTCTGAACGTTTTGGTTTTTAAAAATTGAGATGAAAATTAAACAATTGCTGAATTTGTGGTGGGAGTAGCATGGCAGCAGGAGTATTTATCACATGCAAAAGCAACGGGACTGCCACTTCTCTGCCAAAGACATCAGAATTCAGGGGTATTTTTATGCCTTGAGTAAATATTCTGAGAGGTTTTTTTTAATAGTTAAAAAAAAAAATAATAAAACCTGGTTGTTAAGGACAATCAAAGCAAATCCAAAGACATTGATGTCATATTTAAAAAAATACAGGAGACTTCAAGATAAACTTTTACATTGGTCAAATATAGAAACTAATTATACCTCCACAGCCCCTACAAGGATTTCTCTGGAAGGTCCCTCTGGTTTTGTCCTCTTTAAAGAACTGCTGATGCTTCGTGGAAAATACAGATAAACAATTTGTTCTCAAGCCCAGCCTGGCTCTTCCCCCTTCCCTTTCTCTCTCTTTTCTCCTCTGCTACTGAGCTCCATGGATGGAAGCAGAGACCAAACTCTGGTGGGGTTGCACTTCGGGGTCTGTTCCAGGCCTGGTGGTCACACCATGGCCACCCCTGGGCAGCTGCTTTGACCCCTTTGCCACTGCCAGTTCCAGGCAGGGCTCAGGCCAGGGAACCGCAGCAGCAGTTTGTAAAACCTCAGGAAAAACTACTTCTTGCTTTCTCTGCTAGGACCTTTCCAAGCCACAGGAGTGTGGTGGTGCCAGAGGTCCACGGTCAGGTGCAGAAAGGGCAGAGTCAGAGGAGGAAGAGGAGAAGGAGGAGGCTCTTGGATGGTTTCCTCCTGCCCTGAAGGCAAATCTTTCTCTTCAAGATGGAACACGCCGGAACCTGCAATAAGCCCTTGACTTGGCTTTCCCAAAAGAGGCAGAAAGGGGTGAGTGAGGAGACAGAGCTCTTCCCATGGGGATAAATAGCCAGTTGAGTAACCCCTGTTTGAGTAACCCTAATAACCCTCTTCCATTAATGCTCAGTGTGAGCTGAGTCATCGGCAGGAAAATGTTCCTACATTTTCAGGAACAACCCAAGATTTCAGAGCCACGCTGGATGATGGCACTTAGAAAGCGATCAATTCCATGTGCTCGTCCTCCCGACCTCAGGTGGCTGGAAAAGGTCTTGAGGCAGGCAGAAAAGTCCCTCTGCTTTCAACTGCCAGGGAAACGCTGATGGCGAATCCAAGGAACGTTCTCATGGAGCAGTTGTGCAAGAGCAGGCTTGTCCATTAGCTGTCAGACCTACCCATGGTTATAAACCCCAAGGTGAAAGGGCTGGGATGGAGCAGCCGGCTGAGGAAAAGGAGGGGGGGAAACAAACCTTGCTGAGCACCGCGGAGGAGAAAGGCTGCCCCAAGTATCAGATCGGGCGTGATAAACCCAACCACCAAGGGAACCAACCAATTACTGGGAGAAAAAGGACATAATGCAGAAGGTTGGGGTGGACTGTCCTGCTGTGGATGTGCCAAGGTCAAGGAGAGAGAAAAACAAGCCCGAGCAAGGCGTGGCAGCAGCAAAGGAGTCAGCAGCCTCCCCTACTCCTCACATTCTTTGAATAGCTACAATAATAACAACAGTAAAATCCAAACTCAACCAAAGACACTGATGTCATCTCTGAAAATATTTCAGAGACCTGCATTTTTTATCCTAATAAAATAAAGGCAGTGATTAATTAAATCCCAGCAGGCCTTAAAAAGGCATCTCCCTGGCTGGCGTGTCTGCTGTCCGCGAGGTGGGATGGGTGCAATGGCGATGACACACTGGGCGGGAACTGGCTATTCCTGAACGGGAAAGGAGGTCACGGGGCTGCGGAAGGACGAGCTCTGAGAAAGGGGAGGTGAGAAACAGAGACATGTCTGTGTCATGGAGGAGAAAGGGTGATGGGGGGAGAGGAGCAGAGTGTCATAGAATCATGGAATCACTGAGGTTGGAAGAGCTCTCTAAAATCATCAAGTCCAACAATTCCACAGCACTGCCAAGGCCACCATTAAACCATGTCCCCAAGTGCCACATCCACAACTTTTTTCGATGCTTCCAGGGATGGTGATTCCACCACTACCCTGGGCAGTCTGTGCCAGGGTTGGACAATCCTATTCACAAAGAAATTTCCTAATATTCAACTTAAACCTGCCCCGGCACAACTTGAGGCCATTTCTTCTTGTCCTGTCACTTGTTTCCTGGCTTCATCCTCCTGTCAGGGAGTTATAGATAGAGAGAAGGTCCCTTCTGAGCCACCTTTTCTGGGGTTTGAAGCCCTCCCAGCTCCCTCAGCTATGCCAGAACTGGGGTTTTAGTCAGTCTCAGCAGCCTGGAGAGACTGAGAGCCCAAACTGACCTGGGAGAAAACCAGCAGAGGAAACATCACACTCTGGGTGTGCAAAGTCAAGTAGGCAGCGAAGGTGTCCTTTGCACCGTCCTTCCAACCACCCAACACTGTTCATGGTGGAGAGAAGAGATGAACGTGGCTGGGCCACCTGTCTGCCAGCCCGTGCCACCCAGGGAAGCCCAAGAGGATGTGCTGGGACCACCACCAGAGCAAGGAGCTGTCCCAGCCCTGCGAGGGTGACTCTCATGCCAGGCTGCCCCCACACCTGCCCTCCAAAGGACACGTTCCAGCCCGGCACAGGAGCAGCCCCGTGGGCCCGGCAGCAGCAGAGGAGCCCCTGCCTAAATTGCTTCATTTAATCTATTGTTCAGCTGACTACATTGAAAATGGAGCATGTAATTGTTTCCCCGAATAGAGTCGAACACCATTAAACGTTGGTCTGAAGCTTTGCCATCCAGCAAATATTCCAGCTGGCTGGGGATCCTTGGGGATTGGCTCCACGTCACCATGGTTACGGACTGTCCACAGCTTTATTCCTACAGTCAATTAAAAAGCCCGTTTTCCGAGGTGGCTGTGCCCAGGGGTTCGCTGGCACACAGCCCCTCGGGGTGCCTGTCCATGAGCACACCCACTGACAGCAGGAGAGGCTGGCAGGGACGGACATCCCAGCCACGGCACTGTGGGCTTTTCAGGGAAGTCAGAATTTGCCAACAAAAGGTTTGTAACTCCAGGTGAGGGATTGCATTGTCTCTCCTGCCTATTTGTCCGTCTTCCATGGGTGTGACAGAGGTGGCCCTACAACAGGAGCAGGTGAGAGCTGTGACCATTGGATGAGGATCAAGGGAGCAGAGAGGCTCTTGAAGGAACTTTGTGCCCTCAGAAGGATGAGCTGGAAGCACAGCTCAGCTGCCAGGAGGAGGTTGTGGTGTCCTTGGGCACATTTTTAGCAGCAGAGTTGTGAGACCACCTTCCCAAGCAGGGAGGGGAGTCCCAGGGAGGGTCTGGCTTTTATGGAACCATACAATTGTTTGGGTTGGGAGGGACTTCAAAGCTCATCCAGTCCCATCCCTTGCTATGGGCAGGGACACCTTCCACCAGCCCAGGTTGCTCCAAGCCCTGTCCAACCTGGCCTTGGACACTCCCAGGGATGGGGCAGCCACAGCTTCTCTGGGCAACCTGTGCCAGGGCCTGCCCACCCTCATTTTTCTTCCATCTCTCCCTTGTTCTATCGCTACATGTCCTGCTAAAAATTCTTTTCCCAGAGAGACTTTGGGAGCCCAAGGCAGAGATGGTGCTGTAGAGCTGAGGGAGAAGCACAGCCAGGATGTTACTGGCCACATGGAAAATCCTCCCACCACATCCTTCTGCAAACAGGGGTTGGAATCTGGAAGATTTGGGAAATCAGGATGGAGAAGAGATTGTTCCTTGAGTGGCCAGGATCCTGTGATGGAAAGAAAAAAGGAAAGAGGGAAAAGGGGAAAAGGAAAAGGAAAGGGAAAGGGAAAGGGAAAGGGAAAGGGAAAGGGAAAGGGAAAGGGAAAGGGAAAGGGAAAGGGAAAGGGAAAGGGAGAAAGAAGGCAAGAGAGAGCAAGGGAGGGAGGGAGGAAAGGAAGGAAAGAGAGGCGAGAACAGCGAAGGAAAAGCCTGCACACAAATGAGGCTTAATTATCCTAATGGTGTGTAGCTGATTATCAAAGCCAACATTTAGGGCTGGGTATCGGATCCCATCTGGTCTCTGCACAGCCTGGGGAGGGCCGGGAGAAAACAAACTCCGGCTAAATCCCTGCGAGTGCCGGCTGTGGGGGCTGTGCCGGGCACCCTCCCTGGGCTCCACAGAACATCCTCTTCCCCCTGCCTCCAAACCACCCTCCAGGGCTGGACCCTCAGGGGCTGAACCCCACCAGTCCCCCAAGTCCCCAGACACAGCTCTGGGGGCTGTGTTTTATCCTCAGGTTGTTCCCAAAGCAGAATTCCTCATTACGTTCCATGAGGAATTCAGCACTCTGATTCGGTGAGGGAACCAGCTGCTTTATGAAAGAGAATTTTTGAATCCTTTTGTCAACAGCTAAATGTTTCAGTTGACAGAGTCAATGCAAGATGCGATATTATAAATATTAGATTAATTGTATTGTATAGGATTTATATCACATAAAGATCCAAGGAGTTATTTTTACCTCTGCGAAAAATAAAGCAAGGGAGTTAAAGTGATTTGTTCAGACACATTCCTCTCAAAAACTTTGTCAAAAGCAGCAGATTCCCCGGGAACACTTTGATTTTGATAAAACTGCATTTCTCAGTAGGAAAACCAACCTGTCAACAGTTCCAGGCTGAGCCCTCCCACAGAACTGGGCTGGCTCCAGAGGGGCTGGTTTCCTTCCCGGGGGCCATGGGAGCTCAGTGGTCCCCCCAGGGCCATCCTATCCCTCCAAGGGGCTGCACACCATGACAGTCAGGGGAGTACTATGAATTCCATCACCCCAACAATGCCATGTACATCCTGACCTCAGAAATGCTGCTCATTGCTCTGACAGCTCTCACTGGAATGGGATGCTGCAGCCAGGGGCTGATCTGGAATCCGAGGGCCTTCCCAAGCCCCAACCCTGCTCAGTCACTGCCCTGAAGGATCCCCAGGGATCTGTGCACACCCCAGCGGAGAGATGGTCTGGGAGTCCCTCCATGCACGGAATGGACAGTAACCATCAGTTTGGCTCCTGTTCATCAGTTTTGCTTTGCCAGCAATAAAAAATATCCAACCTGAAATCCCTCATCGAGTAATCAGCTCTAGCCATGTGCACACCCTGTGTGGTCAGGGCTCCAGTGTGTCAGGCTCTCCCAGCTCTCCCCATGCCCTCTGCCTCCCCTCCAACCCAGCCCAGGTAACATTCCTCAGATCTGAGGCATCCAGGATGCCTGGCAGTGCTGAGCCTCTACTCCAACAGGCACTGGGATGGGATGTGTCCTCCTGGGAACGCCGCATCCCTGCCCAGGAAACATGGTCCTGCCAGCTCCTGAGAGTCTACAGCCTCCACTTAAACCCTTCATAGGTGATGGACCTCAAACTCTCAAGCCATGTCCTTCTGTCCCTGGTGATGGTCTCAACTGGATCGACATCTCTGGTGTGCACGTGCATGTCCAAAGCATCTCCAGCTGCTGATGGATGCACTTGGAGCAAAGATTATTGTGTGTTTGCTCTCTCTCCAAGCAGACACTTTGCTCTCTCTGCCGAGTGTTGGGCTGGTGATCCAGCAGCTCCAAGGAGGGGGTGCCCCCAGCCCCCTCTGGTCCCACCTCACCAGATTTCCTACAGCCTTTTCCCAGGGCTGCCTCTGCTGCTTCCCCTCCAGTCCCGACTCCGGCGGCTGCTGCTAAATTTAGTGAGGAGCTTCTGTCCATTCTAATACTAATAGGCCCATTTTTAATAATGATGTTTTCACAGCAATTTCAGCCCATCACGGTGTCACAGGGGTATTGATGGAAAAAAGCCTCTAATCCCTGTTAATAGATTCCATTTGACAGTGAACGTGTCTCAGTGTTCATTCCCAAAGGCCCCAGTGGTTTCAGTGTCACTTATGGCTGACCTTAGAGGGTAACAAGACCTTCTCCAGAAGAATGGCCCAGTGTCCATCTAGAATGGGGCTCCTGGCCCCCTGACTCCCTTTCCCCACTTCTCAGATGACAGGGCTTACTCAGAAAGTCTGTTTTGGGAGGTCCCATGGGGTGGGTGTTTTATTTGCTTTTTCTTCTCTCCTGGACATGAGCTGGACACAAGGGTGGGTGCTTCATCTTTCACAGCTCAGGAGATTTGCTCCTAAGCCTTGCTGCCGGGAAGAGAAAAATCTTCCTTCTCCATGGTATGAGATGGGGAAAGAGGAGACAAGGGGAGGAGAGCAGTGCCTGCTCTGAGGAGCCAGTGGGAGCTGCCGATCCCTGTGGTCCCAAATCACCACTGGATGGGTAGAAGGTGGGTGTGCATGTCAAGGAACCATCCTGAAGTCTGGCAATGCCCCCTGAGCCATCCTGTGTTCATAAATATCCCAGGAAACACCTGCTGGAAGGTGTCAGACAGCACCTAACAAAGCTGCAGGTCCAGAATTCATTAAACAGGGAAGAATAATTGACAGTTCCTCTCCAAGTGTGGGGAGCTGAAGCAGGACCCTCCGGCTGGGAGCAGGTCCCACCAATTGTCCCCTTGGGGAGGGGGACAGAATCCATCCCCCCGCACTTCACAGGATGGACAAACAGGAGGAGATGGTGTGATGGAAGTGCCCCGTGGCCGGACACCCTCCTGCTGAGCTGCAATGGGCCATGAAGGTGAGAGAACTCCCCATCCCCTGCACAGGCCCTCAGACCCCCGTGAGGCTCCCCCAGCCCGAGGTGGTCTGGAAATGGGCAGGTCATCCCTGTCTGGCTGTGAGCCCTGACCCTGCCAGCCCCCCACCCCTGACCCCTGCTCCCCCTCCGTGCTGTCTTGTTCCTTCCCCTCCTGTCCCCTCCTTTCATCCCCCTCGGATGCAGCAGCTCCGTGTGTGTCCAGGGGCTGGAGGCATGAGCCAGGGGCCCCTGGCAGTGGTTGGGGGGGCAGGAGGAAGGGCAGAGCCCTGCTGTAGCTCACAGCTAAATGCTGCCTTTCACTCCAGCATTCCCGAGGAAAGTAATGAGAATAATTAAAGGTAATTTCATTTATTTCAGCTCCAGCGTGTAAAGCAGAAGGGGGTGGTGGGTTTCCAGCCTTTCACTGTAGGAGGGGAGGGCAGAAAGCAGAGCTCTAACACTGAGCTGCACACAGGGACGGCAGGAATCCCCCTTTCCCACCTGGGGCCACAGCCCCTCTGTCCAGACCTGGCTGTTTGTGGTGCTTCCCTGGGAGAGGCGGAGCCACAGTGGCGCTGGGCCACTCCCAGCAGGGAGCTTTCCCTTCAAGAGACCTGTGCTGGATACACCTGAGCCCTGCACTAAAATAGCCTGGAGAGAGGTGTGGAGCAGGGAGAACTTCCCTGGAGCAGGGCTTTCCCAATCCCTGCACAGGGAACAGAGAGTGATGCTCGCTGAAGCAGTGCCAGCTCAGCTCAGGGGGAGCTGTGCCTGAGAGTCCGTCGGAGGGCGGGGACAGTGGTCCTGGGGAGCCAGACCCCCCCAAAGTGGTGACAAGGGCACTACCACTGCCCTGCATCACTGCCTGCCCCGGGGAATCAGCCCTGGGATCCGGGAGCAGGACTTTAATGGGCTGTTAGTCACAGAAACACCCCGACTGAAGGGATCTAATTGGATGGTGATGTTGCTGAGCTGGGTAATTAGGAGACCATAAACCACACAGGTCACAGCTCCTCCAGCAGCGCATTCCATCCACTGCTCCAGGAGCCAGGTGAGCCTCCCCAAGCCCTTCTGTGTCACATGGAGATGCTTTTTGGGGACTACAGAAACTCTTCCTTTATCCCAAGACTTCACCTCCATCCTCAACATCACAACAGCATCCCTGGGTGGCTCCCGGTGATGAGAGAGCTGAGAAAATGCCACTTTCCAAAACGTGATCATTCTCTAACATATTGCATCACAGGAAATTGTATCCTAGAGCATCCCAAACTACCTCCCTGCAACAGAGGGCGGGTGGGGACAGGGTGGCAGCACTGCCAGGAGGTGATGGAGCAGCCTGAGCAGAGACACCCACGTCCCACGGTGCCAGTTCTGATGCGGGGACGCTTCGACTCACCTGAGTTCTTGACCCCATTGTGTCTCTTCCACATGAATTATGCCAGCGCTCGAACTTCCCTGGCACACGCACTCATTAAATATAAATTTTATCCTCAAATATTCAACAGCAGCATTTTGAATGGCGTGTTTGGGTGCGTTTGAAATGTTCCCCGTGCCGGGAAGTGACAGGAACCATCCAACTGTGGGAGAGGAGAAACGCCCAGCAATGCCCACGGCCAGGTAATGCTTGCAGGAGGTGCAGGATGAGCTTCTGAGCATCTGGTCTGCAGGGATTTGTGGACAGGAATGCATGTCAGGGAGAAATTTGTAAATTATTCCTTACTGTAAATGTGATTCAGAAGTGTCCTTGTCACTGAATCACAGAATCACAGAGTGGTTTGGTTTGGTTTGGTTTGGTTTGGTTTGGTTTGGTTTGGTTTGGAAGGGACCTTAAAGCCCATCCTATTCCACCCCCTGCCATGGGCAGGGTCCCCTTGCACTAGCCCAGGTTGCTCCAAGCCCCGTCCAACCTGGTCTGGAACATTCCCAGCGATGGGGCAGCCGCAGCTTCTCTGGGCAAGCTGTGCCAGGGCCTGCCCCCCCTCACAGGGAAGGATTTCTTCCCAAATATCCAATTCTGAAGTGCTATTTAAACACAAAAGAAGACGAGGCAGGCAAACATCCCAGCAGGAATGCTTTCCCTACTTTTTCCCCTGTCTTCACATCACCAAAACCACATCGGTGGCCTTCTGGCCTGAAGGCATCTGAATGTCTGGTGGTGCATCCAGGACAAGAACTGGGTCTTGGCACGGTTTGATACCTGTCCTTGCTCATCCTGGGGGCTGTGAAGGTGCCGTGACAGCTCAGAGGGCAGCACCTCACCCTCCAGCCCTGGTTCCTCTGGAGTGCAGCTCACCCTTCTCGCTGCTCCCGGCTCCCAAGGGGACTGTGTGAACCCGCTGCCCTTTGCCGGTGCCCCAGCCCGGGTGGAAGGTCTGCGGGGGCCGGGGGCTGGCGGGGAGCCCGCGGGTCCCCTCGGTCCCAATCAGCTGTGATTGAACGCAGTCCCGAGCCCCCCGTTCCTCCGCACGTTTGACGACGAGCATCCGTGGAATCTGCAAGCCATTAGCTCTCTGTTATCTTTCTGGAGATGCTGAGGTGAGCCATATGGAAGCACTTACTCGTCAACAGCCTGGGACAGAGTTTGGTGGGGTGGCCAGGACTCAGCCCTTTGTGAACTGCAGAGAAGCTGGAACGCGTCCATTGACCCATTTAATGAGCTCCGGCAAGGGGAATTTCACACTGTGCCTGGAGCAGCAGTAACCTTATATGTAGAGAGAGGGGGAGATAATTTCTAATCTTGTCAATCACGCCGTTGTGAAATCCGCAGCAGGGTTTCTTGGAGCGGGAGGGCCAAGAAGAAGGCGGAGGGCCTGATCCAGGTTCTCGCAGAGCAGGGCTGTACAAGAAAGGCCTTTCATTATTTTTCTTTGCAGTCTCCTCATTTCCTCACTGAAAAAAACAACAATATATTTATTAACTAGACAAATATTTGACTGGGACAACATGCTGAAATGACCTGCAAACGCCTCCTCGTTCCCACCAAGAGGGGTTCCTGCTCCTGCCCACAGCCCCAAACCCTGCAGTGCCTCCAGCAGCTCCAGTCACCCCCTCCTCCTCCTCATCCAGAGGAGGGGAAAGAGAGGAAAATGCCTTCCCCCAGGTACCCCACTGGCTCAGTCCTGCCTACCACATGCCAAAGTTACTTGGAGGGGCTTGCAGGGGCTGCTCAGGGGCCACCTTGAGGCACATCCCTGTGATGGGGGCACAGCTGGTCCAAGCTCTGTGGTCCTCAAGGGAGGAGAGAGGATATAAGGGTCTGTATTTAGGGAACAACAGTGTCACCCCAAGCCAGCCCTTCACACATCACAGAATCACAGAATTATGGAATCATTTAGTTTGAAAAAGACCTCTAAGCTCATTGAGTCCGACCATTGACACCAGCGGGACCCTCTGATGCCACAGCACTGCTGCTCCATCGTCTTCACTGCAGGGAACTGCTGCAAGATTGAGCTCCAAGCTAAAGAAACAAACAGAGCCTTTTTTCCCTGTTGTTTTTCCTGTTTGCCTAAGAAACATAATCTTTCCCCAAAATGAAAAAAATAATAACATACAGGAAGGCCCCAAGCATGAGCCGGTTTGTGTGCGATTTCAATCAAAACAGGCTTTAAAATACAAATTCCTTCGATATTCGTCACATGTGTAAAACACATTAGAGAGGGACAGTGGACAGGACCAGAGCTGTGGAGCCCTCCGGCTCCTGCCCATGCTGGGAGGTGTGGCCAAGCATCAGTGAGGGCTTCTCAGCCCTGTGGGACTCTCTGAGAGCATGGAATCCAATGATTCCCCCAGAGCTGCCATGGTCACCACCAACCCGTGTCCCCGAGTGCCACATCCACAGGTCTGTGAAATCCCTCCAGGGATGGGGATGCTCTGGAGAGAAGGGCAAGCAGCTGCTAGAGAAAAACACCCCACATTCTGTGTGAGGAGAGAGCAGCAGAGACCCGTATTGTCCTGACCTAAATGGAACCCTGGAGAAGGAAGATTTTAGTTCTACACGTTGGGGTTCACTTTATGGAATCAATGTCATTATTCCCGTCTGATGTTCTTCTTTGAATCCCTGCCTTCCAGCACCTGTGTGGCCCCAAGGGTTGCCATATTGCTGGGTTTGATCCTTGCAGACAGGCCAGACACCGCAGTGCTGGGCTCTCCCTGCCCTTGGCAGCTGTGCCTTTGCAGACCCCAGCTCTGTGCGACCCCACGAGCCGCCTGCCCAGCACCTCTCACACCTCTGTCCCACACTGGGGCACGTTTGAAATCTGATGTTGTTTTCCTCTCGTTATTCCGGATTCTGACCTGTTTGCACATGAACCAACACCAAGTGATGGACACAGAAAGAAGCCCACACATCCCCCACTGCCTCTGGCAGGGTCCCTGCTCTCTGCTGGAGCCAAAGCCCTCACTGCTCCCTGCCTTGATCATTATCCTGGAGCAACACAGCCCGTTTTTGGAGTGTTCCTTGTTTTTACGAGGTGCGATGGGGAAGGAATGCTGTGTACAGTTTAGTTAGGGACTCAGAGCCTTGTGGGGAGTGGGAAGCAGCAGATACCCCGGGCACCAACCCCAAACACTCAGCCCCCCCCCCGCCCCCGCATCACAGCAGCCCGTTTGATGTCTCCAGTCCCAGTGTCCCACGGTGCAGCCGAGGGCGAGAGGAGGAACTGCGAGGCTGCACGGCCAGGCAGCCCTTGGTTTGGTCCCTGCTCCAAGGGGCTGAAGCTCCACTTTTTCCCAGGTCCTCTTTCTGCCTTACTCTTTTGTCCAAACACCTCTGGGAGTGGGAACCAAGGGTGAGCACAGACAAGCTGCAAAACCGCCAAGGATAACAGGATGTCCTGGCCAGAGGCTTTGCCTCCACGGCCAGGACAGAGGCCAAGGCTTGACTGGCTCCTACACTCGCAGGAACCTGGGGATAGGTCCTGCCCTTCCCTGCCTGGGTGCCCCTATTCCCTCTCTGGCTGCCGCTATTCCCTCTCTGGGTGCCACTCCTCCCTGCCTGATGCAGAACAGTGACACAGAAAGGGTATTTGCCCTCAAGAATATTTACACTCCCAGCACCCTCCCCGGCAGGTCCCTGGCCCAGACAAGGAGGTTGTGGACTAACCCCTCCTTCCCAGCGGTGGTCTCTGCAGTGAGGGGCATCACCCAGTGTTCGTCCCACCCAGGGGAGTGCCCAGGAGCCCAGTGGGTGCCAGGGAGGGATCCCAGTCGGGCTGGGAGCATTGCTCCCACATGCTGGGGAGGAGCTGCTCCTCACCCTGTGACTCACAGCACAGTCCTGGGAGGCTGAATCAGCACCCCGAGGGCAGGAGGGGGCCTTTCCCTCCCCCTGATCTGGGGAAGACGTGGTGACCTACCCCTGCTCAATCTCCCGACTTGTTGCGGGCTGCAGGCACATGTTTTGGGAATTCGGGGTGTTGTGTCAGCGCTGGCTCATCCCGCAGCAGAAATGCACCCAGCCTGGGCACCCGTGTCTCGGGAGGCTCCCCGGGGTGCGGGAGGACTGAGGACACAGCTGGGAGGGGATGCTGGTGACACTCCACTGAGCTGAGACCCTCCTCCCCAAGGTGACTTCTCCCACCACAGCCCTGCCAGCTTGGCTGATTTCACACAGGGCAGGACACCCAGCATCCCTCTCCTGCCTTGTCCTCCTCCTCTCCCACAGTGTGACTCCTCCGTTCTGTAAATCATTTCCATTTTCATTTCGTAGCACCAGGGTGGCACATGGAAGTGGAAATGTGAACTCGGCACACACACACATGCCTCCCCTGATTAGGACAATTTTTAAGTAGGTCAGACCCTGGAACGGAGCTGCTTGACAGCTCCCCCCTATAAAACATCCTGACTTTAATGCCCTGTATATTTTTGTGATGTGAAATAGGAGTGGTTTATAGGGGCAATGTGGGGGAGCAGATGTTATTCCCATGCTGGTGGAGGGCAGCAGTGGAGAAAGTGACTGCTGTAAATGAACTGGTGATTAAGGTCATTAAAGATTCTTAACCCAGGGGCACTGGGAGGATGGGAAGAGGACAGCCGGGCTCCATCATCACTAACAAGCCACTCACCAGCTGTCCCATCCTATCCCATCCCATCCCATCCCATCCCATCCCATCCCATCCCATCCCATCCCATCCCATCCCAACCCATGCCTATGAGATGCTATTGGACAGCCCTGGCAGTCACAGCTTCCCCAGAGTGTTGAGGAGTCTCCCCACACACCTCAGTTTAGGTACCAGTGGGCACCTTCTGACTGTATTTATATATTTCCTTAAATCTCCAGTTCCCAAAGTCCTGTGATTTTAGGAGAAAGCTCATTTTTAGCATTGCGTTTCCCTTTCTTTTCTTTTCTTTTTTGGGTTTTTTTTTTTTTTTTTTGGTTTTTTTGGTTTTTTTTTTTTTTTTTTTTTTGGAGGAAAATAGTAGGTCACCCACATTTGTGGCTGTGAGAAAACCACATCCCTCACTTGGCATCTCCCAGCTCACCCTGCAGTGCCCACGGGCAGCTGCTCAGGGGCTCATGTACCAGCCCCTGGCCCCCACTCCCCCCACACTTCTCCAGTCCCTCAGCGATGCATTTGTTGATGAGAAAGGAAAGAGGCACAATTTAAGCCTGACCTCTCACCCCAAGCTGTGTCTGTAATCTGACGAGCAAACGTTAATAGGCCGAGCCAGGCAGCGGAGCCCAAAGCCCAGATAAAACCCAGCCCCGACGACAATTCAATTTCCTTCCATGAGATCAACTTGCAGCTTTAGCAAACCCACTTGTGTGGGCATTGGGCTGAAACAATCTGGGCTGGCAGGCATGGCCACGCTGCCTTTGGCTGGCACCACCTGAGCCCAGCACCCACCCAGGGGTGCCCACTCCCCCCACACCCACCCAGGGCTGCCCACTCCCCCCACACCCACCCAGGGCTGCCCACTCCCCCCACACCCACCCAGGGCTGCCCACTCACCCCACACCCACCCAGGGCTGCCCACTCCCCCTGCACCCACCCACGGCTGCCCACTCCCACCACCCATGCCCACCATGCGCCCCCAGCAGCCAGCACAGCCCAAGGACACTGATCTCGTTCATGCCCTTGGACCAGGAACACATGAGATTTGATGCCTTGCAGGATTGGGATTTATTTCCAGAAAAGGCTGTTCTAAGCACATGTTCTAAGCACATGGTGGGGCAGGGGGCAGTGCTTTTGGGCCACCCAGGGGATGCCAGCCTTGTCCCCCTCCCCAGGGCACCCACGGGCATCACAAGCCAGGTTGGCCAAGGTGGTGGGAGGGTCTCAGTGTCCTGCAGGGGCCAGGACAGTCCTGCCATCAGACTGGCACGCTGATCCCTCCACAGGCACGTAAGTCTCCTCCTCCTCCTGCTCAGCCCGGTGTGGAGGCTGGAGGCTGAAGTGCAGTGGGGGATGTGTTTTCCATGCTGAGAAGCAAATAATGTCCGCATGAAAGGCACGATGCTTTTGCTTTCTCTCCTATTTTATTTTTATTGCTGTTGCTAATCTTTGACCTAGATAGCAAAGGAACTTGCCAGCAGAGAAGGAGGGTGCTGGGGCTGAGGCAGGACTAAAGCTGGGAGCCTCCTCTCGGGGCACAGTGTGGGGGCTGCATGGGGGGAGGGAAGAGAAGGCCCCAAAAACAGAGTCCTTTGTGAGAGCAGTGACAGCAATTTTTGAGAAAAAGCAAATTAAAAAAACTTATCAAGCCAAATGTTCCTGAAGAGCATTCACATGGATGGAGTCCATGGAGTATTGTTGCATTATATCACTGTAATGCCAAGTTTTCAGTGAGAATTGGAGTTTCTTAATGTCTTTGTGTGTATTCATTGATGTAACTCACATATATAGAATAAGAGTCATAGAAGCATTTGGACTGGGAGGGGACCTTAAAGCCCACCCAGTTCCACCCCCTGACAAGGGCAGGGAACCTTCCACTCGACCAGGGTGCTCCCAGCCCTGTCCAAGATGGCTTTGAACTATATATATTTTACTTTCATTTCACATTTCCATGCAAAGGACCAATGCAGGCAGGAGGCAAATCCCTCCCAGAAGCCAAACCCCACTTTAGGTCAAGGGCAGGAGAGCAGAGCATCCCTCTCCACTCAGTTCCCATACCAGCTGTCTCCATTTACATCCAGTCCCCCCCCCGCCACTGCCCGGCAGGATTGCTTTTATTTCTGGAGCAAGTCCTACTAAATGCCTCCAGTTTACAACCTGCCACCACCCATTTCCAGCCCACTGCCACCAATTCAGTCCCTATTTCTCTCAGCTGAGCGCACACAGGGATCCTTTATTAACAAAGCAAATCTGCAGGAGGAGGCTTTTACTTTAAACATGCCCCTCAATAACCACAGAAAGACCAAATGTAAAAATAATCATCCCAAGCCTCAGTCCTGCATCTCCTGCATCGGCACTCGCTGGCTTTGCTCGGCAATCCCAAACTCCCTCATGTGCCGCATGCACGACTCCAGCAATCCCAGTCTCAGGGAAAAGATTAGCTCTTAATTCCCCGAAGCCAAATCAGGACACGACACAGCCCATATTGTTCCAATTTACACCTCCTTATGAGCTTCCTCAGCTCCCTTTACAGTCTCGGTCTCTGTGCTGTGAATCTTCCCCATTTCCAGTCACTCCAGTCCAGGGGCCCAACAGCTCTGGGGTCCCATGGCCCCGTACCCCACAGTGGGGCCTCTCCAGAGCCTGACAGCTTCCCCTCCATGGGCTGCACTGATGGGACCCCCAACAGCTCCTGGACAACTCCTGGGCTTCTCCCACCCCCTGCATGAGGCCCTGGGCAGGGTAACCCTCCCAGCACAGGGAGGGGGTGGCCACAGCTGTGCCACAGCTCCCACGGGGACACAGCAGGAGCAGTGTGGGGATCAACATCCCTCAGGAATCCCCCCGTGATTTGACACCCGGAGCCCCATGACCAAGCTGGGCTCAGGAGTGCCCTGGCCAAGAGCTGGGGCTCAGCCTTGCCTGGGATGCTCCACACTGGGAATCACAGCTTCAGGCACAAGGGGTTTTCATGCTACAGGCTCTTGCTATTCTGAACTGGAGGATTTCTTAATTTTTTTTTAATGGAACATGAGGATCTGATGAACAAGGCAGCAGCCTCAAATAACCTCTAGCTTGGCGTGAAGGCAAGTCACGGTTGCTTGGGATAAACACAAGCCCTTTCCCAAGGCCAAATCAGGGATGTTGTGAGTGGGGCTGCAGGGGCAGTTGGGTGGGATCCATCCTGCTGTGGGCTGGGTGCCCTGAGCACCCATCCCTGCTCTCACAGCCCTTTCCACCTCCGTGCCTGTCAGCAGGTCAGATCTTTGCTCCTCTGCACTTCCATGGTCCCCACACCCAGTGGTTGCACCCCCGTGGGTGCTCCCTGCTTGGAGTGAGGTGCAACCTCAGCACCAGCCCTCTGTGCTGGGGACCCTCCAGCCAAACCTACCCAGTGCTGAGCCACACGCAGGCACGCTGAAACCCCTCTTTGTGAGAGGCAATTTATTCCTGGCTTCAATCTGCTGGCTTAAGGGATCTGATCTGGCATTTTCTGCTGTTAAACAATGGGATGAGAACAGGGAAATGCAGCAGAGCTTGAGAGGCTTTGGTAAGCCTGATCTAGGCTGGGGGCAGATCCTGATGCTCTCACCCTTGGGGAGAAGCTGATGGTCTTCCTCACATACAGGCTCTGCTTCCCACAGCTGTCGAGTTCCCAAGGGATGATTTTCCCCATGTCCCTTCCCTCCCTCCATCTCCAAAAAGCCACCAGCTGCTTCCCACAGCTGCAGAGCCCTGGCCAAGCCTCTCAGCAGAGCCCAGGGCTTGATGTGGCCATGGTGGGGTTTCACCCTCTGTGGTGCATGAAGGAGTTAACGTGCTGAAAACCCCACATCCTCCTCAGGGGGATTTCCAGGGATGTGGACCAAATCCTATTACAGCAACACTTACCTGGGGAGCCGTGGGGAGGGCAGCCATGCAGCAAACCTCAGTGGTTTGCTACTTGATTTGTTCCCCAGGAGCAGAGAGCTGATGGTGGAGCAGCTCAGGAGCAGCTGGAGAAAACCCTCACCACAGAGGAGCTGCTTTTCTGCTTTAAATACCATAACAGGGGCCTTGGAGATGGCACTTCCAAGAGGACACTGCTCCCCTTGAGCCAGGGCACTGTTGAGAGTGGGAGCTATGGCTTGTTGTGCTCACAGCCACACTTCAGCCTTAATTTTGGAGTGTTCTGGACATAGGCTCACAGATCTGGCTGGCACCTTGAGCAAGGGGCACCAACCTCATTTGGGAGCCACATCTCAGCTCAGCCAAGCAGAGAAGAGATTAAAAAAAAAAAAAAAAAAAAGGAAAAAAGAAGAAAAATTACATGTGTTTCCCCAAGGAGGGGAAAGGGAAGGGGAGAGCAGCCACTTGCCACAGCCCACAACCAGGGTTCAGCCAGCACGTGGGAAAGCGCCTCGACACGGCCGCGGCTGCCGGGCTGTCAGAGCACGGGACGGTCAGGGCTTGTTTTGTGTAGGCTAATAGAGACCTAGCGGGGTAATTGGCATGAGTGAGGGAATGACACAGCCCTCTTCCGGAGAACGGAGCCCTCCTAATGGGAGCCAGGTGGCAATGCCCCTCCAGCCCTGACCCCGGGCTCTCCGGAGCGGAGCTGCGAGCACGACCCCGTCTGCAGGATGAAAGCGGCCGTCCCTCAGCCCCGCGTCACCCAGCGAGTGCAAACAGGTGTGGGAATGCTGTGTGCCCCCGGGATGGCTCTGGCACAGGCAGCAGCTGTGTCCCCAGGCCATGGCACGTTTCCTAATGGACGGCAGGACAGGCGAAATTGCCAGCGGGTCACAGGCGGAGAGGGACTGAACGGCTCTGCTGGAATGTCAAGGACGGAGGGGACAGATGGTCTGTGTCCGTCAGGGAACGGAGCGGTCCTTGGCCCTTTCCCCCCACGCTGCCTGCGGGAATTTGCTTTGTGCTCGGGGACAGCTGCCGGGAAGGGGCAGGCGACGGGATCCGGGGATGTGCTGCCTGTCCTGGCCATTGCCACCTCCTCCCCGGTGCCGGATGCAGCCAAGACGTGCCGCTTCTCACACTGCCAGCCAGTGGGGTCTTTTTGAGGGAAGGAGAGTCTTGGGATCAGACTCACTGTCTAGAACCCCATCGGGAGCTGCCTCCTGGCACTGAAGCCCGTGAGATGGCGTCAGCTCAGTCCCTGTTCTACTCCCCAGCCCTGGGAACAGTGGGTGACTGGAAAGTGCTTTTTCCTTTAACCACTATTTCTGGAGGTACAGCGTTCCAAGAATAGAGTTTATGCATAAAATTGGACTCCTCAGTCAGGGTATGTAACACCAGCCCAGCCACCGGCCCATAAATCATGGCTCATAAATCCCGATAATGCATAACCCGCATGCTGGCTGCAGAGCAGCTCCAGGTAACTCGGCTCCCAGAGTTTATCCCTCTGTTTGGAAAAAACAAGACCCCTCTCCAATCTGCTCATTTTAGGAGTATATAAAGAGAATCTCCTCTTTGATGCAGGCTCCCCTGTGGTCCAGTGCCATGCACAGGCAGGTTTCCTACCAGGACGTGCCCGGAGCTGCTCCGGCAGCCCCACACAGGGTGTGCAGGATGGGAGGATTTGCATAAGCACCGGTTGTTTTTTAGGCTCAGATTTCAGCAGCTCAGCAGAGCACTCACGCTCCTGTGTCCAACGTGCCTTCCATGCCCAGCACCACAAGGGAGGAGTCACCATTTTCCAGCCTGAGATGCCTAAAGTAGCCCTGTGAAAAATGGTTGCACCTCTTTCTATCTGATCAGTAGGAGTTAAATGTCCCTCTTGGTGGAGCACATCCCACCCAAATCAAGGCTAACATCCCACCAGTTGTAGCGAGGAGGAGAATCCCTGATATTCCCTCTCCACAACCATACAGGGACAGAAGGTGACACCAGCCCCACCACCTCCATAAGGAAAGAGGAATCATCCCAAAGAAGGGAGCTTCCCAAACCAGGAATGGTCACACGGACAGGGCTACCAGCAGGGCTCCAGCCATGGCACCTCTTCCCAAGGCCCTGGAGCAGAAGGTTTGCACGGCCAGGCATTACTTGGATGCAACGCAGTGCCAGCAGCATGGAAAGAGCCCTGTGATGGTAGCCTGCCACTCCGGGGTGCACCGGCAGCACCAAGGATGTGGACCTTATTCTTCCACCAGGAAAGTGAATGGACACTGGGAGTGCAAAACTCAGAGCTCCTTTGCCAGATGTGCCCCACTGCTGTTATCATGGAATATTAATCAGCAAGGCCTGCGTGTAATTTTGGAGTTTTGATTAGAGAAATCTCCCTTACAATAATAATCAGGCTGGGGCCTGTATAAATACCAGCGGCTCCGGGTTTGTTGGCGGGATAAAGTGGCATGTTGATTGCTCCGCTCGCCTGTTCATCAATCATTCAGCATTGCCCCCACCTTCACCGTCCTCCTGGATAGCCCTTCTCCCCAGCTCCCCTGGTGCCTGTCGTTTCACTAGGAGCCACCTTCCTCCTCCCCTCTCTCCTCCATCCCCGCCGCTGTCCCCTGCGCTCGCTCTCGGCCCCTTCCCTCCTCTCCTGCTCCCTGCTCCCAGCATTCGTCTCAGATTATATGAAGTTTGGCTGCCTTGAGTAAAATAAATTGCAAGCTTTTGAAGGGCTGGGGCTCTGTATATTTTTACGGTTAATGAATCTTCCTGTTTGAGTTTGGGAGATGGGAATGTTGCTTTCCAGCTGCCATGGGCAGCTCTGGCCAATTGAATCAGCAGGGACTGGAAACTTCACCCCTGTGTGGGAGAGTTGGGTGGAAGAGGATTGAATGGGAACGGAGCTGGATGGGACAGCAATGGGTGGAAGAGTGGCCAGTGGGAGATCATTTGTTGGAAGAAGGGCAAATGGGAGAGAGCTGGGTGGGAAAGAATTGGGTGGGAGAGTACTGGGAGCAGCTGGGTGGGAGAACAGGGAGTGGGAAAGCATCAGGTGGGAGAATGAGAGGTGGGAGAGAGATGGGTGGGAGAGTGTTGCATGGGACATCACCTGCTTCAACCTCTGCCTCCTTCCCCCCCTTCCCTTGACCTGCACTCTCCATCAGCATGACCCAACTCACAACCACACCAATCCCTCACCCGGAGTTGGGCCCATATTAAATGAGACCAGCCAAAAAAAGGGGATAGGCAAGAGGCTGCTCACAGCCAGTGTTGCTTCCTGGGCGGCAGCCACCTGGGGTGCTCTGTATGGAGAGCAGCAGGTCCTCCTGTGCAGCTGCTGAGCACAAACTGCTCTTTCTCACCCATCCAAAGCCCCGAAGAGGCAGCAGAAAGCCTGCCCAGCCCTCGGGGCCACAGGGGAGAGGTTTGGCTGGGAGGAGAAGTGAGCTCGGGGCAAATAACCTGCAGCAAGCCGTGTGCGTGCTGCCTTTTTCCTCCTTGCCCTCCCCAAGCCGCCCATGGGCAAACTGTTACAGCCCCTAATTTATTCATCATTGCAACTGATTCATCATCTACTTTTTATGTCTGGTTTCTTGGCCTGTAGATTATCCGCCAGCAGTTTGTTGAGCATATTTGACATGTGAAACTCAAGCTGTGTTTACTTGTAGTTCATGTACCATGGCGTTTGGATTGGCCGCCTGCCATCAGGCACGTGGTGCCTGCGCTGTGCCCGGGTTGGCGGAGCGCGGTTCTCCGCGGATGCTCACACGCACCAGCTCGGCCCTTCCCGGCCCCGGCGTTCCCTGCTGCTGGTACCACTCGCCTCGCTCCTCCAGACCCTCCCCTGTGTCAGGCACTCGCACAGCGAGCAAGGAAACCCTATTTCTGTGAACGTTCAGACGCATGAAATCCCACCAAACCTGGGGCAGTGCTGGAAGAGGAGCTGGGAAGGATTTGCCAAGCCTGGAACAGCTTTCTTCCTCCAAACTTTTCGAGCTATACAGAGCACAGGGGAGTCTCCAAACGTGAATTTCCACTTTTGTTGCATATCCATGACCTCAAGTGAGGGAAAAGAAACCTTTCCCAGTCCCAGGTCCCAAAAGGAGCCGGAGGGGCGCCTTGCCCTGGTTGTGAACCCATATGGGGGCGCGGGGGGCTCCGTCCCCCGGCACGCGGCCGCGCTCAGCTGGCACGGGGCTGACCCAGACAGGGGAAGGCGACTCAGTCTCCTGCGAACGTCCGTGTCACACCCCGACCACAATAACCCCATTAACGTCCGCACACATCAGAGACGGGCACACGCCGAGGGAGAGGCAGGAAAAAAAGAACCTTTTCTGTCTGATAGGCTTCAAAAAATATGTATTTGATTTTCAGATGTGAAGCTGGAATTGCATCCAGATGGACTCGGGGTCACACTCCCTGACACTGGCTTCCCATTACACTGATATTGGATGCAGATATGTTTTATACAGATAGCTGACAAATATAGCGTGGGGTTGTTTCGGCTGAGTTTTTTTAAGCCATTTCCCCCGCTGGTCCCTGTGGTGCCGCCATTCCCATGTCTCCAGCTCCCCGTTGTTGCCTGCTTGGTGTCCCCAAATCCATCCCAGCAGGACAAGGACATTTGGGAATGTTGCCTTCTGCTGTCCAGCTCTTGTGGTCTCGCTGTTTACGACCTCTTGAATATACAATATATTCCTCTCCATTACTGCTGGAGGTAGGACAGAATTTTTGGGGACACATCAAACTTCCCAGCCTTTGGCATCACCTTCCCATTGTCCTGAACAACAAACAAATGCAAACAAAGCGGAATAAGGATAAAAAGCCGCATTTAATAATATGGCAAGATTTGTGGGACTTAATGTATAGTGTTAAATGGGGCTATAAAAATACACAGCTATTAATTGGGTCGTTCTGGTGCTGGGGCCCTCAGGCTATTTCAAACCTTGCTCTTCTGTTTTATGGTGTCACCACGATCTGTTGATGGAATTACTGCCATCTTATAATAGGAATAGTAATAATAATAATAACAATAATAGCAGTAATAATATATTTTCTTGCCTCACGACTCTCCCAGGGTACTTTGCAATTAGATCCTCAGAGAAGCCACAACACATAACCGTCTCTTCAGCCTGATTTACTCGGGTAGGGATGAGCCAAGTGTCGGGGGGAGCAGTGAGCATGGAGGATTTGTCCTTACCCTATCCATTTCCATGACCTGCCTTTCCCAGGAGCCCCGTGGGACCCTGCGGAAGGGGATGTGTGAGGCCACATTGGCATTGTCCCTGTGGGAGGTGTCTTGTGTCAGTCCCCATCCCCATGGGAGCTGCAGCCATGGAGAAAGGGATGTTGTGCATCCCTCAGCTCCCACCACATCCTTGCTGGCCGGGAAGGAGCAGATGCAGCGGGGGAGAGACTCTCTCAGGTCGTTATTTACAGCCTGTGACTTTTCTCAGTGAAGTTTTGCTCCTCTTTTTCTGGTCGTTGAGTTATCTGGGAAAGGATCACTGTTTTCTCAAATGTATTCATTATCCAGAATTATTTGGGGCCTAACATAGGGGGATCTTTCCACTAAACTTAGCTGGGTTTTGGATTAGGCCCTTAATGAATAATTTCTGCAAATAATTCTTGGCCTGTGTCTTGTTCACAGGCAGTTTACTGCAAGAATTCAAAAGTCAAGCTGCTTTATTGGCCGTATAGGTCATCTGGGATTATTTCCGTTCCCTGAGTAGATGACTCTCTGCACCAGGGCTTCAGCACACACATTCTGTATTAATTCAAAATTTGCTTTCTATGAATATTTTACAAGAGAGCCTTAAAATTCACTGTTTCCATGGACATTCCTCCTTGTAACTCATTCTGTTTGCTTAAATATTAACTGAAGACAAACAGAGCAGGGCCGTGCGGGGATTCCAGCCGAGCGCGCTGGAGGAACGGGCATGGAGACCAGAGGGGAATTCCACTGAGGAGCACTCCACAAATGTCAGAGCAGATGAAATAAATAATCCTCCTCGCTCCGGCCCTCGTCTCTGCTCCCTCCTGCCTCCACATCCCCCTGGCTGCTGCTGCTGACTCTGGAAGAAAGGGAAGCAACCCATTCTCACCCGGTGATCCTGTGTTTCATATCCCTACAATCCTGGCTGCTCTTCCTCACCGGGGTGGAAGGACTTGCGGTCGGAAGCACTAATAAAGTGTGGGGAAGGAGTTACCAGAGAGTGGTGGCTGTACTGACCTCACAAAGCATCTGTGAGCCATCCCATCCACGCCGTGCCCTTCACAGGACCCCTGCTCCTGGGACACATGAGCTGGCAGGGGATGGGCAGGGCAGCCTGCTGAGCATCTTCTGCTGGCATCAGAGCCCCAGGCACCATCGTGATTCCCATCCACTTCCAGCTCCAACAGGCTGGAAGACACCCCATCCCTGGAGGTGTTTAAGGCCAGCTTGGACAGGGCTTGGAGCAGCCTGGTCCAGTGGAAGGTGTCCCTGCCCATGGCAGGACGTGGAATGGGATGAACTTTTAAGGTCCATTCCCACCCAAACCGTTCTATGACTCCATGATTCCATGGTTCTCTGATGCGTTGCTGGGAGGCAGTGGGGAGCGAAGCCCCTGTCAAAGCCATCACCTGGAGCTCCACTGTCCTTTGAGCTGCTATTGCAATCCCAAAAGCAGCATCCTGGGACCCGAGTCCAGCACTCAGCACCAGCAGTCGAAAACCACTGGGAATGCAGCCTGCTGGTGCAGATGAGAGGGGACAGGCAGCATTCGACCTGTTCCAGACCTGGAGGGAGCAAGTTTCTGGGGGATTGCACTGCAGGGGCAGGAGGTTTGCACCATCCCCTCCTCTGAGGGAATCAGAGCTGGAGGATCACAGTCAGCTCCCAGTTAAAGAGAGGGAAAACCAGAATACCACAGCTGACCTCAGCCCCTCCAGTGCCTATTTCCATCAGCACACTCCAAGGGGGAATCTGGCCAGCAGCTTCCAGGCTGTCAGATCCATCACCTTCCCAAGAAGCCGGAGAAGAAAGCACATGTTTCCTGGCTGTCATGTAGCAGGGAGCTGAGTAACGGGGAGGGCTCTGCCTGGTGGAATGTGCATTGCATTTGGGCTGAGATTCTAATGGATTCTGATGCGATTTTTTTCCTGATTTCTACCAGACCATCTGGATTTGTTTCTGTGAGATGCTGGTTTAATACACTTAAAATTTCCCATTGAGTCTCATGCACCAAAGAGGGGGGGAGGAGGCAAATGAAAAGCAAATTTAATAACAGAAAGACCTGAAATCTATTAAATATACATTAAAATACATTTGGTTTCCCAGTGGGTGCAAAGTGCCATAACGTTTTACTGGGTTTATGACGCTGGCAGAGACTCTGAATGAAAATGGAGGAGAGAGTCCAGGGTCCCTGCTCAGTAGTTCACGGCGGAGAGAAAGAGTCGTCTGCAGTTTGCTAACGCAGCAAAAACGGAAAAGGCTTCTCGGGTAGATCCGCAGAGAGCGCGTTCCACATGTGTTTCCGTTAAGGATGTTCGCAAAACCTGAACAGCAAGAGACGTTCAGGTTCTCAAATTAGTTGGGACTCTCGTTTTCCCTCTCATGCTACAGCTTTGGCAGGGCCCCTCTACACAGCCTCCCCCCGGCTCCCTCCTGCTGCTCCACAGCCATGGATTTGGAAAGCCATGCAGAGGGGCTCTGCGGCTCCAGGCTGCTGCTTTGCCCCGGGAAAAGTGTCATGTCCTGAGACAGAGAGGGACCCATGGGCTCAGCTTTTCTCACCCCTGTCATGAGCAGGGAGTGGATTGGTGATGGCAGGACACTGGGGCTCCTGCAGCCTGACCTGCTCCATAACACGGACAGCACACGGCATCCCTGTGGGATGGCATCCGGAACCCTGGGAGCGTTGCAACTCCATACAGCATCTCCCATTTTCAGATTAAATCCCTCTGTGCATTGCCATGTGGTAAAACACCAGCACAGGCTGCCCAGAAAGGTGGGAAACATCCATGGTCAGGTTGGACAGGGATCAGAGCAACCTGGTCTAGTGGAAGGTGTTCCTGCCTGTGGCAGGGGGTGGATGAGATGGTTGTGAAAGGTCCCTTCCCACCCAAACCATTCTAGGATGGTTCCCTATGCACCTGATGACCATCAGTCCCATCCCCAGAGAATCCCACTCCCCTGCTCCTGCTCCCACCCTGTTCCCCCAGCACCCAGCCATCCTCATGGGAAGGCACTACTGGTTTGTCCGGACCTGCTGGTCTGGCCACTCCATGTCCCACCTGGTGCTGTGCCTCACTGGTCAGGACCAGCTTGGGGGCTTAATTCCTTTCTTCACTGATTCAGGCTCTGGCACTTTCATCCAGAGAGTCCTGTGTTCACTGAGCGTTTGCCAAGGGGCCGAGATGAATCCCTGGATCCTTCTGAACAGGACAGGGGGATGTCCCAGGTGAACAACCTTCCCCTTGGCGAAGGCCATCCCACATAGGCCCAGTCCCTCAGCATTCCAGGCATTTGCATCCAGCAGAAGGTGCTTTCCTTGCCATAATTCCGCTTTTCCCAGCCTAGTCCCCATCCAACACACAGGGAGTAAGTCACAAGAACGTAACAGGAGGGATACACGCACCCATAACCACCACAGGCTTCCAAAAAGGCTTTGTTTGAACTTATCCAAGGCTCCGGCTGCTCCTGCTTTAATGTAGAGCAGTTCATGCACCCAGAGACCAATCCTGCTCTCCCTGTGTGTGCACAGGGAGGGGTGCACATGTATGCACACGTGTGTGTGTGTGTGTGTGTGTGTGTGCACGTGTGTGCACCTGAGTATGTGTGCATATGTGTGTGTGCGTGTGCACGTATGTGCATGTCTGTGCATGTGTGTGCACATTATGTGCTCATGTGTGTTCACGTCTGTGCACTCATGTGTGAATGTGTGTGTGTGTGTGCATACATGTGTGTGTGTGTGTGTGTGTGTGTGTGTGTGTGTGTGCATACATGTGTGTGTGTGTGTGTGTGTGCACATGAGCGGTGCCCAGACAGGGCTGGCAGAGATGGATGTGGTGGGATGCAGAAGAGTCGATGTGTGCACATGGAGTGTGTGCTGGGAGAGGTGCTGGGATGGATTTCCCAGGGACTGTGGGGAGCTGGACAAGGCTTTGCCCGGTGCCCTGGCCCCAGGCATGGCACAACATGGCACGGCGTGGTGAGGCTGTGTGTGTTCCTGACCCCCATGTCCGTGCCAGCCCCGCTCCTCACCAAGCAGGCAGCAGATGTTTTGGGCAGAGCGAGTCATCACCCGGCCAAATTTCCATGCTAGGAGGGAGACTCCTTCCTGTGCCAAAGGCAGGACGAAGCTCCCCCAGGCTGGGGTTAGCCAGCAGTCCGGAGATAATGGGAAGATGTTAAGGCAGCACAGCTGGCAACCATCAGCACTCGGCTCCATTGTTGGGAGGGAAGAGGAATATCGACCTCTGGCCGGCAGTGGGTAGGGAACAGGAACGGGACAGGCTCTGGAAAAGAAACCAAGGCACAGCCCGGATGGGTCACAGATGATTAATCTCGCAGGGAGCTGCTCCCACAGCTCCAACAGCTCCAAGAGTCTCGGCGCTAATGAGCCGGTGGGTGAATCCCACCCCGCTGACTTTTAACGACGAGCTGGAAAAGATCCAGCCCTTCCTCTCCCCCTCCCCGTTCCCACAGCCACCCCCACCAAACCCTGCCAAAGCTCTGCTTGGCCCTTATAAATCCCTCCTCGTGTCAGCACCAAACTTGGGGAACTGGGTGAAAAGGACAGCGCTTGGAGGGAGTTATGGGGGTGGACATGGGTGGTTGGGTTCCCTCTGCTTTTCCTCTCCTGGGCAGCCCTCCAAACCTCCAGCAGAGCCAGCGGTACAGCCCAGCCTGAGCATCTCTGGCTCGATGGACCCGAAACAGTCGGGTCCTGCAGACCTGGCAAGTGCATCCACGGACAATCCATTGTGTCCTGCTCCCTGAGCTGGCAGCCACGAGGCCAGAGCTGGGCTCTGGCTCCCCACAGCCCGTCAGCCAACACCGCTGAGCGGCAGCGCAGCCCCGCAGCCCCGGGAGAGGAGCGTCATCCTTGGCTGCAGCCACAGAGGAGGAGGGAGAAACGCTGTTCCCCGGCCACATGGCACAAGGAGCCGGCTGCAAGGATGCTGCCTTCAGTGCTCTCGTCTGTGCTTCCAACCGGAGCAGGGGAACTTGGAACAGGTTCAGAAAAGAGCTGGGAGTGAGTCAAGGCAGTGGAAAATATGCATTACAGTGACAGAGCGAAGAAGCTCCGGCTGTTTGGTTTATTGAGGAGACCAAGAGGTGGCTCGCTCACGGTCCACGAGCATATGCACGGCGAGGAGATTTCTGATAGCAGACGGCTCTTTAATCTAGCAGGAAAAGGCATTACTGCATCCCTTGTTGGAAGCCGAAACAAGACAAATCCAGATTAGAAATAAGAAGCACATTTTTAGCAGTCAGAGCAATTAAGCGTTGGAACGAATCCCCAGGGACAGAGTGGGATCTCCATCACTCAAAGTCTTTTAATGGAGACTGAGTATCTTTTTAAAAAATATGTTCCAGTTTGAACATAAGCGATGGGTTCTCTGCCAAGGCAGCGGCTGTGGAATGCTGGAGGTCAGCCTGGCTGGTCACAGTGGTCCCTCCTGGCCTGGAAATCCATCGGTTGTGCTATAATTTTCTGAAATGGGTAAAAAATAACCCAGGAACAGGTTGGCGCGTTCCTGGCCCTGTGCACTGGGCTTTGCGTGGAAAGCTTCAGAGGTGGGGTTCAGTCCCACTGCCCAGGGAAGAGCTGCACACGTTGGGAAGGTCAGGATGAGCCAGGACAGGGTAAACTGGTGCTCCAGGGTCACCACAGCAGATCACTTCTGCTCCGCTGCATCCCCATGGCCAGCAGCCATGAGGAGTGTTCATGTTGGGGGGACAACTGCTGTCCCCCAAGACATCCCTACACAAAGAAACCTCCCCCAGGCAGGTCTGGGAGATGCAGATTCATGCCCAGCCCAAGGTGAAGCAAACCCAGATGGAAAACCTGTCAGGGCTAGAAGGAAGCCAGCTTTGAATGGCTCCCTTTTAAATTAATTTCATTCCATTTTTAATGATTATTTTCAGGTGCTTTTAGTCCCTAACAAAGGAGCTTTAAAATCTCTGGGAGCTGTGACTGTTACAGAGGGGGCGAGGCAAGGTGGGAAGCCCACGGGACTTCGTTAGGAGCGCTGGTGCTGATCGGAAGCTGCTGCTCAGCACGACTCACGGCAGCCTGAGCTGAGCCTGGCAATTAGTACAGCCCCACCAAAACCCCCTTATGTCTGCCCTTGCCCCCTGGAAAGGCTCAAGGAGCAGATCCAGGTGATATGGCATGGGCAGACTCAGAGGCCCCATGCCTGGCAGAATCGCTCCCGTGCTGGGAAGTTGGCTGGTCCTGGTGGGATCCAGCAAACACTGAGCTGCCAATCCCACAGCCATTCAGAAACACCACTGAACTCCCTACACGATGCCAGCACTGGCCCGTCACTGCTCCAGCTGGGCACTGGGCAACCTTGGCTCTTCCAGCTCCACCAGGAGCCAAGTGTGTTTGACCATTGGTGACACCACAGCCCCAGGACTGGTGGAGATGCTCCATGAACCCCTCATGGAGTCACAGAATCACAGAACCATAAAATAGTTTGGGATGGAAGGGACCTTTAAAGCCCATCTCCTCCAGCCCCCTGCCATGGGCAGGGACATCTTCCACTATCCCAGGTTGCTCCAAGCCCTGTCCAACCTGGTCTTGAAGGATGGAGCAGCCACAGCTTCCCTGGGACACCTCTGCCAGTTTTACCATCCTCATTGTAAATAACCTCTTGCAACAAATCACTGGAGCTTCCCAGTTGTGGGGTGATGCCTGTGGACAGTTACTGGATGTCTCAGCAACAGCTGGGACAAGGATCAGCCTGGCAGGGACAGCAGGGAGAGAACACATGTTGAATATCCCTCTCCGACGGGGTGGGATGTTGGAGGACCTGGGGTTACCTGGTGCTGCACCTCTGTGCTCGATGTAGGTGTGAAACAAGGTCGGGAATAGTCAATACACACCAGCATAAGCAGCAGATGGACAGAAGGATGGAAAAACAGCTCTAGGGGTGGAAGGCAATCCAGCAACACCTGCCACTTGCCTGCAGAAACCCAAGAGACTGTTATGACCCCATCAGCTCAGAATCTTTAGGCTTTGGATACTTTATTTAATTTAATGCTCCTCTCTCTCATCCTTAATTGCATTTATCGTCATTAAAATATCAACAGAAGATCCTGGCTCTGGCCCAGGCTCACTGGTGCTCCCAGGAAGTTTTACATTTATTTCATGGATTTAGCCAATGCCCTGCCACCTGCTCTTGGCTTTGCCCTGCTCTGTTTGCAGAGGGCAAAACTTAGTCAGGGGTGAAGCAAGAGCCAAGAAATAGAAGAAAATCATTGTGGGCACAGAAATTCAGCTCTTTTGGACCAGTTGGAGTGGAGGTGGAGCAAGATTCAACCCAGAATTCACACACTCCGTCCTCACAGGTTGAGGGATTTCTGGTGGCTTCAGTCCATCTCTCCGAGCTGTGAATATTCAGTATTCATGAAGCCATTTCTCTCTTTCAAAAGGAGTAATAAATACATGTGTGTGGAAATATCCAAGGCCCCCTGAGCAGGGAGCCCACCCTCCCTGGGCACTCACAGGGGGCTGAGGGGTCGTGGGATGGTCCCCCTGCCCAGGGAGGAGGCACAGAGAGGATGGGGTTGTCAGTCATGTGCCTGATGCTATTTCTGGAGCATGGAACAAGATGAGTTTTCAGTTGCTTCCCAAGCCAAGCCATCCTTGATTGTCTGACTCTTTGTGCTCTTTGATATCTCAGGCCACCTTGGATGGGTCCATGGAAGAGCTCTTGCTTCACAGCCTGGCAAAATAACCCAGAAAAGAGAGGGATGAAGCAGAAAGTAGATGTTTCCATGTCTCCTCCTGCAGCCCAGAGAGTGAGAAGTGCCCAGAGCAAGGTGCCAGAAGAGATTGGGCTCTGGTGAGGGCCTCCACCAGTGGCACAGAGCAGCTGGGTGGTGGGGGACACCCAGCAGCCAGTCGTGTGCCACACAGGCAGATTCAGCCCTCCAGATGGCAGAGAGATAACTAATTACTTGCTAATTAATAATCAGTTCCCTGTGATTTTATCTTAATTGGGCTCTTTGCTATCCAGCCTTCTACAGCATCGCCCTGGTTTTGAGCGAAGGGCGCTGAGCTGGGGTCCCCTGGCTGCTGGGGTCCCCATTCCTGGTTGTGAATGGAGGGAATGTCCCCATTCCCTTCCCTGCGTGGTAAGGGGGTGAGTGGAGCAGCCCTGCAAAGCCCTGGGAGCTGTCAGAGCTGGTGATGGGAATGCTGTGCCTCAGGGCATCACCTGCAGGCTTTGTTTTCCTATAAACCCCAGAGCACTTATGGGGGAGTATGAATAATAAATACATTAAAATAATCAATAGCAGGAGAAGAGCTGGGTCAGGACTGCCAGGAGCATGCAGCAACATCCTGCCTTTCCTACCTATGCCTTTCCTATCCAAATCAGGGCGGGACATCGCCCTGCCATCCCCAGTGGAGCTGACACCACTCCACCACCGCAGCCTCCCTCTTACCAGACCACCCCAGATCCTCAGGCCCCCATTCCCTGAGATCCCACCTGGGACAGGCTGATCAAAGCAGCCCCTTGCCAGCCTGACATGTGGTGACTGTCCTGCCAGACCTGCTGCTCCCCTGCCAGCCCCGCTGCTCTCCTGCCAGCCCCTGACATCCTCAGGGAGAGCAGCATCACTGCCCTGGATCCCTGACCTGGAAAGCTCAACCACATCCTCATGGACAGCGAGGAAAAGGGACACAAACCATGGGCCACTGCTGGGATTTCCTCCTGGGGAAGGAACTACTGCACAATTAGCACACACGGGCTCTAATGATCCCTTGCAATAATTGTGAGTGGGAAGGAGGTGTGTGAAGGCAGGTGCTGAGTGGTCCAGGCTGGGAGGTGTCCTGTGCCAGAGGGGTTTGTCCCCCAGCCCTGGGTGCCAGCAGCCAGAGGGGATGGAGGGGCTGCAAAGAGGAGCAGTGGCTTCCAGAAAACACAGATTGTGTTCAGTCTCGCCACTGCCTCAGGGGCACAACTGAGGGGCAGAGGATGGTGAAGCATCACACCACAGCAGTTCTAGGCTGGCAAAGGTTGGCAAGTTTCCCCCCTAGATCCTCCCTAACATGAAGCCAAACATCTCCAGGATCTGTCTGTCTCATGGGCAAGAGCTCCACGGTATCATTGAGATGTGCCGACACCCTCGGTGCTGAGCTGGGTCCCCACAGGGACCCCCGTGCGTGGCAGGGAGGTGGGGAGAGCTCAGGTTCTCCCAGGGTGAACCTCTGGGAGAAGCCTTTACATGATTTATTCATATCCCAGGTATTTTGGTGCGTTGGCTGTAATTAAAGTTCAACATCTGAGGCCAAACAAGAGCAAAAACCTTCCAACCACTTTAAAGACTGACTTTGAGCGAGGAAAGCAATAAAACACACCGTGCTTAAACAAATCCTTCCGACCTTTCATCATTCCCCTTCCCAGTCCTGGCTAATTATCAAAGCTATCTGTGTTTTGAGAATGGGCCCCTTTCCCCCTCCACCCTGCCTTGCAGCTCCAGTCCTTCAGTGCATCCCAGTTCTTCCCAGTAAACACCAGCAATGCCAGGCTCCAGCTGGAAGGAAATGAGTAGGTCCCAGTCCCAGGGGCACAGTCTGGGGTCCTCCCAGCAGTGGTGGGCAGGTGACAGCAGCCCCCAGGGAGGGGACATCCCTCCAGGGCAGGACAGTGTGCTCAGCATCCCGGGAGCAGCTGTGCCTCTGGCTGCCCCTCTTTCCCTGTGGAATAACGGAGCCCTTTTATCCCAGCCACGGTTGGGCTGGCATTGTTCACTGGCATGGAATTCACCCCCAAAAATGATTTATTTTAAAGAAGGGAACAAAGTGGGGGTTCTGACTCGGCTGCAGGGCACGGCGAGGAGGGCCAGGGCAGGAAGGGCTGAAAGCTCCCATTGAGAGCGCCGGCCCCGGGACAGTGCTGGGCCGTGGGGAAGCTCCGGGGGCACGGCTGGGTGCTCCGTGCCTGCCCCTGCCCTGGAGGTTCCCAGGCTGGAGGGCTGCCTGCCCCCCACACCAGCTGCATTTTCCCAGGAGGGCATGTTGCATCCCACAGCAGTCCCTGGGGAAGATCCCGCTGCTCCCACTCATCCCAGGACCACCACGTTCCTGCTGTGGACCCCAGAGAGGGAGAGACAGCCCAGTTCAGTCCCTATCCCTGCCCCACACAGACTGGGCGTGGTGGTGGGATAGAGCAGCAGGAGAGCAGCTCTCAGGATGACAAAGGGAATGCCCATTCCTCCAGGGATCTGTGCAGGTGTTGCTGGATCCAGTGGTCTGTGCTTCAAAGCATCCATCTGATCCCAGCAGCAGGGGAAAAGCTGCTCCCACACCTGCTCGCAGCCCTGATTTATCTGCTGAGGTTTCCCCTAAAGCCTGGCAGGAAAACAAAGAGGGAAATATGAGCACGATCACTAAAATAACAATCACTTTAATGCATTATCAGGCAGAATGATTTCCTGGTGGCAAAAGGATGATGAAGTGAAGCCATCAAGTCTTGCAGGAAGGCAGCACACAGCATTCCAAGAGGCAACAGCAGGGCCAGAGCAGCCTTGGGAGTACCCATGGCGATGGGAGCTACTTTAGGAAGAACTCTGGGGAGGGTGCTGCAGGAGAGGCTGAACCAGCTTTTGGGAAGGAAACACCAGGAGAGGCAGTAAAGTGAATTTTCTCTTCCATTTGGAAAGCAGGAACACAGGCAGAGAGGGAGACCTACCCCTCCATGGAAGTAGCACAGCCTTCTGCTCCACACTGAAAGTTCCCAGGGCCAGCTGTGTCCTCTGGAGCAGCCACTGCTCACCAGCAGATGAAGGCAAAAACATGGAAAGAGGAGAAGACTCTGCAAAAGCCCCAGAATGCAGAGCTCACGGCGTTCCAGCAGCATCCGCAGCAGCCTGCCAGAGTCCGGGGATTTCCCTTCCCGCTTCCAAGCCAGCTCCTCAAAGAGCTGATCCCGGCTGAAGCAGCTGCTCCCCGGGGAAAGCTGGATGTTCTCCACTTGAGTGCTTGTTGGCAAGAGGGATGTGCAGCAGGGGAAGGGCAGTGCATATGAAGGGAACCTGCCAGGGCTCTCTCCCCTTCCTTCCTGGGACCAGCAGCACAAAGAGGATGGAGCCAGGGACCGGAGCTGCCAGCACCTGCCTGTGCATGGTGTCTGTCCTGGTCCTCATGGATTGTTCACCCCCGGAGGCCTTTGGACCTGCCAGGAGCCAGGATGGGAACTGGAGAGGTAAAGCAGGAGGGGAGAGAGGGCAGCCAAGAAGAGGATGCCCATTGCATGGCCGGGAGGTGTCCCGAGGGCAGGGGGAGGTGCAGTGACCAGTGGCACTGGCTGTGTGGCAGCTGGAGCTGCTCTGGGTGACACAGCACTCCCAGTGCCATTGCCCTGCAGGGACAGAGCACTAAACACCCTCCAGCACCTCGGGCTGGGCATACAGGTGGAATCCAGACCTCGCCCCAGAGAAGGCTGTGGATGCTGTTGTGGGTGTCTCAGGTTGCCCAGAGAAGCTGTGGCTGCCCCATCCCTGGAAGTGTCCAAGGCCAGGTTGGACGGGGCTTGGAGCAACCTGGGCTATGGGAAGGTATCCCTGCCCATGGCAGGAGGTGGGACTGGATGGGATTCAAAGTCCCATCTAAACCATTCTGGGATTCTGTGATTCATGTCACCCTCACCTCCCACAGATTTGTCTTTGGACCCCATCTCTCCTCCACGTCCCTGTCAGCATCCTCTGAGGGCAGCTCTGGTGCTGAGCAGCTGAATTGCCCATCTGTGGTGCTCATCACACACCCTGTGACCCTTGGACAACATCCATCACCTTCCCTCCCCAGCATCCTGCCCAGCCAGCTCTGCAGCCCTGTCACTGGATCACACACTGGGTCACTCAATGCCCTGTGCCAATGCCACATTCCCAGCCCCGACCGTGGGCACGGAGCAGGGAGAAGAGCGTGGTGCAGCTCTTCAAGCCAGCGGTGCTGCTCTCCAAGTCAGCATGTTTTTGGTCTGGGCTCTTTTTTCCCTGTTGGCAGGTCAGGCCTGGGCCATGCCAGCCTCGCCAGGCGCCTGCCAGCTGCCTGTTTGCCACCGGCTGCCTTCTGGTTTGAGTTACCCGGCTGGGCACATTCCAGTGCAAAGTGCATTTTTTTTTCCCCTCTATTCCCCTTCCCCCTTCCAGGAGCCCCCTTTGATTTAGTGCTTGTGAAAAGCTGCAGGACATGGCCCCGAGCTGCGGTTCAGGTACGGAGCAGTGGAGTGGAGCACAAATTGCTCGGGATTAACCTGCCTGGGAATGGAGCCCGAGCAGTCCGGCCATGCCAAGTGCTGCTCGTGCCCTGGTGCCCCACAGCCAGGCTGGGAGCAAGAGCACCTGCTTGAAGTCCCACGGAAAGGGGCTGGACACCCCAAATTCCAGTGGGGATGTGCTGTGAGTGGTGCGGGAAAAGGCACCAGAGGCTGTGTCAGGGTCCCTCAGT
This sequence comes from Acropternis orthonyx, assembly GCA_035583155.1. Taxonomy (NCBI): domain Eukaryota; kingdom Metazoa; phylum Chordata; class Aves; order Passeriformes; family Rhinocryptidae; genus Acropternis; species Acropternis orthonyx. Next base: position 6,013,985 of record JAWWEU010000138.1, on the reverse strand, counting down.
CCCAGTGAGGAGAGAGGCTGTCCCAGTGTTGTTGTTGGAGTTGGACCACCAGCACCAGGGAACACTCCCTCCCTCCCCACCCACCATTTCAGATCTAATTTTTCCAAGTTCCCAAAGTTTTCTCATAGTTAAAAGAACTTCACAGAGCTCATGAAAATGCAGAAAGGCAATAAAATAAAATCAGCTACACCTGCACCAAAGGAGGAGGGGATGGACCACCTGGCCTTACAGAGCCTCCTCTATACCATAGGCAAGTGGGATTAAACAGGATCAGTTCTGCATTTGGATCAAAATCCAGGAAAGCTGGAGGTTACACTGGTCTGAAGGTGTCCACCCCCTCACTGGGGCTGCAACTGGCCTACAAAAAGTCAGGTGCCCCCAGAGCCAGGAGATCCCAGATCCAAAGTGTTGCTGGGATGAATGAGCAGCAGAACAGGGAAAAATGCAGTGCAGGAGCGTCCCTGCAGCTCCATCCTTGTTGCTTCATTCTTGGGCCTTCATCCCTGCCACTCCACCCCTGCAGCTCCATCCTTGGCACTCCATGCCTGAGTCTCCATCCGGGGGCCTCAATCCCTTCCACTCTATTCCTTCCACTCCACCCCTGCGGTTTCATCCCTGCACAATCTCCAGGCCAGTTCTACAGCTCAGAAGGGTCGGGATACTCCTGGGATGAAGCCACACATAGGGATGATGCTTTGGAGCGTTTGAAATTTGACCACCGCTAAAGAAAAGATGAGGAAACTGAAAAAAAAAAAAAAAAAGAAAAAAAAAAGAAGGGTTAATGTGAAAATAATAAATTGCAAACATTCCTGTGGTGGAAGTGGATTCTCTCCTCCTTTTATCCCTGCATATTGTCCTCGCAGCAGCCGTCTGTGAAATTGCACTGTTATTGAAGTAATTCTGGGGGTAATTAGAGTTAATAATTCAGTATTTTATTTCTATTCTCCAGTTACTGCAGGGGGAAACACACACATATATATAATCCAGGGAGCAAAGGCGCAGTTTTCCTTTTCATGGCAAAGAATAGCTTTGCCCGGGTCCAACCCTTCCCTGCGCCCACCCACATCCCACGAACCCACCTCCTGCCTGCTCCCTGCCTGGGGAACATCAGTCCCACGGACATTCCACAGCCCTTGGGCCATCCCCACGTGGGATTTGGGTTACTGGAGCAGGGAGAGAGGGTGACTCAGGTGCTCACAGAGCACAGCCCTGAGGCGCCAGGGTCCCCGCGAGGGCTGCCCGAGCCCGGTGGGCACCCACAGGGTGCCAGGGGCCGTCACCAGCTCCTCACATTTACCCCTTTGAAGCATTAAAGGACTTCCCTGTTCAATTATTTGGAATGAAGTTTGGCAGCGGAGCCCTTTGGGAGGGATCAGATTGATTTCCTCAGTGAAATGAGTTTGGAGAGGGCTCTGGCTGGTTCCTCGTGCTAATTATCCCAGGCAATAATTAAGCCGTCAGCAGTTTGGGGGCTCGAGGTTTATCTGGGGAGGGAAGGGAAGGTGAGCCCACCCCAGGGGCTCCACTCTGGCCCAGGCCTGGGCTCAGCCTCTCGAAGCAGGATTAGGGCAAGAGACAGACCCAGCGCAGGAGTTATTAGAGCAGGAAATTTCAAATTATATGGAAATAATCTTCTGAGTGAGAGTTTATTTTGGAACTTTAGACTTAATAATTCAGCACTTCTGGGATTTGGCATGCGAAGTGACAAAGATTAAAGGCGTATTGTCAGGTTCACAATTCGGTGTTTTCAAACACCACGGGCCTTACCTGGGTTACAAACACAGCGGGATGTGGCTGATCCTCATGGATTCCCACGCTCCCCATGTGTGGCACCTCCTCGACTCCCTGTGGAGCCACGGGGATTTCAGAGCCCGGACAGTGCTGGAGCGAGGTCTCAGATTACCAAGACTAAAATATTCCTCAGAACATGTGCGAGCACATTATGGAGTATAATCATAAATAATTAAAACTTAGCTACACTTGTCAAATAAATGAACAAAGTACAGTTTGTGCTGCATTATCCTCGCCTTCCCCCGCCGCTGTTTGTCACCAGCTCCTCGAACTGGGCAAACTATTTATAGCAAACAACTTATTCAAAGCATTTTGCCCTTTTTTTCTTTCTTCCTGCCTGGGAATTGTTCAGGAACAGACTCTGATTCTTTACTAATTTCTTCGCTCTCCATAATTGCTCAAAATACGTTTCATGTGCATCGGCTCCGGCGCTTGGGCTGATTGCAAACAGCTCCCAGCTCATCCCAACACTGGCTTTGCTGCTTCCAGCCTTGGATTTGCTGTTTCCGCCCCCGATGCCACAGGCCGGGACCAGAGCCAGGGTTTACCTGGAAAACTGGAGCATGCTGGGGGGAAATTAACTGCTTGGCCTTGTGGAGGCTTTTCATTTTCATAGCTGACCCTGCTGCAACCCCACAGATATCATAGATGGGAAGGACTGGGCTCACATGGGTAAGAGATGATATGAAGAGATATCGTGGTTTGTATCATAGGTGTGTGAAAGAAGAGAGATGTAAATTCATGCATTTATTTTTTAATAGTTGGGAGGATTGGGAGAACTAATTCCCACTTTGTGTGGTGTTTTATAACAGGGAGGTATGAGAGGAGGGCTCAGGAGGAACACAATTCATATTTTTGTGGTTTTTACGGAGGAGGAGTTGGAGGGTAAATAAGTCTGTTGATATTTTAGACTTTGGGAGGAAGATTTCAGAAGGACTTGCTTATGTAGAACTATGGAATCATAAAATGAATCACAGAGTGAATCACAGAACGGTTTGGGTTGGAAGGGACCTTAAAGACCATCCAGTCCCACTCCCTGCCATGGGCAGGGACATCTGCTAGACCAGGTTGCCCCAAGCCCCATCCAATGTGGCCTTGCAACACTTCCAGAGTATTTAACCTGTGTCTTACAGGTCACATTTGTCCACATTTGCCATTGGGGAAATGGATGGGGCTTCCCATTCCCACCAGCAGGATGGCCAAGAGCCCAACTTTAGTGGAAATCTCCATTCCAGCTGCACCAAGCTGAGCCTCTCCATGAGAAGAAGCGTTTTCACCAGTCTCCAGTGGCAGGTCCCCTCTGTCTGCCCCCAGGACACAGGAGTTCAGCTCCCCCAGCCCACTCCCCACCCCTCCAGGCAGCTCTGGGCTCTGAGGAAGGTCCAGCCTGCGACATGTCCCGGGAAACACAGCTGGGATAACACGGCTCAGGGCACCTCTTCCGTGGGCTCCGGCCACTGGTGCAGGATTTTACATGACCCAGCAGCTCTTTGTGGTTGCATTCATGGCAAATATTCAGAAAAAGCTACTCGGGGGAGGGAGGGAAAGGGAGATCAGAGCAAGCTTGAGTCTTCAGGTGGTTCCTCATTCCTGGGCAGGGTTATTTTCCTATGGAATTACACTGATTTGGTTGGGGATTTTTTTAATAAAGGAGAAATCACCTTCAAAGCAGCCTTCCCATTAACCCCTCACTGTCTGTGAGCCCAGTGCCACTGGTAATTCCAACATGGAATAAGGCAGGGGGCAGCAGGGGTGGCTTCTGCAGGGAAAGATGAGGGAGAATCTCCCAAGAATTCCCCTGACCCCCTAAAATTCAAGGGAACACCCTTAGCCCCTACACTGGCTTCTGCTGCCAGGAAGACCACTGAAGCATCCAAGACAGGGACAAGGAGGGTCTGGGCCACACAAGGCGAGATGGGACCATGGGGAGCTGCTGCAGTTTGAGTGTCAGTTTCAGTCTTAGGAAAAAAACCCTTGCAAATAAAACTTAACAAAAGAAAATAAAATTAAACCAATTCAACTGACATTTCCGAGAAGGCAGAAGAGGAACAAACCAGTGGCCAGGGAATTAAACTCTGCCATTGTCACATTCCAGATGCCGGATGCTTCCCTGGTGGAAGGAGCAGCCAGTGCCAGCGGCGACGCGGGACATGGTGGCAGTGCCAGCGCTGCCCTCACTGCTGCCAGTCCCTGGGGTGAGTCAGGGGGTGGGAGACAGCCGGGATCACCTTGGCCGGGGGGAATGTCTGGCACCTCAGCTCCTGCAGGGAGGTGTCGAGCCCGTCACCCCCGACCAGAGGCCCTGAGAGCGGAGCTGGGGGTGGGGGAGATGAAAGCGGGGTGATGGGTGGCACCCACAGACAGCAGGATCCGGACACACCCGGTGGCTTCCTGTCCGACCCGGCTCCCCACCCAGGTGAGCACAAAGAGCCTGAGCAGGAATTTGACCGCGGGCTGGTGTCTCGTCAAGGCATCGTCATGCCGGCCTCGTCTGGGATGTGCACAGCTCATGGGAAATTTCCACCTGGATCACAGGGGACACGTGGCACCTCACACCTTCCCACCCGGGGGGCAGCTGCCCCACAGCCCCCTCGTCCCCCAGGATGCTCCCTCTGCTGTCTCCGATACCCCCCCTCAGCCCCTTTCCCCACGCCTTGCCCCTCTCCCCAGCTCCAGACAGGCAACTCCCCCGGTGCAGCCGTAATTCTCCTGGTATTTCTGATGCGTCGTTGCCCCGAGGGAGCTGGGGACCTTCCAGCTCTGCTGTTCCCGATGTGGTTAGTCAGGAATCGCAGCCCCGTCATCCCGCTGGAGTCACGAACCAGCTCCCGGGAGCACCAGCGCCCGGTGCCCAGCCCGGCGCCGCTCCGGGACACAGCAATGCCAAGGGATTTGGGAGGATTTTAGGCCTTTCTGTGTCTTTCCTAAACGCAGAAAATGAAGAGGCACTTAAGAATCTGCTGTTTATATTGAAAGCCAAAATCCCTTTAGAATTTAATCTCCTGGTGATGGATTTAATACTGTTACAGACAGTGGAGTTCTTTTTATATCGCAGGAGTGGTGGTAACTCTTTGAAGCAGGATTTTGTTGCAAACAGGGTATTTGTCCCCGAGGCCCCATCACAGCGATGGCCGGATCTGAGGGTGACAGAGTGGTCAGGGAGGGGAGGGCCCAGAGGGGACATTGCTGTGCTGTGACATAGGGAGACCACGCAATGGCACCTTGGGGTGCATGGTGGCACCTCGGGGTGCACAGTGAGACCCTGGGGTGAACTCCAGGGACCAACACTGCCAGGACCAGACCTTTCCTCTGCCCGAGGCCTCAGGAAATGCCAGTTTCCCAAAGATATGGGTGATTCTTCAGGCTGAGAGGGATGAAGGAATGGCACAGGGAGCTGCCCAGCACTCGCACGGATGTGCTGAATGTCTGGCTGCTGCTTTGGTATTCTTACTCCCTCTCTAACATAAAAACGATCCCTTAAGTTGCAAAGAATACCCCATCCTGGTTTTTTTTTTCCAAAGCAAAGGGGATGGCCCAAGGGGCAGGCTTGCAGCAGCACAACACCCCAGCCCTGCTGAATCAGCCGTGGCTCAGCGGGAGCAGCCTCTGAATCACCAGCCTGCTGCTGGAGTGCCGGGACCTGGCTCCCGTCCCTTCCGCCATTCCCACCATTCCCATCACTCCGGATGACCCAGTTCCCACCCCACATGTACGAGCTGGTGAGATGATCCACTGTGGCCACCACTGCCGGCATCAACACCCGCGGGCGAGGGAGGGCTGAGCTCATCCTGACACAATGGGAGGTGGTGGACGAGGGAAAGGGATGGGACAGACCCACAGGGGGGCACTGACCTGGCTGTACCCACCGTGTTACCCGTCACTGAGCCCGAGGCAGGTGATGGATGCTCGCTGTCACCACCACGGGGTCCCACCTCTCTGATGGGACAGGAGCCATTGAGGGTGGAGGAAAACACAGATATACAAAGGGATGGAGGGAATAAAGACATGTCCAGCCTTCCAACCCAAGCCAGCTCCATCCCCCTGCAGTGAAACATTTCTGCCCCTCATCCTAGAGCTCCCCACAGCCTGGGGAGGCGCAGGGGTGTTTCTGAGTGTGCTGGTGGAACCTCAGTGAGTGTCTCCAGCAGCGCTGGCAGCTGAACCTGGAGCCGAGCTCCCGCCTCTCCTCGGCAATAAACCTGCCGGCAGGAGTCACTGACCTTGTCCCCATCTTTCAGCTGCTGTTTCAGGAGACCGAGAGGGGACACACAAGGTCACTGTCTCTCGCCCGGCACCGGCTGAGTGCCCGTTTCATCACCGAGGAATAGGCTGGTGCTGAAGAACGCCTGGGCCAGGGAGAGGAGCTGACAGACGGGACAGCGGGGCGGGGGGGCTGCGGGGGCTGCGGGAAAGCGGAGACCCTTTGTCCTTAGCCAAAGACCCCGTCTAAGTTCCTGCCCGCCCAGTGGGGGGGCTCCGACACAGCCCGGCCGTGGGGTATGGGGAGTCCATCCCTGCACATCTCCTTCCCTTGCCTGGAAAAAGCAGTTTTAGTCTCAAATCCCTCCCGACGGTTCCCTGAGCGTTGGAGCTTCCCATCGGAAGCTGCCTCGCTACCAGGCATCTGCCTCGCTGGAGACTTGCTGGAATGACGTGCTCGAGAGAGCTGTCAGATTGGGTTAAAATTAGGCAGCAGGCTCCAAGTTATTACTGGAGGACAGATGGACACTCTGGGGGTGCGGCCTGTTCCCAGCAGCGCTGGAAAAGCGAGCCCCAGCCACAGCCTGGGCTGGGAGGGCTGAGCGCGGCCGGGAGACGCGCCGGGCTGGGCTTGGCAGATGGTGTCTGTGGCAGAGGGGCTGGAAATCGGGCTAAAATCTGTCCGGGGGGGGCGCTGGCCCCGAGCCGGCCCGGCGGAGCGTGGGGCTGCTGGGAGCAGCGGAGTGTTGTCTCCAGCACGGAGGATGCTCCTGAAATCCTTCGGAGAGGAGAGGGAGAGGAAGAGTGGCCACCACCCAGCCTGGCAGCCCTTCAGTAGCCGTCATCCAGGAGAGAACAAAACGCTCAGCAGAAAAGCCTGTCATTTGAGAATGAGATGATAACCTTCTCTTGTTCCCCCACGGCTGCAGGACCGGGAAGGACGAATCCCGTGTCCGGGCAGTGCCCTTGGACAGGCAGCATGTCCTGACCATCCTTCTCTGCAGGGACTCAGCGAAGCTGCTCGGGAGGCACAAGGGAAGAACCAGGGCAGAGCTAGGGCTGACAACCCACCCCAGGGGTGTCCAAGCTGGAAAACCCCCTCCCTGTGCTGGGGCTGCCAAAGATTCTGAAAGTCCCTCCAGCATGGGCTGCAGTGGTTCGGGGTGCTGGGTGTGGTCCTTCTTCGGGGAGTCAATTCTCCCCTTTCCCCGTCCCTGAGGTCTCTATCCCCTCTGTCCTGTCCCTGAGCCTGTATCCATCCCGGCAAGCATCCCCAGTACCGGCACAGGTACCAGAGCCCATCAGCCGGTGCCGCTCTCCCGGCGGGTCCTGCCCCTGCTCCCTCACAGGCAGGTAATTACCATCTCCCCGACTCGTTGTAATGAGCCCAGGTGCTCATTTTGCATCCAAGCAATTTACTCGGCAGATTCTGCAGCAGGAGCGGAGTCCCAGCGAAGGGCCCAGGAGCGCGGCGGTGCCCGTGATGGATGTGCAGGACACGGCAGCAGAATTACCTCCTCGAGGGGGGAGGGAAACAGCAGATAAGGAAAAGGGGTTGGGAGTGAGGGGAAGGAAGAAACAAAGGAAAGAAAGGTAGTGGAGGGGACAAGTAGCAGTGAAGGAGTAGTGAGGGGCAGGAAACATCACCAGGGGCTCTGGGAGAAGGAAAAGAGAACCAGGGTCTGCAGCTGTGACACTGATTCTCTGTGTTCTGTGACTGAGGGATGTGGTGACATTCCTTTAGGTGACATTCCCTGCTGCCCCACACAGACAGCACATCCCAGCTCCCAGACTCGGATGCTCAGAGCTCTGTGCACAGATACCACCAGTGGAGTGATAGAACACCCACCATAATTCACACGAACAGTGTATCACCTCCCTCCAGGTCCTTCATCCTGACTCAGATTCCTGTTGAACTTCTCCATGTTCAGTGAGTTTAAAGTCCAGCATCACAAACCCCTCCCTAAAATTACAGCCCTTAAAGGGGGCCTATGAGAAAGATGGGGTCAGGAATTTTGGCAGGAACTGTTGCAACAGGACAAGGGGTGATGGGTTTTAAACAAAGAAGGGAAGATTTAGATTAGATACAAAGAATGATTTTTTATGATGAGAGTGGTGAGGCCCTGGCACAGGTTTCCCAGAGAAGCTGTGGCTGCCCCATCCATGGAAGTGTCCAGGGTGAGGCTGGACAGGGCTTGGAGGAACCTGGCATAGTGGAAGGTGTCCCTGGGAGTGGAAAGGGGTGAACTCTAAAGGTACCTTCCAACTCAAACCATTCTGTGATGACGCTTTTTTAAATTCTCTGAACTCCCCCCTGGACCCAGCCAGGCTCCTGGTCCCCAGCTGGCACATCCCCTTACCCAGGGGCTGCTCCAGACTTTCACCCATCACCTTTCCCTGCTTTCCACACTAAATGAATTCTTCGCTGATTTCCAACCATTTGACCTTGCACTGATATAATCACTGAGCTAAACTTTCCCTCCCTCCTTGGCTCTTTCTCCCCCAAACACGTTTACAGGGAGTCACTACGTCCTTTTCCAACCTCTGTTTGGTGGAGCTGAGCAAACCTCTCTCTCTCTATCTCCTGTCATCCAGCAGATCGGGGGATACAGAGCCTGGAATCAGCTCCCTGTGCCACAGGCAGGCGCCTGCAGCCGCCCAGGCTGAGCAAGGTCGGGCCCGACGTCGCTCTGAGCATCGAGCTGCCCTAGTTCTGCTCTGCACATTTATCTCATTTGCAACCGGGCAGCTGATCCAAATGTGAGTGTACCCAAAACGGCCAGTTCAGCATTCCCAGTCCCTGAAATGGGTCTGTTCCTCGTGACTGTGCTGCAGAATGAGGAACTGGGGTTAACAGGGGGGGAGGGAGGGGCCCAGGCACAGATAAAACACTATTAAAAAAACCAAATGATCTAAATGTTAAGGGAGGGAAAATTTAATAAATTAAATGTAAATCTATTTTTGCTACATCTGTTCAGATCCTTTAAGGAGCTTTAGGACAGCTGTTCCTATATCCCATTTAATCTTGATGTTATTGTAATGAGCTAAGGCTTGGGGGCTGAGCTGATTGTCTCTCCAGGCAAATTCTTGAGCACCAGTGAAAACGCTGCTCCCGTCCTGGAGCAACAGCCCCAGCTCCCGTGTGGTGATGGGGGCACTGGGGGTCCCACAGTGCCCCCTCGGCACAGGACGTTGGCAAAGGTGCTCAGCCGGTGCGGGGCATGGCTGGGACGCTGGGTTGGGTTTCCTGGGCACGGAGTGGGTTTTGGTGGCCAGCAGCCCCCAAAGACGAGGGTGCAGTGGGAACACGCCGTGCCAAGCTGATGGAAGGGGGGATCCCCCGGCGCTGCCCCTCCCAGCCCCGCAGCCCCCTCCCCATCCCCGGGGCTGAGCTCCAGCCCTGCTCCCGCCCCTCACAGGCAGGGAGGGAAGGCAGAGCTGCACCCAGGAGCCTGTCCCAGCCTGCACACCCAGCACAGCCCGGGGGCGCCAGGGCTGAGCCCCCTGCCCGCCGGGCCCCCTCCCTGCCTCCCTCCATCACCCCTCCCAGGGCCGAGCACAGTCACTCCTCTGATTTCCTCGCCCCAAGTTGTCACCTCCCCCTTTGCTCTCCATCTCTTCCCCCTGTTTGCTGGCAGAGTTACTCTTTTGACATTAGAGGCTTTGTTTTTAATTTCCTAAATTACAGCATAATTTAGGCTAATTATTGCTTTGTCCCTCTGATCTTATTAAACCTTTAATCCCTCGGTGATTCCCCACCCAGAGCAAAGTCTGCTTTTCTCACATTCATTCCTGCTCTGGGTCTGCTCTTGCCTCTTTGCCCGGGGCAGCCTCACCTCCCAAACCGGCTGCCAATGCCCTGGATATTCTCTCTCCAGCTCACCTTCCCTCCAGTGCCACGGGATGCCCTTCCACAGGCAGAGAGGGGCTCGGCATGAGGGTCTGAAACCCTGGAGAGGGACATGCCATCCTGCTAAGCCAGCCAATATTCCTGTCACTGTAGTTATAGACCTTCCTGGCTTTTATCCTGCATGATGATGTCCAGTTGCCTTTTGATCCTGGACTCTTTGGAGTTGCACATCCCACTGAGCATAATGGTGGCATCACTCCTCCCATCTCCAGCTGGGTCAGGGCCAGGCTGGGCTTGGAGCAACCTGGTCTAGTGGAAGGTGTCCCATGGCAGGAGATTTGGAATGAGATGGGCTTTAAGGTCCCTTCCAATCCAAACCATTCTAGGGCTCTTGATGAGCAAACACGGACAGGGATCAGCCCCATTCTTTCCTTGCCAAGCCTACTAATGGCTTTTAATTAACCCTTCTGTCCTCCCACCCCATTATTATTTACTTCCCAAGGCGTGGAAGGCTCCTGTGGGCACCATCTCCCCAAGCAACCCAAGCCATGAGGTGCAGTGCCACCCATCCCTGGGCACCAGCAGCCACCTGAGCCCTGTGGAGAGCCCTTGGCAGATCCCAGCACGTGGGTAAGGACCTCACCTGATCATCTGGGGGAATCCTTCCTCCCTGAACCAGAACATCCTCAGAGGAGGTTGGAGCCAGGTGGGATCGATCTCTTCTCCCAAGAGACAGGACAAGCAGAAATGGCCTCAAGCAGCACCAGGGCAGGTTTAATTGGATATTGGGAAAATTTCTACCTGAAAAGGATGGACAAGCCCTGGCACAGCTGCCCAGGGCAGGGGCGGAGTCCTCATCCCTGGAGGGATTTAAAAGCCGTGTGGATGTGGCACTTGGGGACATGGTCAGTGGTGGCCTTGGCAGTGCTGGGGAAATGGTTGGGCTCAGTGATCTCAGAGGGCTTTTCCCTAAGGTGACCCACATTTGGACAAGGCCAAGGCACCAGCCCTGGAACACTCACCTTCATTTGCTTGGGCAAAACAGATTATGGAAATTTACTTTTTATAGCTATGAAGTTGAAGGATTTTCTGACCACAGGCAGCAAAAATCCCCTTAATGAAGCCCCAGAGCTCTCCAGGGTTTTGGGAAGAGCTCTGGCCCCCGGCCCCCCTTCTCCACTTGAAGTATTGTTTCTGTCTTCAGTCTCCTGCCAAGAATCTCTTCAGCTCTGCAGCTGGATTTGATACAGGGGTGGGGAGAGGAGCTTAATCACAGCAATAAAGAGAGAAGCTGTTCTGGGGGAGTCTTTCAAGAAGCCGGGTTGAAAGAGTCCCTGAGAGTGAAGGGGCTCCCAATCGCACTGCCCAAGCTGGGGGGAAAAAAAGCCACCACAGAAAGGCCAAACAAAACCTCTCCCAGGCCTTTGCTGCCTCTAATTTATCCCAGTCCCTGGATTAAAAGTAGGTCATTAAAGCGGCTGCGGGAAGGGGTGAGGGCAGCCCTGCCCGTGGCACTGAGATGATGGTAAATCACAGCCCTGGCCCCACCGAGGCTCCCCCTGCCTGGAGAGGAGCCCAATTCCCAGCCGGATCTGAGGGGCACCACAGCAGCTCCGAGCCCTGGGAGAAGGGACAGATCAGGCACAGCAAACCCAACCCCCCCGGCATCCATGGCAGAGGATCGGAAGGAGGATGGGGAGACACAGGGATAAGATGAAATTGAGCGAGGGAAGCAGGACAAGGATGGTGTGACCTGGTTTTAAGGACTGAGTTGGTGGTGAGGCTCCAGAGAGAGACAAAACACTGCTGGTTTCACACCTCCTGCTCAGCTGGACAGGGCTTGGAGCAACCTGGTCTAGTGGGAGGTGTCCCTGCCCCTGGCTGGGATTGGAATTAGATGAATTTTAAGGTCCTTTCCAACCCAAACCATTCCCCTGGGCTGGGGGTCCCACTGCCTCACACCCTCTGTGTGGAACCAGGGGAAAACCTCCCTACCAGGGCTGCGGGAGATTCAGGGTGTCCCTCCTTGTCCTCCCCTGCCTCTGCCCCAGGAGACACTGCTCTTCCTCACCCCTGCTTCCAGAGAAGAAGAGCAGCCCATGTTCCCTCTGCTCTCATCTCACTTCCCATAGCTTTCCCCGCTCCCTCCCTCCCTGTGATCCATCACCTGGGGACAGGAAAGTTTCATTTCTCACTGTGACTTGTGCTGGGAGTCACCTTGGAAGCACAGTGCCAGACAAAAGCTGCTGCACAGAATGGGGATGAGGAACAGGGTCCCTCCTCAGCAGGATGCCTGGCACTACCTCTTAATATTTTCCAGCTCAAATTAACTCCTGCTATCCAGCTTCAGTGCTGCTGGGCAGGTGGGACATCACCCAGGGCCAGCAGCACCCAAATACCGGGGGGTCTGTGATGAAACCCTCTCTTCTGCCCCTGAAAACACTGTGAGACCAGGGCTGCTCTCCCTGCAGCCTCCAGTCCCTCTCTCCCAGCTCTGTGCAGCCTGTCCTGAGGTTTGCCTGCATCTAAACTGCCAGGAGGGACCTGTGCCAGCATCCTGCTCTGGTGCCATCCATCCCAGGAGCAGGATCCCAGTGCCAGCAGGAGAGAGGGACCGAGGGTGACAATAGAGCAGCACGTGGATGTACCTTGTTCATTATTGCCACTGGAATTTTGTGTTCCAAGAAGGACTGCGACACCTTTGCAGCTTGAAAAAGCCAAGGTGGAATATATTCCCTGTGGTGCCTGTGGTGCAAGAGCTGTCACATCTTCCAGGGTTGCTCCAGGTCTCTCAGCCTCCCCACCACATACTCTGGCCCCAGATTCCTCGTGAGCTCCATGGTTCTCTGTGGGTTGCTGGATCTCACCAGGGACTTGGGGATCTACGGGGGTGGCAGGTCCTGAATGCTCAGCCTGAGGGTCAGACCCACCAGCAGAAGGACTAAAGCTCCACAGCATGGATGGGCACCATGGCATGGGGTGTCCATGCAGGAGCATCCTGCTCTTCACCTCTCACAGGGATGTTGGCAGGGGCTGTCTCCATGTGCACTGGTTTGTTGAGGTCCTGAGCTCCTGGGGACATGGGGCAACGTGGGACACAGTGGGGACATCACCTTCGCCAGCCTCCAGAATCCTCTGTCAAGGAGAGACTCGGCCAGGCTGCAGCAGGACTGTGTCCTTCCCACACTGCTCTACATTCTCTGTCCCGCTTGAAGAGGGGTCTGAGCAGGGAGGGGAGTGCCCAGCAAAGGTGGGGTGACCCTGTCCTGGGGCACAATAACCCCCACATTCTCCCCCAGCAATGGCAAGAGGACCCACCCAGCCTCTCACTCTATCCTGGTGCATGTGCAAGACATTCCAGGTGGGGAGATGAGGTCCAGCTCTTTCCAAACGAGGCTGACTCCCGTTGTCTTCCAGGTGGCCGAGCCGCCAGCCAAGGAGGATGCTGAGAGCTGCAGGACCCTTCTGCTCTTCTCGGAAGGAACCCACAGCCTCCCAGCAGGCACAAGCATTTGGAGGCCGAGGAGGAGGAGAGCTGTGGGGGTTCTCCATGCCCACAGCACCCGCTGCCATCCCCCTGGCCCTGCCGTGGGGAACGCAGCCACCCCCTTCCCCCTTTCCCATCCCCTGCCAGCTGATGGCTTGTCCCATGGCCAGCAGGACAGAGCTGCCTCCAATAAATGTTTCATGCTGGCAGCGTGGCCAAGCCCAGCCAGGCACTGGAGATCTTCAGCTGGCCACAAGCAGCCCCTGCACGGCTCCACTCCTGCCACCCACTTGAGCCTAGAGGGTGTGGGGACAGAGTGGATGGAAACAGCTACAAATGCTCTCCTGCACCTGGAATGGTTTGGAGGTGTCTCCACCCCAATGTGGGGGGTTGATTTCCACCTGGCTGTGGGGTGTCTCCAGCCCAGAGATGTGCCAGGCTCTCCAGGCCCCATCACTCCAGCAGCGCCAACAATAGCGAGGGAAAGGCGGCTTTGCTGGCACCACGGATCCTGGGCAGCCGGACTCGCCACCCACGGCACAAAAGCAATTAAAAGTTGTACAAAGAGGCCACAGTGAAGAATTAGGGCACGTAGCCGTGTCACCTCCGCCTGTCACACCAGCCCAGCCAGTCCCTGGGGTCGCAGCCGGCACAGGGATGCTGGGGACGTGCTGGTCCGGCAGAGCCCAGGCCTGGGAAGCAATCAGGAAGAGGGAAAAGGAGGTCTTGGAGAGGCAGATCTTCCTCCCCCACCATCCCCTCCTCAGCCACGGCTCGGTGCTCCCTGCACACAAGGCCAGTGACCGGCAGCGCATCCGCAGTGACCGTCACAGCATCCCTGTGGAAAACCCCACGGAGCGGAGCGGGACGCGGAGCGGGCGGGCAGGAGATGCACCCCCGTGTGACACACGGGGGGCTGCCCGTGGCGGGGGCTCAGTCCCTGCGGCCCCCCCGGGCCCCTTCCCAGCGCAGCCCATTGTATAACACGGCTGGGCCGTCAGGACACATCTCATCATCCGCAGGGCCGCGCTCCCGCAGGAGCCGCCGGCTCCAGCTGCCAGCACACATTAGGCAGCTCTGCCCGAGCCAGGCAGGGGTGGGCAGGGACAGAGCGGGGGGAAGGGGAAGGGGGGAGGGCTCGGCTCACACGAGAACCCCCCTTTGCTCCCCATGGAGCATCACCCACCACCCAGAATCGACATGGAATCCTGGAATCATTTAGGCTTGAGAAGACCTCTAAGATCATCGAGATCTGAGCAGCCACCTGAGGAGAGGGTGAGTGGGAGGTGGAGTGGGCTGCATCCCTAGGGATTCCCATGCCCATGGTTCCCACTACCTCCCCCCAACTTCACTGCTACAAAATCCTCACAGCCAGGACACACATCCACCATAAAAAACTTTAAAATCCCTAGAAAACCCTAAAAATCCCTAAAAAAACCCTAAAACACATCCCTCAAGAAACAAGCAGCCAGCCCACCAGGATCCATCCATGGGCAGTGAGACCCTAAAGCCCTTTGCCTGCTGGCAAGTAATGGGACAGCACCAGAGAAAACCCTCCAACAAGAACTGTGAAAATAATGGATTTGGGGTTTCCCTCAGAGAGCAAAAATAATTAAACCAAATCATCTCAAGGATCCTGGAGCAAACAAGAAACACCACCAAAGCAAATGCCGTGGTCTGCATGAGGGTAAACAAACAATCACATGTTAAACAGAGCCAGAGTAAAGGTCAAGTTTGTTTGCGAATGGAGAGTTAGATTGGAAAAAATGTTTTTTAAAATTGTTCCCTACAGTTTCACCTGATCTCCCAGTTTTGACTCCGAAGATAAAGTCAAAATATTTGATTTTGAAAATGTCAAAGTGAGACATTTTTATATTTTTAAAAATCCATTCTTTTGGCCCCGAACCCAGAATGAATGAATAGTTCAGGCTGGTCCAAAACTGCATATTTCTGTCGAGCACAGCATTAATCAGACACGTTTCACCCCACTCTGGTAGAAACAAAGAGGCCGCAGCGGAGCCGCTTCCAGGATTGGCGCTGGAAAAGGGAGACAGAGGACACTGGGCAGGACCCCGGCCACGTCCCTCTGCAGGGAGTTGGGTGGAGACACAGTAAAGAGGGAAATGTTAATGCATGTGATTCATAAGGCAAAAACATTCCTTAAAAAACCTGCTGGTGGGTAAAGGATCCTCTCGCTGACGGAGGGTGAGAGCCAAGCACTCCCCAGCCCACCCCGCTGCGGCCATCCCAGCATCTCCCAGTTCTGGGGTGATGCTGGGAGCATTCCCAGCCGCCTGCTCCCGCTTGGGAGAGCGGAGGGATTAAATCCCACACGGGTGAAGAGCCCAGCCAGCCTCCCACCTACAGCACATGATGCTGGGACCGGAGCGAGCAGGGCTGCACAGCCAAGGTGCCCACCCTGGCTGCGACCACCCCACCCACAGCGGGGAGAGCGGCGGTGCAGAGTCAGGATGACCCAAAACATCCAGCTGCGAGCCGTGGGTCTCCATCCTCCCTTGGATCGGCAGACTCCGCTCTCCCGGGGGCTCGCAGACCCCCCCGCCCGCCCCAGCAGCGCCCACCCCCGCCCGTCCCCCGGCTCGGCCGCCTCCGCGCTTGGCTGCACTCCCTGAAAGGGCCTTTCTCTCCCATTCAGGGCAGGATTGTCCCGCCCGTCCCTCCCGCAGCCGGCGGTGCCGCGGGGATCAGCGCACGGAGCGCGGGGAGCATCTCGGGGAGGATGCGGCTGAAACCCATCGCCGCTCCTGGGAAGCCTTTCGGGCTCCCGATGAGGCTTTTGGACTCCTGCCGAGCCCCCCGTCCCATCCCAGGCTCATCTTTCCAGTTTATTAGGAGCTAATTACCCCTCTGTTGGTTTGGGGAAGGTTAGCGGGATGTTGGGAGGCTCAGCCTGCATTAACCCTTTCTGCCGGCTCTGGGACAGTTTCCGGGTGACCTGCGGGGCTGCAGACACTGGGGCTTTGTTCGGCTGCCGGGATATCGCCAGGATATCGCCGGGATATCGCCGGGATATCGCCTTACGCGCCGCGCTCCGGCCCCGCTCCAGCGTCCAAGAGCAGCAAAGCCCCGCAGGCACCGGGATTATTGTTGGAGTAATCCAGGGAGGGCGAGGAGAGGTGTGAGACTCTGGCAGGGCTGTGGTCAGCGGTTCATGGGAGGGACCTCGACGGGCGGAGTTGGGATGGGCACTCCACTGGGACCCCCCAATGCGCCTCTGCCTGCCCAGAGCTGCCTTCTCCCATTGGGATGAACTTCAGCCCTTCCCATCTATTTCCTGGGAAACCTCTTTGCCTCGAGGACCCCCCCAGGCTGGCCTGTTCCCCTGCAGGTTCCCCCCCCGCCAAGCCTGGCCTCCTAAACCCGTAATAAATGGCTGATCTCATAGTACATTAAGCCGTGGGAAGCCACAGTTCATCCAACATCCTCCTCAGGAGTCCCTCTTTCATTTCCAGCCAGTCCAAAGTCATGGATACAGGGATGGATGCTGCCATCCTTCCAAGCTCCTGCAGCCCCAGCACTGAGGGGAGCTGGGTGTTGGCACATCTACAGCTGGTGGAATACCAGGGTGTCCCCCAGGGGGCAGTGGCCATGGGAGCCCACCACCCCTCCGGCTCCAAGGGCCATTTCTCCCAGGGCTCCTGGAGCTTTCCTCTCGTTGATGCAAAGGCAAATAAACCTCCAGGCAGCTGCCTTTGTGGTCCCAGCTGCCATTTCACCCATCATTTCATCTCTGCAGGTATTCCCTGTATCCCCCTCACATTCAGCTGGGACACCTCCGGGGCACCTTGAGAAGCCCTTGGCCTCCTGCTGCTGGGTAGGTCTGGCACCCCCCAGCACCCCATCCCCTGCCCCATACCTCAGGGATGATCCCACCCCAGCTCCCATCAGGATTCAGGGCTTTCCCCCCCACACACCAGACACCAGCTGGGCAACGTCCCCACCTGAACTCCCCCCCCACAGGTGGAGGAGAGCAAAGCCCCCCCAGCCCCCGCCCTTTGGAGTCACAGGCTCTCTTCTCCTTCTGGCTCAGCTTCCTTACAAAGACCCCAGAGCCATAGAAAGAGCCAATTTCCAGCAGGAACCTGGCGCTGGGCTCACTTAGGAGGATTACACCAGGCTGCAGGAATTAGAGGGGGGGAGCTCAGCTGAAACCAAAGCCTTGCTCGGCCCTTCCCAGCCAGGGCAGCTCCAAGGCTGCACATGATCCCGGGAATAGGGGCAGGAACTGCACGAGACCCTCTCCAAGATCACCCCCAACACACAGCTTTGTCCTGGCTCTGCCCAAATCCCATCCCTGAGTTCTGGGTGCTGGCCTTGGGGACACAGGATAGGGAGAAAGGCTCAACCACATTCCTCTGTGGGGTGGGACGAAGTGATGTATGCCCAGATCACACCACCCCAGGACACATCCAGCCTGCAGTCACAGTGTCCTTATTCCCCTGCACTCCTGGGGACAGGGAAGAGGCACAGAGCTACCAAAGAAATTAGGTAAACCCCCAGTGGGATCCTGAGCTGGCTCAGAGGCAGGAGAACCCTGTCAGTGTCCCAGGATTGCTTAGAGCCAGGACACCCCAATCCCGGCAGGGTCCCAGCCTGGCTCAGAGGCAGGATCCCCCCAGCTCAGCTCTGGGGGTGGTCCCTGCACTGATATTTCCCATCTTCCTCTTATCCTCCATCGAAAAGGAAATTCTCTGTGTTTTCTTCTGACACTGTTCCAGCAGCCGGGGGACCCTCTCCAAGGGTTGTATTTCAGGAGCACTAAAACCTTGCACATAATTAACTGATGTTTGCTGTAGAACTGTACTTGTGTTCATTCCTTCTTAATGAATGAAAAACTACTGGATTTATCCTGAAGCTGGGGAAAAGCTTCCTCCTTGTCCTTCCATGGCTTCCCAGCACTGCGACTTCTGTAGCCCAGCCCTTTCCTCATGGTTATCCCACTGTGCTCCTGGCAACCCAAGGGGGTTGTTCATCGGCTGTGTGTGTCCCAGCTGGCTGGGACATGACCAGGGAAGAGCCTTTTCAGGATGCTAGAAGCCCTGCCAGGGGAACAAGGCTGCATCCATCCCCCTGGCTCTGGGCCTGCCTGAGGAGGAAAAACCTTGGCAGCACGTGAGTCCTTTCTCCGAGCACTTGAGCTCCGCTGGGTTGAGCTCCAGGGAACTGCAGGGCCTTTGTGTGAGTGGGGCTCGTCCCGGATCTGCTCCGCCTCAGGCACAGATGGCTGCACTGGCACGGGGATGGGGCTGGCAGTGGCACAGGAACACAGGGAGAGCTGCCATGCCAGCACCAGCCATGCCCTTTTCCTCCTCTTCCTCATCCTTCTTTGCCTCCTTCCATCCCTCCCAATGCCTAGAGCCAAGCAAGACCACCGTCCACATTTCTATCCCCTCCCTATCCCCATTCCAATCCCCATCCCCATCCCCGTGACAAACAGCACTCCGGTGCATTCCCATTATTGCTCTCATTACGGAGCCCGTGGGACTCGTTGCATTCCACGACAGCCTAATGGATCTTCCAGGCTCCTCTCCGTGGAAACCAGGTGCAGGCGAGCGGGAGGATGCAGCAGAAAGCCTGGCTGTGGGAAAAGCCCGGTGCCTTGACCAGGGGAACCTGTTAGTTATTTTGGATATACTGTAGGGAAAACAAGGATAAACTTCCCAATCCTGGCTGCCGCAGCTGGCCCAGCCAAGGTTTGTTAAAGGAATTGCTGTTATACAGCCCCTTACAGGCTGGGGGAGGTTCAGACGCTCCCCTTGGAGTGGAAATGCGGGAGGAGGAGGAGGCTGAGTGGGCAGGGAAGGGTGGCTGGGTCCAGGAACGGGCTGCAGTGATGGGGGTGTGATATCGGAAGGGGAACTTGGGGTACACTGCCCTGCTCACACTCAGCCCGGCCGAGACCCAGGATGAGCAGGGGCTGGAGGCACTGGCACTCAGCTCCATCCCTGCTCTCCCAGGGCCAGCTCATCCCATGGCCTTGCAGGGAAAGGGAAGCTCCAGGCACGGCAACACCCCAGGAGTGCTGGGAACAGGAGAGCGAGGGTGGGTGGAACCGGGAGAGCACCCTGCCAGCACCAGTGCCACTGGCACAGCCCCGGCATGCGAATCCTGGGGGTGCCCCTGCCCTGTGCTCCCCATGCCAGGGCTCATCCCAAGCCCCACAGTAGCTCTGGAAGGTCCAATGTCCCAGCTGAGCCTGGACTGAAACCGGAGCTGGAAGTACTGCGGATCTGTCATTCCCTGCCACATCCCAGTGCTTTGAGTTTCCCATCACTTAACCAGGCCATACAGCTTCTTCCCATCTGAGCTCCCCTTCCATGTGGGTGCCACCCTGGCCATGGCATGTGACAGTAGCACCACTCCCAACATCCCACCCCCTCCCAAACGCTCTGGCTCCACTGATCTGGCAGCCGCCCCACTCCCAAGTGGGATCCAGCCAAGGGCGAGTTAATAAACTCGACAAAAAGCTCCTTTATGTGCAGTAATTAAAATAACTCCTCCATTCCTGATGGACATCCAAAACCATCAGCAGCTCTGCAGCTTTAATGAACTTTCCAGATCTGTAGGTTCCCGGGTAAGATCCTGCCGATCCCCTCCCTGCCAACCAGCCCTTGGGAGCGGAGTGGAGCCACCACGTGTCCTCAGCTCCTGTGTCCCCATGGGCACTGGCACCACAGGGGATGTCCCCTCCCACCACAGCCAGTGGTGAGGGTGCTCCCAAGTAAACCCTTCCCAGTCCAGGGGTTTCCGCAGGACTTTGCACCAGGGTGGGATCAGGGGGGAGCGTGAAGGATCCCAAAACTCTGTGTAACAGGGATGATGCAGCTCTGGCGCACCCCTGCCCTATGGAACCCCCTCTGCAGCAGCCTTGGGACACACATGGAACACCAGGAGTGGTCCTGTGGGTCTGGCAGGGTCCACCCCCACGAGTCCATGTTGATCCCACCCAGAGCAGCCCCGGAGCCAGGGGGACCTGCTGCATTCCTACTCTTCAGCCAGGTGTGGGTTCCAGGAACCTGTTAAAGCACTTTTCCCTCCCCTGGCAGGTCCCGACACGTTTGGCACTTACAGTTCTCCCTTCGGGCATCAGGGACCAGCAAAGCTGTTTAAAATTAAAAGTGTTATTTCATTCCCACTGGGATCAAAGCACAGGGAGAGGGAGGATTTTCAAACCAGCAAACCACATTTGAGCATGGCTGGTTCACCCCAGGGCCCCCCACCTTGACCCCCGTCCTGGCACCCCCTGCTTGCTCTGGCAGACTCTTGGCATGGTCCCGGTGGCTCCAGCTGTGCTCCAGCACCAGCCCCTCGAGCATGGGGGTTGTGTCCAAGGGCAGCTGGCGGCCTCAGCCAGGAGGAGCCTCCAGCTGCAAGGACAGAGCCATGGAATCACAGAGTCTTTGGGGCTGGGAAAGACCTTTATGATCACCGAGTCCAACCACATCCATTGAGTACCCAACTGTAGCCAGTCCTAAAACCACTGAGTCCATCCAACCCTGAGTCCACACTGCAAATATTGGACAAGAAACTCCAAAATTTGCTACTAACCAAACCAACCAAACCAAAGAGATCCCCCAGGACAAGCCAGTGAGGATCTGTGCCAGTCAGCTCTTCCCAGATCTCTTCAGCCCAGGCTGAGGTTTCAAAGCACAACCTGGGGCAGGAAAAAAGCACACAGGAGACGGCCAGGATTCCATAGGAAAAAAACCCTTTTATTTAACAATATATCAGGTTCCATCACGGCTCCATGGAGTTCAGCTGCCACAGAGCTGGTTACCGATGCCGATGATATGCTACTGGGCGGGAGAGCTGGGAGAAGGCGAAAGGAATCAAAACGAGGAACATGACACGAAGAAAGAAAATCTGCAGTGCCAGGGAGCACGGCCGAGGGGATCCCGGCGCCCAGCACCACCGGAGCCCCGCTGGGAGCCCTGAAGGACCAACCAGTGCGGGGATGCCGAGGCCTGATCCGGGACATGGCCCTGCCCGGGAGCAGCCGCTCCCTGAGAGGAGGAGCTGGCACAGAGGGGCCTCGTTCCCTCCATGCCCAGCACCCCAAACCGTTCCCACATGACCAAAGCCCCATCCCGCACGCTCCACACCGGGACGCGCCGCATCCAGGCTCCGAGCCCATGCCCATCTCTCGGCTAATGGCAGTGGAGGATGGCCAATGAAATCGGGCAGCCCGGGTGCTCCAGCGGCGCCGTGGCACAGGGCTGGGGCAGCAGCAGCCCCGCGGCTGGGTGATCACAGGGACAGCCCCCCCTCAGGACACAGGACGGATGTGGTGCTGTGGGATGTGGATGTGGGCACAGCTCTGAAATGTGGGAGCGTGGTGCGAACGTGCTGGTGTCAGGCTCTGCCAGGACGGAGGGACGGATGTCTGATTCCTGCTCCAGCACCTCTGGATCCTCCAAGGACCCCGCTGTCGATGTAATGCAGATTCACAGTTCAGCTCCCATGAGCAACTGGGAGGACTGGGAGCTCGCAGCTGCCTTCCGGCTGCCCACAGGGAAGTGCCAGGCATGCCAGCGACACTGGAGATGATTCTGGTGGGCACAGCCACTCCCCCATGGGCAGAGACCCAAGGTGGGCATGGCTGAGGAGGAACAGCCCGGCCTGGGCAACAAGCAGAGACAGTGCTACGGTGTGCTGGCAGTTGGCAGCTGGAAAATAGGAATAACTGGGAGAGGGATCTGCATCAGGAGCAGCTCCATAGGCCTGGAAAAGTGGAGCAGGACCTCAGGATGTTGCACTGAGTTCTGCATCCCCCAGGCTGGGGTTTTTGGTTAAACAAGGAGATAAATTTGATGCTCCTTTAGGTCACTGCAAGTCACTGAGTAGAGACTCAGTCCATGTCCAGGCTGGGGCTCAAAGCTCTGCCTGGATCCAGGACAGCCAGAAACTCACTGGGAATGAGTCAGGTCTGACCTGGAATCAATGGAATAGAATCCCAGAGTCCCAGTCTCGTTCTCTGCTTGGAGCCCACTAGATTCTGAATTACATCGAGGGCACAGCCCCCCCGCCCCGGCAGCACCCACACCAGCACAGCCCGTGGGCTCCGGCGCTGAGCACTATGACAATGTTTTACACCCGTTCTTGTGGTTAAAGTTACTTTTTTTTTTTTTTCTCTTTTTTTTTTTTTTTAAGTTCTCATTTTTTTTTCTAAGAAAAAGCAACCAGAAAATAATTCGGAGTTTATACAAAACATCTTTACATTATTTCTTCCAAAAAAGACTAGTATTTACACAAACAAAACGGGGAGGGGGGGGAAATCAACCAAACTTCAATGCTTTCCACAAAAAGAACCCAAGGGACACACTCTGATCCAGGACCCAGCAGCCCGACGTGCTCAGCAAAAACGAAGAGTTCTGATTTCACCCTTTCTTCACATATTTACAAGGTTTTCCAGCTGTTCCCAGCAGGAGTTGGGCTGATGGGGATGTCAGCTGGGGATGGCCACTGTGGGAATCCACCAGCACTGTCAGATCACTTTTGGTACAACCAGTGGCCAAATTCCATCCCTTTGTCTCCAAAACCAAACCAAAACTACATCGTCCCTCTCCTGCCCCTCCACTGCGGCTGCTGCTCCCAAGGGATTCCACTGTCACTGTCACTGTCACTGCTGCCACCACTGCCCCACCAGGGCTCTGCCACTTTGAGAACCACAGCCCAAGGTCTGGCAGATGGAAGAAGGAAAGGGGGATTTTTTTAAGACACAATTTTCTGGGATTTTCCAGAGTGGATCCCATCCCCCAGAGGGAATGGGGGATCCCAGTGGGGGTGGCTCCCAGGCCAGGGTGTGCGGCACTGGCATGGATGCCATGGAGGAGAGAGGGATGGAAGGTGCTACACCAGGAAAAGCAGTGGGGGGATGGGGGTGGCAGGGAGAGGGGCAGGGCAGGGAGGAGCATTCACTAAAGCTCATCCCTCCCTAGGGAAGCAGCCGGTCGGTGGCCATAGAAGCCAAATCACCTCAGAATGCTGAGGGCAGGAGGAGAGCTGGGACACCCTGTTCCACTCCAGCCCACATTCCTGCCTTAAAACACCACTAACCCAGCAACACAACACCATGGGATGCTCCCATTCTGCCTGGAGCCAAACCCCAGGACTCCCAAGCTACCATCACCCCCAAGCCACCAGGACTCCCCAGCACCCCCGACCCTGCTCTGCCCCCCACCCCTGCCCACTCCTCGTCAAGGCACTTTAGCAGAGCAGCTCCCTCGCTCTTTGGGCACTTCCAAATGTGGGATTCGGGGCCCTGGGGACAGGCAGCAACAGCCCGGATGGAACAGCCCTGCCGGCCCCACTCCTGCTCCCTGAGCAAAAGCAGCTACTGCTGGAAGGAAAAGAAAGTGAGGAAAGGGGACAGCCCGAGGACAGATGGGTACCAGGGCACTGCAAGCCCTGCCATGCCTGCTGGCATCAGCCATGGTGCTGGCTGTCCTCCTAGGAAGAGGAAGCTGGGAATCATCCCACCAGAAAAGCCCAAGGCTCAACCCTGTCCAGTTTTGGGCAGGAGATGGGCAAGGCAAGGGCAAGGGAGCCCGGGCTGCGGGACTTCTGGGAGGTGGCAGGACAAAGATGCTCCTGTGCCCGGAGCATGGTGGGGGGACAGGCACAGCAGGGGCTGGTCCCCAAAGCAGGTCCCACCAAGGGGCATGGAAAAGCCTCTGGCTTAGCTCCCAACCAAGCCAAGCCTGGTGCTCCAGCCCTCTGGGGTCTTCCAGCCTCAAGCGCTGGCCTCCTCCTGCTACCCCCGGCACGAGCTGCGGGGTGGAAACATTTGTTTTCCAGTCCTCCTTTCCACGGACAACCTCCCACAGCACGCCCAGCTTAGGAGTGCTGCAGCTACCCCCTGCCACCCCCTACTTTGCTTCCAGCAGGCTCAGCTCCAGCCTGATGGAAATCCAAAGGCTTTTCTCCACAGCGGGATGCTCCGGAGGGGTCAGGAAGAGCTGCTGGGCCATGGCTGCTCCGCGGCGGGGCAGGAGGAGCCCCCGGCCCCTCACGCACTGAATGCTTGAGACAGGGTGTAGATAGATTTTTTTTTTTTCTTTCTTTCTTTTTATAAAGAGACTAAAACAAGAGTCAACAGCTACGAACACAAAGGTTTCCAGGGGCAGCGGCGGGAGCGGGATGTGCCCCATGGCTGTGGGGACAGCGTGCTGGAAGGAGGTGATGGCGTCTGCCCGAAGGCGGCGGGGCCAGAGTCCCGCCCGGGATTCACAAAAATAAAAATGTTACAAAAAAATTAAAATAATTATAATAATAATAATAGTAGTAGTAGTAAATCGGGTTTGCCAGCTTCCTCCCTGCACAGTTGTCTGCATCTTGGCACCTAGGCAAAGCTTCCTCCTCCTCCTCCTCCTCCTCCTCCTCGTCATCCCCCCCGGCTGCTTGCTGCTCCTTGGACAGAGCCCCCTCGTTGCTCCAGGCTCCAGGACCCCCGGGGCACCGGCACACGGGCACTTCAGCAAGGACAGAGGGAAAATCCCAAAACGAAAAGGGGAGGTGGAGTCTCCGGGTTTGCCAGTGGTGTCCGGAGCACAGAAAGGCACGGCGCCCGCCCCCACGGCCGGCCACAGTCTGGAGAAGAAGAGGAGGAGGCTGAAGGCTCACCCTCAAGTCTCGGGATTACAAAAGCTGAGAACTACAAAACTAAATACAAAGGGGAGAATCAGCACGTGAGCGTGAGCCATCCGCTCCCCGGCGCAGCCCCGGCGCTGCCCACGCCGTGCCGGGGGGTCGTTTCGCTTCCTCCCTCCGGCGCCAGCCCGGGGCGGGCGGCCCCTGCGCCCGGCGCTCCCGCGCTCCTGCATCGGCCGTTCCCAGGCTGCTCCTCACACCTTGTAGTAAATGTTGGCTGGGCTCTGCGGGGGCATCTCCTGCACGATGTAGACGGGGTGCCCGTAGTCCCCGCTCACCTTCTCGTAGTGCGGGCAGTAGTTGTTCTCTGTAGTCCGTAAGGGGATGATGATGTCGCTGGGCTCCGAGCCCGCGTTCCCACTGCATTTGGGGCTGGCCAAGGTGCTGAGGGACAAGGCTGCGGCTCGCTGCTGCGTGTGCTTCCGGTGCCGCTTGCGGATCTTGATCAGGAGCACGACGAGGAAGATGATGATGAGGATGAAGATGACGCAGCCGGCGCCGATGGCCGCAAACACGGCCACTTTGGAGCTCAGGAAGCCATCGCTGGGACCTTGGGTCTCCTGGCCGTCCTGGTTGACGGAGCCTGCAAGGCAAAGGGAGAGGGGTGTCAGAGCCCGGCAGGCAGCCAATTCCGTGCTCCATCTGTGCATGGATCACATATGTGGAGCAGGTGGATGAGCTGCCGAACAGAGCCTCCTGAACTCAGCACAACATCCGTGCTCCCAGGGAGGGGAGCAGCCCCACGCGTCCCATGGGACAGCAGCCTCTCCCCACCTTCCCACCCCAGGCAGACCCACACATCCCTAGGAAGGACTGGGCAGGGCAGGCAGGAGTCCTGAGCATCCACAGAGAGGGGAACCATGTGTCCTCTCCCTCACTCCGCATCACTGCTCCCTCTTCCCGTCTCCCAGCCTGTGGAGCAAAGCATTGCTTGTGTCCAGGTGAACACCAGCCTGGACATCAAGAGCCGTCACTCCCCACAACTGACCTGGATGTCCTGGTGAAAGTGGGCTCTGACACCCAGAACCCCACGATATCCAATTACTGACCTCCCAGGCTGGCACAGACACAGCCCCCCAGGTGGCAGCTGATCAGGTGGGGAGAAAACAGCGACTCTTCCCTGCTCTGTCTGATTTCATTTTGCTCTCAGCAGGGTCAGGAACTCAGGAAACCACCTTCAAAGGGCTCTCACACAGTCTTGGCTCACAAACCCAAGGACCTCGCCTCCTCCAAGCCCTCTCAGATGTACCGTGAGGAACAGATGGGCAGTGAGGAGGAGGAGGAGGAAGAGTGCTGAAACAGCACTTCCCTGCAAAGCTCTTGACAGGAGCTGGGAAAGCAAACCCAAGCTGCTCCACACCACTGGCAGACTGTGCCAGTCCCAAGCGTCCCTGGGCTGGGGCAGGAGCTGCTGCGAGCAGCGGGGATGGCAGGGACGGGCACAACGCTTAGGGGGAACCCATCCGGATCCTCGATCCAGAGAGTCTGATATCCCTGGGATCCATGCAACAAGGCTGGCATCCTCCAGCCCCAGGGCAGCCAGAGCCCTATCCCTCTCCAGAGGTTCCTGGATAACCCACCTGGCTTGCCGGGCTCCTCCACTGCCGGGATCTTGCTGCGTGGGCTCTGCGTGACGATCTTCACGGTGTCGTCAGACTCCTTGCTTGGACGACTCGTCGTCAGCTGCTCTGGGATCACTGCGTTGGGATCTGGGGAAGGGGAAGGGAGGGACGGATGAGAAACCTCATTCAACCTGAATGGCAGTGACTTGTTCTCCCCCTAAAGAACAACTGCCCCTAAATCCCAGCCACTCCCATGGGGCAACGGAGTGATGGGAGATGCTGAGAGCAACCGAGCAAGGCTGAGCTGCTCCGCAGCTTGTGGGAAGCAGGTCCCCACCCTAATTCCCTGGTTTTCTGTTTTCAGAACTCCTGTGCGTGGGCTGGGGCAGATTTCTTGCTTGGACAAGGGGAGGAAGGGAAGGGCAGGCAGGAGGCCAAGGCTGCAGCACAGCTTTGCCTGTTTATTATAAATATTGGCCCCAATGTGCAAACACAATAATGAGAAGCAGAATTGGGAGCTGCGCATCTGAGTCAGGGCCGAAACAAGCCCGGGATGTGGCTGGGGTTGGGAGACAGGTCGGGACGGGAGGTGGTGGGGAGTGGGAGCTCCAAGAGAAGAGCCCATTGGTGATATCCTTAGTGTCCCATCACCACCAGTGACAGATGAGAGCTGCGAGCCCAATCCCTGACTCCCACGCAGCTCCAACCCCGCCCCGGATGCCCAGGGAGTCACAGGGACACTGCCTGTGCCAGTCCCCCCCAAGGCACTTGCATGGCTCAGCTCGTGGGTCCCATGCCGAGCTCGCTTCCTGCCGGGACAGGGACCACGAGGTAACTGGGAACAATTGCTCCCTTTTAATCCCAGCACTCTGCACATGAACAGTGTTGGCAAGAGAAAAAAGGGAGGAGAAAAGATCCTAAAATAAAATTCTGCTGAACTAACCCGGGCTCCCCAGAGCCGCAGCTGGTGTGGCCTCAGCTTCCCTGGAATCCTGAACCACCCCCCAAGTGGGTCAGGGACCCCAGCTCAGGGGGGCAGCAGGAGACCCCAGGGCATGGGAGGACTCACCTTGCCCCACTTTCATGACAATCTTCATGGAGCGTGTTTGGCAGACCCCTCCTTCCCGGTTCTCCAGGCCATCCAGTGTCCCGTTGGAAGTGGCTGCAAGAAAAGAGAGGGATCATTACACAGGATTCCTGGGAGAACAGACAGGCAGATCCCCACTGACCCCTGGCACTGCCAGGCAGGCCCCTCCTGTCCCCAGGCAGATCCCTGCTGTCCCCTGGCATTGCCAGGCAGGTTCCCACTGTTCCTGGGCACCGCTGGGCAGGTCCCCAGGCACCACCAGGCACGTCCCTGCTGTACCCAGCAACACCAGGCAGGTGTCCACTGTCCCCTGTCACTGCCAGACGGGTCCCCACTGCCTCCAGGCAGGCCCCTGCTGTCTCCTGGCACTGCCAGGCAGGTCTCAGCTCTCCCCCAGCAGCTCCCACCATTGGAGTTCACTCCTGGCCCCCACAGTATAGCCACATTTTCACACCCCAGTCTGCAGCCAACTGAGTTTCCAGCTTCTGCTCCTTCCAAAGCTGCCTGCAGCGGTGAGGACGTGATCCCTCCAGCTTCCCCTCACTGCTACATCCACACAAGTGAGCCATTCTCCCTGCCTGCACCCTCCTCCCCCTTTAATTCCTGGATAATTTCCTTTGCTCCTGGTGCAGAATGGGAACACTTGCATATGCACAGTTTAAATTATACATCTCTAATTACACCCTGTGCCTCGGTGAAGAATGTAAACTCAGAGCCCCAGTGGGCTCCAGGGGCTCTAATTGCAGGGCAGAAGTCACTTAAATTCACATTAACTTTTTGCTGTAGCCAGCACAGATTTTGAAGCCTTTGGATCCTGCAGGAACACAGGGAACCACACAGCTCCGGCTGCCATCCTGCAGGGAATAATCCCACCCTCTGGCCCTCTGCCACAGTGGGGACGGTTCAGGGCAGGGGGGACACAAGAGATCAAAAATCCAAACCAGGGAATTGCAGGATTAAGTACCTAAATGGCAGATTCAGCTGAACATATTCAAAAATCTGGTTTTCGACCCCAAAAGGGCCCTGAAAGCAGATGCTGTGCCAGGTGTGGAGCGGCACTGGCAAACAGCCAGCCCTGCCCAGGGATCAGGATGGTTCCCAAACTGGCACCTCCATCCATTATGGCATTCCAAACCCAACCACAGGGATTTATTCACCCAGGGAAGCAATGAAGCCCAGGAGGAGCTCAGCAACAGCGTTGGGAATGTGATTCGATGGAGGATCACGGAGCTACAGGGATAGTTTTCCAGACACAAGGCAGGACTTGGCCAGCACAGTGCAGCCAACACCTACCAGAGCCTCAGCGCCAAAGCTCAGCCCCGGGGTTTCAGGTTCCCCGTGCAGCCCAATTCCTGCCTCCATCCTGCAAAAAGGGGGGTGTGGGAGGGCGGGTGTCTAGTGGAAATTTGGGATGAATCCATTGGACCCTGCTGGGTGTGAGTGAGTGGAGAGGAAGAGGTTGGAATACACAGCAAGGTCATCCTTCTGCATTCCCCTTCCCACAACAGGATGCTCGGGTGCCTTCCTGAGCCCCCACACTGGGTCACTCTGGAAAGCGCACCCGGATCCCACTGGGAAGCAGCTCCAAGTCCATCAGCTCTTTCCAAACACCTCTGTGCAATCACAGCTCTCGTCTGAAATACCAGCAAATGTTTTACTAATCACAAAGTCGCTGGGCCGTTTGCTGAGTTATCACCTCTCCCGCGGTTCCCGGGACGGAGCTGCGCATCCAGGCAGCCGGGATCCGCTGGCAGCTGATCCGACGGGAGTGCGGTCAGCACAAATCCCCGCACAAACGCCTGGGAATGCCGAGGAACGCCCTCCACAGCCTGCACAAGCTCTTCGGAATCCAGCCAGGAGGGGCCTGAGCTCAGACTCCCCATAAAAACATCCTGGGGAGTGAACTCCGGCAGAGAGCACAGCAGCCCAGTTCTCCCAGGCCAGAGGCACTGGTTTGGGGATGGAGTAAGTGGATACAACCCAGCTCATGGCCCTAAAGCAGCTCCATGAACAGTCTCCCAGCATTCCAGCTCCATGCCATAGGTTGTTCCATGTCGAAGGGATTAATCTATTCAGGGAGAATGGGGCAGTCTGTAAAAACCAGCCTCTGCAAGGACTCATGAGTCTTATTTATAAATAATTACCTAATTATATCAAAACAAGGTATAGAGTAATCATGGCTCCAGTATGGGAACCAGGAGATCTCACAAAGGCAGCAGTGATGGGAGACAGCAGTTCCTTCAAGTGACTACGGAGACATTGTGTCCAGATACAACAAACACATTAAAGGTCCAAAGTGGACAGGGGGAGCAGCTGGAGTCACAGGGACAGAAGCTGGAGCCACAGGGATGGACTAAGGGACATAGCTGAGCATTCTCCTTTCCACCGGACGCACAGGACTTGGGCACGAAGGTTCTTGTTCTGCTCGTGGTCATGATGAGGGAGAAAGTAGCTTTGAGAGGGAATCACGTGGAAAAATGAAGCAGTTGCTTGTGAGAACATAAAAAGGGGCAGTTAAAGTGTAAAACTCTTGTAAAACCCATGGTGATGGTCTTGGAACGGCCTCTGGAAACAAGGACACACACTGACACGCTCTGTATAGATCCACAATGGACCAGAACAAAGCTGGATGCTCCACACAGCTGGTTGGGCTTCCAAAAGTCCAAATCCCAAATCCCAAAATCCATCCAAATGGCAAAGAGTCCAGTGGCTGGTGGGCTCGACATAAACATAGAGGACAAAGGAATGTGCTGAGCAGCAGCTCCAGAGGCAGGCAGAGGCTGTGGCCGAGGGTCCCCGAGGACCCAGAGGTGAAGGCTCCTCCAGCATGGTTCCCTGTGAGGCTCAGCCATGGACAGCTGCTCCTCCCGTTCTGTCTCCTGCTTTCCCAGTGAAAGAAGCCCAAGCAGAAGGCTCCAGGATCAGATCAGCCCAGCTCCAGTAAAGACACGGGATCCAGAAGGCACTTGACGGATTCCCAAAGCCCCTGTGCCACTGGCTCAGGATTAGCAGTGGTGACACCACCAGTCCTCAGCTGCCAACGGAATCCGGCAAACCCATGGGAACACAGGAGGAGGTTAAATCCACAGGCACAGCAGCGGCTGCAGGAGAGCTGGGAGAGCCCTGCGCTGGAGTGAGGCAGCTGCAGGGCAGTAGCAGGAGGTAGAGCTGTAATATGATGAAGGAACCAGGCAGGGAGCTGGGAATACCCAGGGAATAGGAAATGGCAGGTCTCAAACAACACTGTCACCTCCACTCACCACATGAGTGAGGCTCAATCCATCCCCAGCAACACCGAGTGTACAGGAGCATTTTCCTGCCCTATTCCACTCTGGAAGGAATCACAGGTTGGCTGTAGGACTGGGAGAGCAAAAATAACCTCGGGCCAGGTGACTTCCAGTGAGAGCAAAGGCCTCTCCCAGCCCCCACCCCACCCCCAGCCATCAGATGCCTTTCCCTAATGGAGCATTAAGCCCCAGCTGGTGAGTGATGAGGATTTACCAGTGATACCATTAACCATGTAATTGCTTGTCAATTTAGAGGAGATGCTCAGCCACCACAGAAGCACAGGCAGGACCTCCGCCCCTGGCATCCCTCACATCAAGTCCAGCCAGACACACATCAGGAGCCAGGATAGGTGTGAGAGCCCCCACACCCCCTTGGTCCCATCTCCAAGCAGGCGATGCCACGTGCTGTCCCCATAGCATCCCACTGCTTCCCCACACCAGCACTCAGTGTCACCAGAGCTTTTCTTCCTTCCCTAAAAATATTAAAAAGGAGAACTTGGATTTTGGCAGATGGGAGGCGCTGGAAGTAATACCTGGCAGGAGATGAAGGCAAGGGTCTCTTAAATGGTCAGCCTTGGACAGAGTGAGATGTTTGGTTTCTCTCCTGGATTCCCTTTAGCAGGGCTGCGTTATGATTTGGGCCCCAAAGCACAATTAATGTGCTGAGACTGTAGCGAATCCAAGTCTCTTTCCTTTTATTGCTCTTAATCACTATTCCATCTGTGCACCACAGCCCTGTTCCAGACCTGGCCAGGCACGGCGTGGCCACAGCCTGGACGCCTTCCCGAAAACCCCTCGCCCTCAGACCTGCACAAGGTTCATGTTTCCATCATTTTAGGTGAGGTGGCCTCATCCCACCAGCACCCACCGGTGCCCTGCAGCCTGACTCCGATCCCACCAGAGCTGAGGGACTGATCCTGGCCATGGGCAGCTGGTGCATAGCAGCCTCAGCTCAGCCAGGACCCCCATGCCCGGCTGAAAGCCCTCCTGGCACAGGTCACCTCCTGTGGGTGCCCCTTCTATGGGTCACCCTGAAGATGGGACTCACAAATCTCCAGTGTGCTTGGACACCGCCACAGATCCTTGCAGGAATCCACAAACAGACTCTATTTAAAACGAAAATCCACCTCATGCCGCATCCCCTCTCCTCTAGATCCCTCAAGTTGTTTTATGTCCCCTTGGTGGTAACACAGAGGTGCTCCACCGGTGCCCAATCCATTAGAGGCACTGAGCTCCTTCCTTCCCCATCCCAACCAGGGCTGGCACCTCAGGGAACACAGAGACACTTCCAGGTCACTGAGCAGAGGCACCCGCCTGCTCCGCTGCACACAAGCTCCCTGGGGCCTCTGGAGAGCACAGCTTGGTTACAGCCCCTTCTCCTCCTCCTCCTCCTCCTCCTCCTCCTCCTCCTCCCTGGCAGCAGGAACATGCAGCCTCTGCTCACGGCATCATGTTATTATTAATATTAATATCCCTACCACTGTTACCTCCTCCCCGTCCCGCTGCGGGGGGATGAGCCCTCCACTCCACACACATCCCCACACCTCGCACACATCTCGCCAGCCCTTTCCATGAGCTCCAGCGTTTGGATGGGGTGGCTGCCAGGGCCGGGGCAGGGACTGTGCGGGGGGAGCCCACCGCACGCTGTCACGCTGCCAGCAGGGCCGGCAGCAGCTTTCCAGCCTTCCAGCCTTGCCGAGGCAGCTGCGCCGGGAAGGGGCCCTCCGGCCCCCGAAACGTGTGTTCGAGCCAGCCCGGCCCTGTCCCGTCCCCACTCGGCACAGGAGGTGCAAGGCTTGGGTTTCACACACCCTCCTGCCAGCTCCAGAGCTGCTCCAGCCGCCTGGTCCAGCACGGAAACAGGAGGAGGCTGCTTCTCCAGCACCACCAACTCCAGGAGTGCCCCACACTGCTCACCACCCTGGCATCAGGGGCACTGCCAGGCCCACACAGCCAGCAGCAGTGCCGTGGAGCCAACTGGGATCACTGCGTCCCTCCCCACACCTGTACTGGTGGGCAGGTGAGGGAGCTCATCCCTGCAGTCACTCTGCAGCCAACCCATGGAGCCCCAGGAATCCAGACATCCCAGCCCGCACACCTGCTCCAGCAAACACAGTGTGAAAATCGCCAGTTCTAATGCACTGCTGGGAAGAGGAATGAAAACCACTCCACAGGCTCTGGCTGGGATGAGGTGGTTCACCTGCCCCGGCCAGGGTCAGCACTCCCAAAATCAAATTAAAGATTTAAAGCAGGGAAGAAGGGAAGAGAACAAACCACACCACACTCATCCTCACCTGCTACAGCTCCATTCTCTTACATGCATTCCTGGGGCAAAGGGTGAACAGAAGGCAAACACTGAAGCATCCCATGGAAAAAGACACTTTAAGAGGGAACCAAATTTCTCATTAAATCAGCTTTTTGCTGGAAAATTATAACCGATCCTAATTAGTATTATAATTAAGAGTCACTGCTAGATTGCAGGGAACCTCATCCAGGCCAGAAAGCACATCTTGGCTGCAAGACCATGGACTGCTGACTCGCTCACAATGCCTTTAGCACCAACACTGCAAGATCTCCATGTGGATGAGCCGTGGAAGCTCCCAGTGTTCCAGTCCTGCTCCCTGCCCAGCTCAGGGGGGACCAC
This sequence comes from Acropternis orthonyx, assembly GCA_035583155.1. Classification (NCBI taxonomy): domain Eukaryota; kingdom Metazoa; phylum Chordata; class Aves; order Passeriformes; family Rhinocryptidae; genus Acropternis; species Acropternis orthonyx. Next base: position 5,980,407 of record JAWWEU010000138.1, on the reverse strand, counting down.
AGCACTGAATAAACCCTTCAGGTCTATCCACCTTTCCCCAAAAAAACCCAGCACACTGTGGGAAGAGGAAGATGATTTTTGCAGCCTCTGCAGTTGCCCCAAGCAACTGGTTACAGGTCGGGAAGAAAGTGCCACTAATTTCCAACCTGATGCTCTGCCAGAGTCATTTGTGGGCCCTGCTGGGTGCAGGAGGGGAGGAAAGCACTTATTGCCTTTTAACAGGGTGCAAATCCGTCCTGTTAGGTATGAAACCATCTGCGAGATGACCCAGAAATCCCTTGGGAACAGGATGGAGAGGGACAGTGCCATCTTCAACACCAGCTCCTCCTCACACCCCTTGTCCAACGCTGCCCCGAGACCACTGAGGGCTCCATCCTTGCTCTGGAAGCTCCAGGTGCCTGGAGAGGCGGGGAGCGAGGAGGTGCCCTTCAGCAAGGAGGTGCACTGCATCAGGGAGGGACAGGAGATCCAAGTGCTCCAGGAGGAAACCCCATTGTAATTAAAGGCAAACTTTGCATAAGCACCAGGAACCTGCTGGAAGTGGGGAGGTGACATTTGTGTAACTCCTGGCCCAGAGCTGCAAACAGTCCCACGACTAGGAGAGGAGCCAGAAAGGTGAGATGTTAAAGGTCCCACACACTGCCTGGGCAGCCCTGCCTGCACTGACAGCCTGGTCCAGAGGTGGATAAACACAGATCCTTAGAAATTAGGGATGGAAAAGGGCCCAACACTCATTGTCATGGACCCTTCTGCACCAGGTCAGAGCTGTGGTGATGCCTACAAGCCTCTTCCCAGCACTTTGGTAGCTACAGGAGCCAGAGTGCAATAGGGATCCCAGGGAAAAAGCCACAGGAGAGGGTCTGAATGAAAAGGTGGTTATTTAAAAAAAAAATATGACAAGGAAGTAGCTGCCTGCACTTATCCATGCACAGATCTCCTGGGTGCACCAGCATGCCAGGATTTGTTTCAATTCTTCATCAAGCTGACGGCAGCTTCTGCCTTGAGAGTCTCCTAATCAAAGTTTAATCCAAACGGAGCTGAATTTTCTCTCTTCCAGTGTCACAGAGGAATCCCTCAGATATGACCCTTACTGAAGAGCCAGATCCACCATGGTCTGTGTAGCTGCAGGTCCAAGAGATCTCCATGCCCTCCTTCTGCAGATGTGCCAGGGGAGCAGGGGCTGCAAGGGAAGGATGAGGAGGAGGGAGAGGGGATGCACCACAAAATCTATGGGGCTGCTTCTGTGTGGGCCCCCCACTACAGCTGCCAAGGGTGCACTTCTTGGGGGACAGGCAGATTCCCAGTGTCCCAGGAGCAGGGGCAGAGCAGCATCAGGAAGGTGTTGCAGCAGGAGATATCAACCCTTCCCTTGCCATCACCCCTGCATATCACCTCTGCTCATCATCTCTGTTTTAAGGAGCACTGAGGAGTTAAACATGTTTTATTTTCTACTAATGGGTCATGACAGTGCCAAAAACATGCTCTTGAAAGTTGTTTCTCCTTGAGAACAGCATCCCTGGGTGCAGGCAGCCCCATTTCCTTGGCAGACACAACCCGGAGCCCATCTGAGAGCCCTCGGCTGTGCCAGGCCTGCGGGCAGGGCCAGGCTGCAGCAGCCAGGGAGTTAAGTGGGCACTGGGACCCCCCGGCCGGGTGTCTGTGCAGGCAGGGCCCCCCGGCCCTGGAGCAGATCAAAGCACAGGGAATTTACCTCCCGGCTGGGTGCAGGACACCGGCGCTTTCGGAGAGGGCTTTTCATCCCTATTAGGGCCATGAAAGGCTGAGCCATGAGATCAGCTGCCAGGGGCTGTCCAGGGACAGCGCTGAGCCAAAAAGGTCAGGAGGGAGGAGGAGAAGTGAAAAGAGGCAGAGGCTTAAGGGACAGGGCTCAACAAAATCGCATTTACTGTGGTCACGGTCTTCAGACAAGGCTCCAAGACAAGGAACCGCGTGTTGTCTAAGGGCCATTATTTGGGTTTGACATGTCCAGTGCCTGGGCTTTGAAGTTGGGAGCAGGACACGTTAAGAGATCTGCCGGCTCCCACGCAGCATCTATCTCCTGCAGGAGAGGGTCCCACCCACCCTCTGCCACCAGCTCCCAACAGGACAGAGACGGAGAGCAAAGCCCCAAAGCCAGATGGATGCCACCAGGCTTTGCTTGGCCCAGGTTATGTCGCAGGTATGGCCGAGGACTTGGAACCCGTTTGGGTGAAGAATGAGGAAACTGGTTGATTGGGTTTTTATCAGCAGAAGTTCACAGCTCCCATCACGGCATCAAATGGCACTCGGGCTTTCAACTCATCTCCACCAAACAAGTTGTGGGACGGAAGATGAGGAGCACATGAAAGTGGCCACATTCAAATGCAATCACAAAGAGCTGGCGGGCTGACAACCCCCGCCCGGGCACGGCCCCCATCCCAAGGAACCCGGGAGGAAATTATCAATCCCAAGGAAGGAGCTTCAGCAGCTCCACAGACACACGCTGGCACCAGCTGAAGGCTTCCCAAACCAACGGAAGGTGGAGGAGCACAGCCAGAAAAGCAAGTACGGCAACGTGTCCCAAAAACATCCGAGGGAGGAAGGATGATCCGGGCAGCTGGAATACATAGGTGACCCCTTTCTCCACACTGAAAATGCTGACGTGGCGCGGCCCAGCGACGAAGCCGCGCCGCAGCGGCAGCGCTGGTTTACAACAAATAACTCTTGCCAGGTTAAGACTAATTGCATCTAAAAACAGAAATGCAAGACAAGGGGTTTAACGCAACCCTCGGTAATACATCCGCTCCCGCCGGATCCCGCTGCCAAAAAGCGTTAGATTGGATTACGGACGTTATTACATCAAAAATGGATTGAAGGGCTTAAAGACTCACAATAAACAGCAAAAGCATTGAATTTATGGGGGAACATCTACCAGGGCCTCGCTTTTACTTCAGCATTGTCATCAAACAAGGGCTGTGTGCTTTAAAGAGGCTCAGGGGAGAGGTGAGACACTGTGGCCGTGCCCAGGAGCTTGGCAGAGGGACAGCTGAGCGATCCCACCTGGAAGAACACCTTGGCACTGTCCACTACATCTGCAAACAGCTGCCTGGAGAGCACTGAAAGGCTGAACAAGGTTCGCCTAGGGGTCTCCACTGTCCCACATTCCACTGAACAGAGAAGGGGTTTCCAGGACCACCAAGAGCCCCAAACTCAAACAGAGAACGAACCAGGGAAACACGTCTAAGGATGGAGCAAGCGTGAGGCTGAAGAACACACCCAGGTAGGTCCCTGCCAGAGCACGGTGTCTCCAGCACAGCAGGGCACCATCAACACACATCTCAGAGACCTGATCGAGCTGAAGATACCTTCCACTAGACCAGGTTGCTCCAAGCCCTGGTCAACCTGGCCTTGAACACTTCCGGGGATGGGGCATTCCAGGAATGGGCTAGGTAACATTCAGAAGTTCCTCCTAACCCAAACTATTCTTTCATTCTCTGATCCAGAGCTCCAACACGGCAGGGAGCTGTGCCGGGAACTCCCCCTCACATTGCCTGGCTGCCAGGACATGGGGATTAATGAATCTCTATCCAGACACCTCATTACCAGAGATAGTGAAACTGGAGCAAGTTCAAAGAGGAGCAGCAAATGCAATTAGAAGCTGGAGTGAATTAGGAGGGGAGGTGGAGAGAGCCGAACCTGCAGGGCTGGCTAAGCCCTGGCAGGGCTGGAGCTGCCCACGGGCATCCCAGCAGCACAGACACCAGGGAGCAGGGAGGCCACTCCAATGGGACAAGGACTGCCAAGGAAACAGAGAAAATCACTAGAAATCCATAAAACCAAGAAAGGTTGGTATGGCCATACTCTCACACCTGGGGCAGGGTACCCACAGGCCCAAAGCAGGACCCCACCCCACCTCTGGGTAACACCCTCCCAGAACAGTCCTCAGTTTTCACCTTCCTGTGTCCTTTTGGTCCTGCCAGCCCAGAACACAATCAAATGGACAATTTCTGAGCACTAGGACACATTCTTCCCTCCCATTTCAGCCATTCACAAGCCACCAGCTGCTCCACCAGCTTCACAGGGATGGAGGGAGGAGGAACCACATGCCTGCTGATGAGCCAGAAGCACCTTCCTCTTTGATGAGGATGCTATGAATGATCCAAACCTCACTGCTGGCCAGGGAATGGCAAGAGAACCTGCATCCACACACCAGTCTGCAACTACAAACCACCCAGGAGTCCCCATGGATGCTCCCAGCAGCCTGCCATGGCTTTGTGCTTGGACCAGGAACCCTCAAAAGGACTTTCCTTTGGGGAAAAAAAGCAAGAATTTCTTCCCACTGGACCTCACCTTCCTACCACCCACAGCACAACAGGGGGAACCACCTGGAGCGCCACCAGCACACACTTCCCTGTGTCTGCCCACAGTGCAGGATGGTTTTGTAGGGAAGGGACAGGATGTCAGGGACAGGGAATCCTATCCAGGCACCAAAGGCAGGCAGGGAAGCACCCAGGAGACCAGGGATGGAAGAAAGCACAGCTTGTTATGGAGAAAAACATCCAATTCCCAAATTCCCAGCTCCTGTGCCCTCTCAGCAGCCCATCCTGGGGATGATGCCTAAATCCTGCTGGAGCGTCACACTCCCCCCCAAGCCTCTGCCTCCAGCACGGACTTTCAGGCAGGAGCTGCCACATCTTGTTGTTTATGGGAAGGCTTAGGAAGAAGCATCACCTTCCCCTGACCAGCCTCTGGTGCAAAGATGCTTTCAAGGAAAGACTGGAGCTGGCGTGGAGGGGGCTGGTGTGAGGCTGTGGAGAGGACGGGGACAGGGAACGTCGGCTTTCAAAAGCCTTTTCATTGCTAAGCCGAGGGCTGGGGCCATGTCCCTGTGTGATAAAAGTGTCCCTAAACAAGGCTTGGCGTATCCAAAGTGAGGGCGAGGAGCAGCCCTGAATGGGAGGGACCCCGGGAAGCCCCCTGGCTCCAGTGGGGAGGTTTTTCAGCGGCACACGTCCTGCTCCCCTCGGCTTCAGCAGTGCTTCCCCAGCTTAGAAATTAAAAGGAAGGAAAAAACCTCCTTTGTGTGTCCAGGCAAGCTTGGGGAGAGGGAGGGGAGAAAAAATGGGGGGACAAAAAAAAGACAACACGTGGGTGGTCTGCTCGGGAGACTTTTGACTTTGTTTTTTTGGCTATTTTATTTCTTGGCAGAAAGAACTCCTGGGGCTGCTCGGCAGAGGGTACGGCCAGATCACAGGAGCATCCTCAGCCCACCCAGGGGCCAAAGTTCAGCTGGCAGCCCCCAGCTCCAAGGGGTTTCGCATCAAAGCACGGAGGAGTCAAGAGAAATTAAAGTCAGAAACGGTCCAAGGAAGGGGCAGAGGGCACTGCCGGACCCCTGAGGGGAGGGGGGGCACCCCACAGGGATGCTCCAAGCACTCCACTCACTGCTTCCCCAGACAGGCTGAAACTGGAAAATAGCGAATAAATAGGATTTTATATTAAAAAAATGATCTTAACAGGCTCAGACAAACATCCTACAGGATGCAAGCTGGGAGTTTGTAAACTGCGCCATGCTGGCTTTGCAAAATCTGGGCTGTGTATCCCGTCAGATCCACAGCGAGCCGGAGCCGGAGCCGGTCCCTGCAGTGCCCCAGGTGTGCCGGCAGCATCGGAGGGGAGCTGGCAAGGACTCAGAGCCACAGGGATCCCTGGGGAGCCACGGTTGGAGTCGGCACTGCGCCGTCAGCTGCTCCTGAAAACACCTCCCAGAGCTCCGGGAGGTTGATTTTCATTTGAGTTTTCATGTGAAATGCAAAACGGCTCCTTAAAATTTTGCTAATTCAGAGGCTGGTAAATCCTTCTGCATCCACCTTCCTGGACTTGGACGACATATGAGGTATCCCACATTTCTTCTTCCCAGTGCTTTGCTCAACTCCTGAGCTTGTTTTGGGGAACACATTTGTCTTTGAGGGCTCTTTGCAGCCTGAGGGTCCCGCAGGATGTAGCTCAGAGGATGCCACTTTCAGTCCTCATTAGTTTGATGACCATATCAGTACTTGAACTTGACCCCCAAACACAGACTAGCCACTGACCAAGTACTTCAAGATGTTTGCCTGACCCAAGGCTGTGATTTTGGCCCCTCTTCCCCCTCTTTGCCCGCTGCAGTCAAAGCTTGTGTTGAATCAAGCCTTTCATCAGCCGAGGGACAGCAAAGGGCTGAACTTTTGGGTCCCAAGTTCATCAGACTTGTGCCAACCATGAAAAGGGAGATGGGAGCCTGCACGGGAGTTCTGCCAGGGCTTTTGGCATCCCAAAACCATTGCTGGGGTGCCTGGGCTGGAATCAGGGTCTCCTGCACTCCTGATGGCTGCAAAGCTGGTGCTCCCTAAGTGACATAAGGCAGACATCCCCAGACCTGGCCAGTGAGAGTGACCATCACTCTGGGACAGTCCAGCCCTGCCGCAGTGACTGAGCCCACAGTCACTGCCAGCACCATGTCATGCCAAGCCTGCTCAGCAGGTTGTTGCGCCAGGTCCTCCCTGCTTGTCACCTCTCCTGTTAGGGAAAGCTTCCTGTTTGACCACCCAGGAGCCACTCTGGCATCTCCATGGGCACGCAGGGAGCAGAGCCCGCCATGAGTTCTCTCATTCCAAACCCACTCAGCCACACATTAGGAAGCACTAAGGAAAATTTCCCATGACAGAACCAAGAGGGGCTAAGGGCTGACCTGCCAAAGCTGAGCCTGGCTGCTTCCTCTGCATCAGGTTTATTCCAAATTTCTCTGCAACGCAACTCCAGCCACGGCTGGGCTCGCTGGGGACACCCACACGGGCAGCCTCACTGCGGCACCACACTGCAGGAGAGCCTCTCCTGCCCCCAGCTCCCCCACGGCCTCGCCACCCCCTCCCAAAGATTCCAGGCTAAAAATACACTGTTTATGGCTGGGAACGCAGCGGCTCCCAGGGCCGGCGCTCGCTCCCGCGCGGGCGGCTGACCCCTGTGCCGGCTGCTTGCCCCTGTGCCGGCCACCGTGCCCTTTGCCGGTGCGCCGCCGCCGGCACACACGCGATGCACGGAGCCAGGCAGGAACAGCCGGGCTGAGGAGGAGGTGGGGGGAGGAAGAGCAAGCTGGCAGCACTGCCCAGATACGGCCGAGCTCCCCAGTGTCCTCCTCCATCCACACTGGAGCCAGCACAGGTGGATACATCCCTGTGCAATGGCCCCCTGCAGGCACAGATCACTAGTTCCAAGAAAATTCCAACCGCTTTTGCTCTCCCCTCCATAAAAAGCCACGTTGCACCAAGAAATAAGAGGAACAGGTCAGTGCACAGAATTCTACAGACATTTGGATGGCAGCACACACTGGACACCACCAGCACTTCTCACTGCCAGACCTGTTCTTGGAGACAGCACCCACGGACAAGGACAAGCATCTCCTTGGACACCATTCCTCTTTCTCTCAAGCCCCAAAGCAAAGCCCTGCAGATGTCCTGCAACACCTCCAGCAAAGATGGCAGTAAAAAATAAGCTCCAGGCATGACAGTGCTCCAGATACACAGAGCTGACCCCGGGTGGGGATGTGTTCCTGCTCTCAGCCATGAGCAGGGCAGGGACAGCAGAGCAGCCAGACACGGACCGGTGACCCCGCTCAGCCAGTGACACATTCCTCCCCCTTCTCCCATCCAGCGGGACATATTTTCCGTACGTGTCAGCTCTTTGCACCAGCCAAATCACACACAAGCGCCTGGTGACACTGTCCAGGCGCCCGTGGCCCTCCCGAGCCAGGACCAGCGGCGAGGAGGAGGGCGACTCACATGTGATGAAGTAATCCTGCTGCCGCTTGAATTCCAGGCCCATGTAGTTGGGGCTGAACTCCTGGAACTTGATGGTGAAGCGGATCTCCTGCTCGGGCCGATTGCACGTCACCAGCACGTTGGGGTCCATGACAGTGCTGCAGGCATCCGCCTGCTCCTTCCTCACCAGGTACAGCTTGTAGTACTCGTAAGGCTTGGACGGCTCCGCTTTGGGGCAGATAATGTCCAGTTTATCCCCAATCTCCGGGTAGATGACCAGCCCCTTCCCAGTCATGAACCTGGAAGAGAGGAGGGTGAGAGGTTACCATCTGCTGGAGCAGGGCCCATGCCAGCCCATCCCACCCCACTCACAACATTTATTTTGTGCTTCAACTCTGCTGCTTCCCCTCTGCAAGACGGTTTTTGACAGCAGAATTAAGTTCTCTTCCCTCACCATCCCAGCACATGCATGGACCCAGTGTTGGCTCCCTCCAACAAAATCAGGGCTGGTTTGGGTCAATCCTGTTTGCCAGCCACAATGAGTGCAGGCACCCTTCCCAGCCCCAACAGGGAATCGAGTCTTCCCACAAAAAGCCAGGGAGCAGGAGGGCTGGAGACGCCGTGGCTCTGCCCGACGGCCAGGCAAGGAGCTTCCTGCAGGGACAGGCAGTAATTAGGCACGGGGAGAAGTCCTGACAATGGGGCGCAGGGAGGGATCCCTTCCACGCCCCAGCTCCCCAAGGAATTCCTGTCCTTAAATGGAAGGGAGGGAAGCATCCTGCAGGACAACTTCTGCCTCACCAGGCTCAACGGCGTGCCCAGGAGCGTGGGAGGACCGGATGGAGAGGAGCAAGGAAGGAGGAAAGCTATTTAGGGCTGGAAGGCAGGGCATTGGGAAGGGAAAGAAGGTAAGATGCTGATAATTAGCATTCGGATCTTGTTATGGTGGGGCAAGGCTCTGATTAGGCTCTTCCAGCGTGAAGGAGAGGATTAGGACAGCAAGGAGGGAAGCAGCAGATCATCTACTTTGATGTAGGCAACAAAACACATTTCTGATGGGAGATAAGGTGGGAATGGATGTTCCTGCAGACTTATCTCTGCTACAACTCCCTCACGTAATCTGGGCATGGCAAAAACCAAAGCGAGTGTTTTGGCTGCGTGGCCACGCTTTCCCTTCTGCTCTTGGACGCAGCCCGTCCTGCCCCAGCCCACCCTGGCGGCTGGATGGGGGTGGGACACCTTCTGCCCCCAGACAGCTGCTCCAGTTGGAGCTGCAGGCTCCATGGAAGGAAGATCAAACACACAAGATCAACCCGCTCTGTGGCTCCGGCACAAGTCTTAGCAAGAAACCATGGAGCTGGAACCAGCACCAGGCCTTTGGCTTTGGGAGCCCAGCAGACCCACACGCTGGGCTGGGAGCTGGCAGGCAGAGCCGGAGCCCACGCACCCCCCAATGCCCTTGGCACAGGCTCCAGAGCTCGGTGCCAGCTGAAGCAGCAGGACAGACACACAGACATCATGCGCACCTTGCTGCCAGCTCAGATGGGCACCCCTGGCGCCCGCCGTTTCCCAGTCCAGGAGAGTTGGCACACGGATGGTGCGCACAGTGCCCTTCACGGAGCTGGATTCGGGAGGGTTATCTGCCCATCCTCCCTGCCTGGCTGCAGCTCTGCCTCCACCAAATCAGCTCCAGCAGAACCCAAAGCAGCTCCACGATGGGGCATCAGGCACAGGGGATGGTTGGGATTATCCCAACCCTGGCATCGCCGGTACAGTGGCACCTCGGCCACTGATTAGGTTTTGTGCAAGTCATGGTTCTGGCAGAAGACAACCATGAGAGAGTAGGGAACTCGACCCCTGAAGAGCCTTTAGGGATGTAAGTGGGATGCTGCACCATGGTGCCAGCACGGCGCTGCCAGAAGGTGAGCCAGGCTTTGCTTCACACTACCAAGTAGGTCATCTGGCCAGTGGCCAGCACGGGCTTCCAATGCCTTGGGAGCGATAAAGGCTTCCCCACCCACGGCCAGAGCCCTGATGCAAGGCCGGCGCGGGAGCGGGGCAGGAGCAGGGAGCAGGGAGCAGCCCCTGCCCCTCCCTCCCCGGCCGCAGACACGCAGTGCAAGTGAACACTTGCACGCTCGCTCCAGCGTTCCCACCCTGAGAGGCAGCTGGATCCCACACTTGTTTCTCCACGGCTGGGCTGAGTCAGAAGCTTCCTGGCACAGGACTCCAGAGTGACTCAAGCTCCCTCCTCCAGCCCCTGCCAGCTCCCTCCTGCCCAGAAGATGCCAAACAGGAAGCCACAAACAAGTCGAGCAGATGTCTTGCACCGCCGGAGCAGGAGGAGAAGGCTCCTATCCACCCTCATCTCCATACCAGGAGGACCTTATTATACCTCTGCGGCCAAAACCTTGGCCAACACCTGCAAACCAACCGGTCTCCACGACACCAGCCTGCTGGGATGGGGCCAAGCAGATTTTTAACCAGGGGAGAGGCCATGAAGCAACTGAGGCAGCTGAGAACATCCCAGCACCGCATCCTGCTGGCACCTCTTCATCTGAGGAACTTCAGGACCGAGGCCGATGTTTGGTTTATTTGTTTTAAGGATAAAACAACAAGGCAAACCCCTTCCATGAATGCCGTCCCAGCTCCAGAAGCACACAGCTTCTGCCTGGAAATTAGCCCATGAACATCTTCCACATCTCCTATGCCAAGCAAGACAGAACCACTTCACCATGCATGGGGCTTTTGGGATGCTCCCTCCAACTGCTGCTCCCTGCCAGGTACACTCCCACCCACACACACGTTTTTTCCTTTGTTTTCCAATTTGCCTGGCTTTTTTCTCCTCCATTTCCTCCTTAGTGTCCTCTCTCTTCTCCAAAAGCAGGGCTGTTCCCAAAAAATTTTGCTTTGTCACAGTAGCAGTTTGTAATGACAATGCTAGAGAAGACTAAGAGCTCCCACCATGCAAAAGGCCAGTTCTCCAGGAAATTCTCCTTTAAAATACACAGTGAAAAGCAACATTTATCACAGGAAAAGGCAAGGAAAAAAGGAGAGCCCAACAATTGTCGCACATTGCCTAAACTCAGGATTTCAGCCAGTTTTGGGGATGAGGAAATTTAGTTCTGAGGGATGGCTGAAGACAAAAAGGAATTACACTCTTGACTTGTCTTCACAAGGACACATCTTCAGATTTATCTTAACTGGGAGGAATGAACAGAGCAACTTCTAAATTAATAGGGAAATTCATCGTGCCCTCAGAGCACCCGCTCTAATGTCAGGGAGGGAGGGAGGGAGGGGGGAATCTGCTGTTCCTCCATAAAATACAGTTTGATTTCCCTTTTTTAAGGTGGGGAGGGAAAAAATACAAGGAAAAATAAAACTTAATCTTAATGCTGAAAAACAGCTTACACCTTGTATCATCCTCCTTTACCTCACCAATCACTCAGGAGGATGGGTCCAGCTTTATTACTACCCCCTTCCTGAAAGTGTTCAAGGCCAGGTTGGTCGGAGCTTGGAGCAACCTGGGATAGTGGAAGGTGTTCCTGCCCGTGGCAGGGGGTGGCACTGGATAATCCTTAAGGTCCCTTCCAACAAACCACTCAGGGATTCTGGGACTGGTACCATCACCAGCTCACAGCATCACCAGCATCCCTCCTCAGGGAGTCCAAGGAGGTGGGAATGATTAACTACAGCCATCAAAGTTTAAAACAGCTATTTTCTGGCAGCTGAGCAGGTAGGGACACTGGCCTCCACTTCATTTATCGGTATCTTCATCCTTTAAAGCCCCTTGAGGTGAGTTTTGCATGGTGCCTGCGGCTGCCCACCCACAGAGCCGTGCTGGGAGCATCCTGGCCATCCCACCCCGGCACCTTCCCGCCGTTCCCGGGCCCCCAGCTCCTGGCCCCGCAGGTTCCTTGGGAGCGATCAGGTGGCAGCATCCAATTTCCTCATTGTTTCGGGAGGTGTTTTCTGATGGGAAAGGTGAAAAGGGTATTTGTGAGCCTTGTAAACCGATTCCTCTGAGTTGGGTAAACAACGGGAGCTCTGTTGGCAGCGGGATGTCAGGATGCTGGAGCAGGGAGATGGGATTAAAGGGCAGCCTCTCCCCTGTGCTGAGCTGGGGGGCCACTGATGGGGACCCCCCACACCTTGCAGAGCCCACCCCCCTTCCCAGCAAGCACAGAGGGCTACACTCCCTTCAAGGGTTCAAACTGTGGGATCTGATGGAGGGAGAGGGCGCTACAGGTGGGACCTGCTGGAAGAGCCATGGACTCAGTCAGTGCCCGGTGGTGGAGACAGACACCCTGGAACCACAGAGGGGTTTGCTGGGAGAGGAGGAATGGGGCAGTCAGAGATGAGAAGCCCCTGGAAAACACCCTGGGGCTGCCGGGGGTCCAGTAGGGAACGCAGCCCCTGTGTCCCCGGGCAGTGCCTCAGCAGGAGCTCCAACACACCACGGCACTGGCGCTGCCCTGGCAGGCACAGACCAGCCCTGCAGTGCCAGCTGCTCCTTCAGTTCAATCCCAACACGGCTGGGCAGAGATCCACATGCTGAGCATGACCAGGACCCCGGCAGGGCAATGCCATCATCCAACAGCAGCTGGAAGCACACACCTGCTCTTCCAGGAGGAGCAGCCCTGTGAGGTGGTGGGGCTTCCAGCAAATCACCTCATGGATCACAATCCCATGGCTTCCCAGGACGGCCATGTGGGACACCAGCCACACTGAGGAGCTCTGGTAATGCCAGGGTTCCTGGAACTGGCACAACACAGGGATGACCTGCTCCTTCCCATCAGTGCTAGTAGCTCCACAAGCCCAGGAACACAGGGTAAGAAAGAAAACCTTTGGTCAGAGCAAGCTCCCGACTCACGCTGGGCATGAAACCTCCCTCCCCCTCACACCAACCCCACGCAGGCTCCGCTCCTCCACACAGGCACACTCGGATAGACATGGACGAGCCAACACATTCACAGCAACAGCTGCAGACACAAGTGTCCTCCAGATAAGTCATGCAGAACCTTAAAATCCAGCAGTCCTTCAGCTCTTCCTTAGGGAAGACCAGTAAATTGCTTAAAAACTTTTTTTTTTTTAAAAAATGGGTTGACACCCTTCCCAACCTCTCCTTTCCCCAGGATCCAGGCATTCCTTGCATCACATCAACTACAAAATCTCTGGGGCAGCATCACCTTTCCCCACATCCGCAATACACAATGCCCCTCACCCGATTTCAGGCTCTGCAGCAACAGAACAATATTTACCAAGAACCTGTTCCTCAGAGAAGACGCTCCAAAGCCAATGCTGACATACATACAAGATGACATATGTTAAATGCTGTTTGCTTCAAAGAAATCCAAAAATAACTGTATCTTACATGGAGGACGTGCACGTCTGGCAGGGAAGGCTGACAGTGCCCAGCAGAGCGAGGCCTGTAGGAGCTCTGTGGTCTTCCTGGTGTCTGGGCAGCTGAGACCCTGTGGGCCCAGCTCTCCACAACAGGTCCTTCCAGACAGATCACAGCTCCCACGAGCCACCATGGCTCGCACCCACTGGGAATCACCTCACAAAGGGATGGGAAAGGGCCAGACACAGTAAAAAAGCAGAACTCCTTGTACAAACTGGGTGTCTGCTCCTGAAAAACACTCCTGAACCCTGCAAGAGCTTTGCTGGTGCCCAGACGCACATCAAGTTCAGCCCTGCTCCCTCTGGCTCGTTCTCCCTCGCCTGCCTGGGACAGCGAGCAACCTTGGCCAGGCACTGGGGACTCTCTGCCAGGGACCCTTGGCTACCTGACAGAAGGATCAGTCCTGTCCCCAGAGGAATCCTCCAGACCCCAATATCACAGAGCTCCAGCCAATGGAGGGCCCCTACACTGCTCGTGCCCCCACCATCGCTCCAAATGTCCCTCGGTGACATCCAGACACCCCTGCCCTTGCCAAAACCTGTATTTTCACCAAGGAAGAGACATCAAGGGGTTGATAACACACACTGTGACATCGGTTTTGTGGTACCATCACAGTTGAAGTCTAACAGCAATATCAGACAGGGCCAAGTACAAGGTCCCAGACTGAGCCAAGAGCATTGGACAACCTGTGTCCCAGGGACAGCATATATCAGTGGTACACCACAGCCTCCCACCCAACTCACATCACCTCTCAAGAGCCAAGGACAAGCAAACCAGAGGAATTACATTCTAAACCCAATGGCCCACCTTATGCCAGTACACCAGCAGCATCCACAGCCCTTTGCCACAGCAGTGCCAGCACCCGGAGGCACAGGATCTACTCTCCTTTTTGACTCTCATTCAATTCTTGGGAACAAAGAAATCCCATGGAAGGAAGTTAATTACAAGTGGAATGAAAAGTTTCCACACTCTCCTCTGCCTCCCTCTCTATCTGTCGCCTTCTTGCTCGTCCATCGTGCTCTTCATCACCGTAAGAGGGTAAATCGGAGCACGCAAACCCCCACGCTCTCAGATCCCACTTCTTTCATGTGCTCCTCTATTATTAGTCTCCTTTAGAAGAGCCTTCCATCTTTTTTCCCCCTGTTAATCTATGTATAATTATTTTCCTTGCCCTTGGCAGACCTCTTCTATTTCTGCTCTGTCCTTTGGAGCCAAGGTGGCCACACAGACCCAGCAATCCAGGTAATTCTAAAAGCAGCCTCGTATCTCCCCCACTCTTTTGGTCTCTGCTGCTCAGAGAGACACTTCTCACCTTCCAGCCCCCCTGGCTCCTCACCATCCCTAGGAGGGGGAACGGCCTGTGTTGAGCCTCCATGGGCCATCCCGTTCCGTCCCCCTCCCAGACGCACTCTAAGGCCCTTTTTTTTCCACATCTCGGGTTTAATGAGGCCCATTCAACCCTCCCAAAGACAAAAGGCCCTTCTCGTTTCCAAACGGATTTACAGGACGCATCAGTGAGGCATACACGGGTTGCCATGGCAACCTGCACCGGCCTCCCCCCCCCCCCACCAGCACCACCATGTCATTTTCCAACTCCACTGCACCCCAAAACCCCTTTGTTGCTTTAATGCCAGCTGGAAGCCTCCTCACCAGCTGGAAAAATCCCCCACCCACTCCAAAGTGATCCTGGCGGCCAGGGATGACATTTTTGAGGTGAAGCTAAAAGATGTTCCCAGTGCAGACACTCTGGAAAGGCCCAGGCCGTGACCAAATCTGGGTCACAGTCAAGCCAGGGTTTGGATTGAGCGGAAGGGACGGAAACACTGAGTGCAGTGGGAAATAAAACCAAACTGCCCCCTCTGCCCAGAAATGGGGGTGATGCCCAAGGCAGTGCAGTCTATCCACACTCAAACACCAGCGCCAGCCACGACCCTGCTCCTAGCACCTTTCCACAGCAAAGCCGGTGGCTTTGAGGATTCCCATGGCTTTGGCAACCTAGAGGAGGGACAACTAGTGGAGGTCACCAAGGACAAGGGACAAACCTCACAGGTCCTCTCTGTCCCTGTGCCAGTTTTTCCACCACTGGGCTCAGGAGCCCAAGGGCTTTTGGAGCAGGTGGCTCAGCAGTGGTCACACCAAGGTTATCAGCACCCAGGAGCAGAGCAGGGTCCAGCCATCAGGACACTGCGGGGAACAGGTCACCAGGCTCAGGAGAGCTGGCACAGATGCTGGACACACCTCAGCACCCACAGCCAGCAGGTGCCACTGTGGCCGGTGACACCCCTGACCCCACAGCCGCTGGCAGCCAGGGCTGGTCCCAGTGACTCAGAGCCCTTCTGTACCATGGCAGGGCTGTGGGAAGGCCTTTCTTCATGATCTATCCCAAGAATTAGAGCACATCCAAGGAAAGCATCTGAGCCCCAGATTCTCCACCAGCTCCAAGGAGGATAAGGGGGGACCCTCACCCTGTCACGGCATTGAGCGCGGTCAAAGGCAGCACCCAACAAAGGGGAATGTTCTCCTTTGTCCCATAATGGGCTCAGCCAGGATGGTTCCCAATGCCAGTCCATCACCTACAGGGATGGCTGCTGACCACCCCAATGTCCCAAGGAGGAAGAATAGAAGGGGGAGGAGGAGGAAGGGCCACAGCCCTCGCAGGAGCCAGGCCTGACGTGAGCAGCCACGTGCTGCTCCATCTTCCCACCCCGTGCACTCAGACGTTTCACCCAAACGATCCCAATCCAAGCCCGGCGAGGGTGGGAAACAAAAACTGCTGGTAATTGCAGGAGTTTGGAGATTTAATTGGGGCTGGAGCACTGGCGCAGGCTGCTGCTGCCACCTGCAGCCGGTGGCGTGGGCTTGGGGGACCCTGGGCTCCTGCCCTCACTGGCCTGGGGTGCAGACCCAGAATGAGGAGCACCAGGGGTCCCCCGGGCTCGTCCCCACCCCACACACACCCCTGCAAACTCCTTCTTTTCAGCACAATAAGCAGCTCCAGCAGCGATGGAGCCAAAGGCTTGGCCAAAAAATCAAGAGGAAAAAAAGCCGTATTTCTCCCTCGAGTCGTATCGTCCCGATCTCCCCGCAGAGGAATCCGGAGGAGCTGAGTTATCTAATTAATGCTGGCAGAAGTGGGAGGCCGAGGGCCGGGGGGTGGCGGGGCCCACAAAGCCGGCGTGGGGAGCGGTCTCCCCGCCACCGCCACCGGCATCCCCCGGCAAAGGGGCCCCACGCTGGGAGTGAGGTAAGAGGGGATTCAAAGGGGGGTTTGTCAGGGGTTTTGTTTTTGAAAATGGGGGAGGGGAAGGGGACAGGGCTTGACAAGAGCTGACAGACAACTGAACAAAACCATAAGGGCCATGAATGGCAACACGGCGCTTTAATTGGCGTAGGAATGGAGAGAGAAGTGAGACAATGAGGCCAGGCAGTGGCGGCGGGGCCGAGGTGCGGGCAGCGGGCACTCACCTTCTCCCGCACTGCCAACCCCACCCCAACAGAGGTTGGCAGCTGGATGACCCCCATCCCAAAAAACACCACTCAAAAACCCCAGGAAAAACATGGAAGTCAGAACAACAGAGCCCAGCACCCATCAGGCATCACAAGACCCTGACAGCACCAGAAGCAGCACAACCCCAGCCCTGGGATGCTGCAGATATTAAATGATCCATTGGAAGCAGCTCAGGTTCCCGCTCGGCTCCGTGTGTTTTCCGGCCTCGGTTTGGCCGCTCGTGCCCTGGCTGCAGCCCCGCTCATCCGGAGGACGGGGGGCCAGGAGGGGGAGAGAGGGAGAGGCAGGTTAAAAGGGAACACGGTTGGATCAGCGGGGTTCCCACTCCTTCCCTGACCCCTCCGAAATAAAACGGAGGAGATTTCGTCTCCCGGTTCCAAAGCAAAGAATTACTTTGGCAGGGCCCACGGCGGCGGCCGGGCGCCCACTTGGAAGGGAAAGCAGCAGAAATATGCCCAAGGAACCCAAGAGCAGGCCCGGCTCATTCTCATGCAGATCCATCTCCAGCTGGGACAGAACAGAGGCAAACTGCAGCCTCCCCTCCCCAGAGCGGGGCTGGGGGTGCAGGGGAAGGCGGGCAGGAGGCTCGGCCCACCAGACCTGACACGAACCCCAGTGTTTTCCAACATCCCACCTCTTAACTTTTCCAGCTCGGTTGGAAAAATGAAGAGCTGAAAGCCAAGAGCTGAAGTTACAGTCAGTGGTTGCGTCTTTGGAGAGAGTGAGCCCCTTCCTCTCTACACCCGACACCCCAGAACCTGACACCCCACTAACTCTGCACCCCAAAATCCCAGTCTACAGACAGGAGCCCCAAACCAGCTCAAGTCTCCCCACAGGACAGTGGCTGGTGCTCCTCTGAACTGACCCAGCCAACATCAAGTGCTGCAAGTCTCTGCTGCTGCATTCCCAGGGGTACAGGAGGATCCCTAAATCCCCCACCTTCCCACTTCACACTGCTGGCCGTCTCCAAGGAAAGGGAGAGGAGCCACCAGCCTCCCCCAGTTTTCTGAGGACTACCACAAAAATAAAGCCCACACATGCCCTGGGGTGCACCAGCAGCTGTGGGGGTACTCCTGGACTTCCCCTGGCTCCCATGGTGTTCCAGGGCTCATGTCTTGATCCCCAGAGTTCCCACTGAGGGCTGAGTGTCAGCCCCGGAGCATCCATCCAGGTCCCTGGGAAGGCTGGGGCTCTGGCTCACCCCAGGGATGCAATGCTGCGGTTTGAAGGATTAATCCCAACATTAGCAACTGGGCAGGGAGGAGCAATCCCTGCGGAGGGTTCCCCACAGCCCGGCTGTGGGATGCCCTGCCCTGCCCTGACAGGTCTCCCGGGTTTCGCCAGCCCTGCCAGCCCCTGTCCCAGGGAGCAGCGTCACCCTCCTGACTCACCGCCAGGCCCTTTGATCCCCCGGCTCTCAGAGGTGGCCCAACGAGTTCTGTCATTCCAGCTCTGTCTGGAAGCACCATCTTCCCAGGCAGCTGCAAATCACCAGTGTCATTACCATGAACTCACTCAGCTGCCACTGGCCCTGGAACTTACTAAGAGTTTCTCAACCTTCCCCGTCCTACTGCAGGGCATGTCCACATCTGCCCACATCTGCCCACCCCAGCTATGGGTTGGAAGCGACCTTACAGCCCATCTCATTCCACCTCCTGCTATGAGCAGGGACACCTTCCACTAGACCAGGTGGAAGCTCCAAGTGCTGTCCAACCTTGAACATTTCCAGGGATGAGGTAGCCACAGGTTTTCTGGGCAACCTGCATCAGGGCCTCACCACCCTCAAAGGGAAGAATTCCCTCCCAGTATCCCATCAAACCCTGCCCTCTGGCAGGGGGAAGCCATTCCCCCCTTGTCCGGTCCCTCCAGGCCCTTGTCCAAAGTCCCTCTCCAGCTCTCTTGGAGCCCCTTTAGGCCCTGGAGGGGGCTCTAAGGTCTCCCTGGAGCCTTTCCTGCTCCAGGCTGAACCAGGACGCAGGTCACAGAGTTCCTCACTCCCACGTCAGCCACACCACCAGCACATCATGCTTAGCCACCCAGGACCTTCAGCCCCACTTCATGGGGGTAGATGGTGCTGGGTTAGGTTGGGGAGAAAAAATTAAAGATGAGTCACAGGACCTCAAAGGATTATTTGTTTTCTCCCCTTTTGTCCCCCTGCACACAAACTGAGCCATCACTGAAGCCTGGAGAGCCAACTCTGCAGGAAAGCCTGAACCCAGGCTCCAGCTTTGGCCCTGCTCCTGGATATCACTCAGCTGGGAAGAAACCGCCCCTTTCTCCCAAATCCTCTTCCCAGTGTTGCCCATGTTCCCTCTTTACTCTGAGGTCTCGTTCACGCACAAAAGCCCCAACTTTGTCCGTATCTACAGCAAAAAGACCCTCCTAAAGGTTTCACCACTGGGAGAGACTGGGATACCCTGTGCTCTCCCTCTCCTCTACTCCCAGTTTACCCAGTTCAGGGCTGATCAGAACAGCAACAGCTGAGAGGGGGGCTGAGAGAAAGGGCAGCACAGCACAGGAGTGTCAGGTTTAAACATCTCCTCCTGCCCAAAGAGATCTGGCTTGGACTTGCTTTTATTTTTAGGCCAGATACACGTACAGTTGAACTTTAATACAACATACAACCTCCAGCTGGGAACAGGAGAGGGAGAGGAACCAGAACCCAGCACTGGCTCAGGTGTCACGAGAGCTGCCAGAGCCAGAGATCTCGGGAGTCGTGCTCCTCTCCATTCTCAAGGATGTCACTAGACATCATAAGGACACACAGCTCTCACTCCCAGCAGGACCTTTCACAAGGCACTAAGAAAAGCTTGCGTTTAAATCTAAAAATAACCCAGCCCTTGGGCCTGGATGGGAGGAGAAGGAGAGCAGAGCACCCAGCCTGCCATCCCGCTCCAGCACCAGCAGTTTCCAATTGCCTGTGGACGGGGAGCGTTCCCAGTTCTCCCCCCAAGAGAAAAACCTCCGCCTTGCCACCCACACTCATGGAATAAAGCTGGCAAGAGCTGCAGGAGAGACCAAAGTCTCCCTCAACCACATCCTGCCCCCCCACTTTGCTGCCACATGCGATTCCCCAGAGCCTTGTCTCAAAATCCCGCTAGCTCAGGCATTCCCAGTGGCAGTCCTCGCCCCACCATATGTGTGCCACGGGGCTGGGGACACGTCCCAGCAATGCCACCACACTGGGAGCCCGAGAGGGGTGTCCCACAGGCAGAGCTGGTCCCCAGCATGGAGCACAAGCATCAAAGCCACCGGAGCTGGGAGAGCAAAGAGGGACCAACCCTCACCTTGCAGCGATTTGGGGTGCCCTCCAGGAAAGGGGATCATTTACCAAGGCTTAGGAAAACGCCTAGCGAGTACCAGTGCTGCTGCAGGAACACCCCAACCTGCCCTTTGGCTCCTGGCACCAGGCAAGACTCACCCCCACAAACCCCCCACTGGACCCCAAATCTCCTCCCTGACCCCCAGGACCCTCAGCTCCCCTGTCCCTTTCTGCCTTGTTATCCCAGAAAAACCCTTCATGAGGCTCCAGTCTCCAACCATCCTGCTATATTCCAACTCCCTAAATCCACTTTAGTAGTTCTTTGCATTTAAGGTGCTTTTTTCCTTTCCTTTCTCTTTTTTTAACTTATTAAGGAGAAAGTTCAAACCACTGGCAGTGACTGCGACGCACTAATTTGGAACCTAGTGCAGAGTCGACATTGCATTAAGTATTTCTGTCAACCGTGAGGACACACCATGTCTGTGTAAGAAATTACACCAGCAATTATAGCTAAAGAGGCATGTAAAATTTAAAAAAAAAAAATTTAATGTATTCAGAAATGATAACTGACATTCTTATTAGGATTAATCTAATTTTAGTAGACTCATTTATATCCTGCCTCTGGATAAAAAATGAGTTTCAATTTTAAAACCTGGATAAAAACTGGCATTCTTTTAAAAAGTACTTTTAGAAGTCACCCTGCATGATTAAGCGGGATGATAATGTGAGGAAGCTTAACAAAAAGCTGTGCCATTAAAGGAGATATTTGTTAAACAAAACGGAAGCAGAGATATTTATCAACCCCAGCAGACTATTCCAGGGTAACTCCGGACCTGGCGCTGCTGAGCATTGCTTGTGGTTGCAGGTTAATGGAGAGAAAACTGGGAACGGCAGATAACGGGGAGGAGGCAGGATGATGCCCAGGGCTGGGTCAGAGTTTTGCCGGGATGTGGGGAGCACAGGATGCATCCTGCACCCACGAGCAGGGAACAGTGGGCACCGGTGAGAGCCATACAGTGCACCCATAGCCTGGATGAACAACTCTGCCCACTGTGGCCTGGACAGTCCAATCGGGCACAAGAGCGACAAGGAAAGCTCAGGAGTCACTCACAGACAGGGAAAAAAACTCCAGAGGTTGAGTTGGTTTAACTTATCCAAAATCCAAGAGGTTTAACATCGAGGTCCTTCCCAAGGAGAAGCCTCGGGGCCCCGAGGTCTGCCAGAACACCGAGCAGGGCTCAGCACAGCTCGGCATGGCCCACCCTCCACAGCACTGCCATAGCTTGGTTGTCTGGTACAAACGCATGCCATTGGCCTCACTGGTCTCTGGACACTGTAACTCCACAGAAATGGATCATCTGAGTGACACAAACTCTGGCAGAAGCAAGTACAGGAGCATCTCCCCAGCCTCACCCACGATGGAGGAAGCCTTTCCCCAGTACACACTTTCTGCTGTGGTCATCTCTAACAACTAAAAAACCCCAAAATCACATCATTCATCAAACCCAGCCACCCCAGACAAGGAACCAGCTGAGATGCTTCCTCCAGTCATGCTTGTTGCTCTATGTCCCCACATCCACATCCCCCACGGCAGTGAGGCCGCCACAGACATGTCCATGACAGTCACACACCACGGGACACCAATGAGATGTTCAGCCAGCCCAGGGCAGGAAGATGGGAAGGCAGGAGGGCACAGGGAGCCTGCACCCTCAGGCTGGGAGGCGAGGCACCCACCAGGGCAGGGCTCCCTCCTCTCACCTACATCTCCCCACTTGAAGGGAATTAAGCATGGAAGCAAAACATCAAATGATTTAAGAATACATGGAAGGAGTCAAAAGCCAATGAGGAAAAAAAAGTCCCAGGCTGATTATTTTATTTTCTCCTGACAGTTTGAGCCACAATGGCCAATAAATCCCAATTACAGATTTTAAAAATGCTTCCTGCAGACACTTGGACCGTCAAGGCAATTCTGGGTTCCCATAACTCCTGCTTTATGATGGTCATACATGTCAGCTCTCCGCAGAGCCCAGCATTTCAATAAAATGACCATAAACCTAGATTAGAGATTAAAGGACTGACTCAGAAGTTGTCAGAGGAAGGAACAAGTTCCCCTGCAATTGCTTTGCCATTTTTACCGACTAACAGTTTGGCTTTGGGATGGTTTTATGCCAGCAGTAAATTTTAGGCTGCTGACAGCTCGGTGTGGAGACAGCTGAAGGCAGCAGCGGGGAGGTGCACGGAGGACAAGAGCCCAGCCCTGGGCTCAGCAACAGCTTCGCAATGAGAAGTGACAGGTCTCCTCCTGGGCTCCCCAGTGCCTGCGACGGCACAGGGATGTGGATGCCGGCTCCGACCGACCTTCCCAGCCCCCCTCCCAGCCCCCCAACCTGTCAGACTTCTCTCCAGGGAGCAGCTCTGTCCTCGTTTCTCCTCCTCTCGCTTTGGCAGGGTCAGGAGCTGCCAAACATGCCAGGACATGGGAAGGTGACAGCAGAATGGTGACCCCCACTGAGGGCTCCCCGCAGAACCAGGGACCTCCGGGATGACATGCAAGGGGAGCATCCCTGGCCCCCCAACCAGCAGCTGCCTCTGTACCCCAGCCTGTCACAGCAGCAGCCACAATTCAGGGGAGACGCCTTTGAAAGTATAAACGCCGAGCGTTTGTTGTGCTCGTGTTTCCTGGATGAATGTGCCGCTTCCTTTTACTAAGTGCTCTCTTAGGAGAAGGGAAAGGGAAAAATAAAACAGCAGCAGAAAGGAAGGAGGATGACTCACGGTGAGGCCACATCTCCACCGACACGCGAAAGCTGCGAGACGGTGCCAAGGACAAGGGCTGGGATCAAAAGCACAAGAGCGGATCAAACGCACACCCTCCCTGGGGAGGGGGAAGGTTTGCAGGAGCTGCCAGGGGGAGGAAGGTGGGATGGAGCTGGGCCCGTCTCCCTTTCCTGAGGTTCAGTCACTGCTTTCACGTTCTGAACAGGAGCTCCGCTTGTTTGAGTTCATTGAGCACACGGTGCTCCACACCAGAACACAGGAGGGATGGGGACAGGGAGGACCAGAAGAAACTGTGGCTGCATCCAACAGGAGGTGAAAAAATATCCTTTTCCCGAGGAAATGAAAGAGCCGAGCCTGGAGCTCAGTGCACCGAAGGGGGCCAGTGCCCTTTCTGCCGGTGTCTCTCAAAGTCTATCAAAAAGTCCCATTTACATCAAAATGCCCTTCCAGACATGCTTCGATTTTACTTTTCCCCTTTCATCTCGCCCCCCCTCCCGCCCCACCTCGCAGCCCCATTGTCCTCACAGCACCGCGTGCGGGGGAGAGGGCCGAGCGCGCTGCCAGCGGGAAGGGAACAGGAGAGAAAGAAAAGAGCTTTAAACTAAGAGAGAAGCCGGAATCGCTCCTGGTCCTGCTCCAGCGGGAGCTGTGACCCCATCTCCTCCCGCCTGCTGCTTGGCGGCCGCCCCAGGGGACGGCGCTGGCCGTGTCCCCACGCGGGGACAGGGACTCGGGCTGCCCCAGCCTCCTGCCACCCGGGGCTCTGTCAGGCGCCGGTGGCCACCGATGGCTTCAATGAGCTTCAACAAAAGCCTTGGGCACGGGCTGCAGGAGCCACGATCCTGCACCACGCAGCTCCGCCGCTCCTGGCCGGCCAGCACCTTGCACGCCCCACTCCCAGCAAGACAGCTACTGGTGGCACTGGGAGAGCCAGACAAAGCGCTTTAGGTACCAACAAGCTGGCAATGAAGTGGATCAAATTTGAGTCCTTCACTCTGCAGATGAATCCTAAAAAATGCCAGGGGAGCTGGAACACTTCCACCAGTGCCCGTGCCAGGCTCTGCTCCACCCCAGCCCTGTCCCACCCGTCCTCCTCCAGCAATTTGGATTTACTGAGCTGTTTTCTCCCTCAGCCCTGGCCCAAGCAGAGACACATCTGCCGTAAGAAACCTTTCCAGGACCCTTACAAACACAGAGGTGCTTTCTCTAGGTTGCCGGATGGACACCCAAGCCCGGGACTGAAGCCCACTCCAGGTTCCATGTGCAAATGCTGTTTATTTTCAGTCTAACTCAGTAAAGCCCAGTTCTAGCAGCTTGCAATCCTGATGCTATTCACCAGGCTCTGTCCACCTTCCCTGACACGGATCTTTTCCAGTCCTCCCTTCCTATTGTCAGCCTCTATTTTTAACCCCCAGCATTATTTCTCCCTGCGTGACTTCAGACACTCTCTGGGGACAAGGTGGAATTGCTGAGATGGTTCCAGGCAAAGTGACTCAACTCTCACCTTCACAAGCCACACCGGAATCACAGAAGGAGTAAACTTTCCTCCATTCACGTTTTCCTTTCTCCTGCCCACCAAGCTCTAAAAGCAGGGAAAACTGTGGGGAGGTAAATCCCGTGTCCATCAGTAAGAACATGCAGCAAAGCCATATTCCACTCGTTCCTTCCCTGGCACCTTTATCATCATCTGGATTTACCTCTGTGACAGTCACCTTGGGAAAAATCCTGCATCAGTACCCACTGCTGGTGTAAATGAAGGTCAGACCTACAACCTTCAAACAGGTGTTTCCAGCAGAGGCTCCAACCTGCCAGGCACGGGGAAGCTTGTGAGAGGCACATCCTGGCGGAAAGGAGGGAGCCGTGTTCCCCTCGTGGGGCCCTGGACTGAGTGCCGGTGCCGACGCTTCATTACTCCCTTTGAGCTGGTCCTCCTGGCGCCACCGAGCAGTAATTAAGGACAAGACCAGCACCGAAGCCCTTCAAGAATCCGTCCCTTCAGGGGAGTATCCAAACAACCCACCATTTGTCACCTTCTAATTCCTAAAGCACGCAAACCCAACGCCAACCCAACGCCAA
>JAWWEU010000138.1:5942610-5955507 GCA_035583155.1 Acropternis orthonyx | reverse complement strand
GGGAGTATCCAAACAACCCACCATTTGTCACCTTCTAATTCCTAAAGCACGCAAACCCAACGCCAACCCAACGCCAACCCAACGCCAAGCAGTCCTGCCTCACTCACTGTTCAGGAACGTGCATGCTGCATAAGCCAGATGTTGGCATTATTGGGAATTAAGAACCAATAAATAATCATTAATGCTGCTCTGGGAGCGAGGCTCTCTGTGAGAAAGCCCGGGTGCCACAACGCGGTGTTTACGGCACAAGGGGAGGCAGGCTCCTCCAGTGCGGACCCGGGACAGCCGCCTGCTGCGCACAATGCAGCCGGCGCTGCCAATGGCGGATCACATCCCAGCCCTGCAGCACTCGGCACTCCTCACGATGCTCTAGCTCGGGGGCCAGCAGAACCAGGAGAGTTCCCATGAGCCGACCCACTCCCATGGCCCCACAGGACCATGCTGGCCAACAGAAGCTGCAGTGATACGGAGAGCTGTCGCGCTCCGAGCTGTCTGACACCACTCCGGCCAGCCCTCTTTTTTTGGGATGACTCCCTGGTTTCGCTTGCTGGAGCTGGCAGGATGCTAGAACACACACAGCCCCGGAGACAAGGGGAGGCAGCATCTGGAAGCAATTATCCCAATGCTCTTGTATCTGTCACCCGCTCCCCAGCCTTCTGTAAGGAACAACTCGCACCCTCAGCAATCTCTCCCTCATAAACCAGGAAAACGATTCTTCCCCCTCGTCCCAACAAGGCAGCAAAGACTTTCCCAATGGACAGCACAGGGTGGGTGAAGTCCCTCCTGCCAGGTCACACAGGTGAACTGGGAACACTAGGAATGGGCCCCTGTAGGTACCTGAAGGAGGAAGAACTCCCAGAATAGGAATACAACAATTTCTATGCTCCATCAGTGTCCCACAGATCTCCTGGGAGTTCTGCGGGATGGTCCACACGCCTCCAACAAAAGTCATGCATCTCCATCCTCAAACCATGTGCCTCTGTCCTCAACCCACATGCCTCCAACCTCAAACCATGTGTTTCCATCCTCAACCCACGTGCCTCCATCCTCAAAGAGAAAAAACAAGGAGGAAAGAGCCTTGTCTAGGAGAGCAGGAGCCAGGAGGATCCCACAGCCCTTTTGCACCCTGGCTGCCCCTTCCCCAGGCTGGGGACAGCAGCAAGGATCCCTGTACTCTCCCTGCCATTGTCCCCATCCCACAACGTGCCCGGGCACAACACGCAGCCTGCATCCCAAAAGGTAAACCTATCCAAGAAGAGATGGTTGATGGGCCCCAGGGCTTTTCCAGCAAACCCCCAGAACCCTAAAAGGGTGGCACTCCCACCCACTTTCCCAAGCCCACAGGCTCCACACATAGTGGAGGGAGGTGGCTCAGGAAGATTTTTGTGCCTCTCCTGGATGTTATGAAACCAGGCAGGGAGCGTGAAACTGCCTGCCGTGGGTGGGAGCACCCAGGGCTATGTGAAGAGCACCGTAGGATTCCTCCGTGGTCTGGAAAAGCACGCGGGCTCCCCCACCCCGCACACACCCTCGCAGGGTGGGTTTTCTTCTGGAGAGACCGGGTGAGCACAAACACCCAGCACAGCCCCACATGAAGAGGGTAATTAGGGAACAGCACCCAGCACTCACCAAGTCAGGGCAGAGATCAAAAGCAGCATCAGGCATTAAACCTCGCCAGAACTGGGAAGTGCTCCTGGGAAGGGACTCGTGTGGGACCCCTCCTCGCCCCTCTCCTCCCCTGTGCCCCAGCACCCCTTGCTGCAGGCAGGGAACACCAAGCCAAGCCAAGCCAAGCCACTGCTGTCATCCCCCAGTGCCCCACATGCAGGCTTTCCTCTATATCCTACTCCCAACAAGTCTTCCTATAGCTCAGGAAAGTGAAAGAAAAGCAGGAAAACAGGAAAAACTTCTACTGCCATAAAACTAGCAAGAGGCACGAAGCTGCAAAAGATGAAGCGGTGTCAGAGGGACTCTCTTCTACCTCTTCCCTCCCTCCGCTGCTTTGCTGGGATGTTGCTACCCCATTAGTTCAGCAATTAGCAGAGCTGAGGTGCTGCTAATGGGG
This sequence comes from Acropternis orthonyx, assembly GCA_035583155.1. Classification (NCBI taxonomy): domain Eukaryota; kingdom Metazoa; phylum Chordata; class Aves; order Passeriformes; family Rhinocryptidae; genus Acropternis; species Acropternis orthonyx. The sequence continues at coordinate 5,953,442 of JAWWEU010000138.1, read as the reverse complement.
TGGCAGGGGAAGGGGGGCACAGGGAAAGGGGGAGGACAGGGAAAGGGGGGCACACACCAGCAGGGATGCACAACCAGCTCGCAGCCTCACAAAATTTCCATGAAAGAAGAATAATACAAGTCTTAAACCCAAACACAGCTGAAGGGGAAATTCCAGCTGACTCCAGCCCTTCGCACCTCTGAGCGCCTTCCTGAAATCCCAATCCAGTCAAGCCCCCCTCTCCCCTTGGCGCAGCGAGAGGGAAGGGGTTGTGCATCCCCTCAACTGCACCAGGACAGCCCTTCCCACCTCCTGAGGAAGCATCTCCTCCTCCTCCTCCTCCTCCTGTGAAGGAAGCCAGGAACAATGGGATGCACCAGTGCCAGCTCCAGCAGGGATGGACACTTGTGGACCACCCGCCTGGCTGCCATGGGACAAGGGACAGGCTTGGGGGGGACAGCTGAGGGCAGGGGGCACAGGCACCTGCCAAGACCCACTCCCTTCCCTGGGGTGAGGGGCAGCTCCCTGTCCTGCTGACAGGGGGAACATGGGAGGGAAACGGGGGGACACAGAGGGGTGCAGTGACTGCAGGCAGTGGTCACTGCGGCAGGGACCATGCAGAACACCCCCCCAGCTCACCCCCACAGGAGAGGGGCTGCCAGCTGATCCATCGGACAGACCTTCCCTTACAAAAAAACCACTTCATCTTTTTTTTTCTTTTTAATTTCTTCTCTTAAAATAATTGGCTAATTGGCCGAGGCCCAGGTCTGTGCTGGGAGTGGATCCCAGGTCTGCTCTTGCATGAAGCGCTTATTAAAGACATCACAGGAGGACAGGAGAGGAGAGGGGGGCCAGGCAGAGCCAGGGCGGTGCCCCCAGCACGCTGGAAATTTCCCATCGCACCCAGAGGGAGGAAGCCCAAAAATCGATCCTGGCCATTGCCCACAGCTCAGCTCTGCCCTGAGCAGGGCCTGAGTCACCAGGGATGGGCATCACCCGGGGCGGCATCACCCAGGGTGGCATCCCAGCCCGGGCACCCTGGGAGTAGGAGCAAGGCTGTGAGCACGTGGAAGGGAGGGGGTCCCCCTCCACTCCTCCCTTTCATCCCCAGCCCCAAAGCAGAGCCCTTTTAGGGGAAAGTGTAACGCAATACCTGGAAAATTTCTCCCACCCGCTCTCCGCTGTCGGCTGCCAAATTTAAAACATATTTGCTGCCTGGCCTTGAAGAAACGTAACCTGCTGCCTAATTCCGACACGTTTATTCTTTGGGGGGCAACGAAAAAATTCGCACAGCCGCTGGTGGCTCCTCTCCTTACACCCCACAGCCCTCGGGGGTGGGAGCTGCCAAAAAGCTGCCTGGGAGTCGTCCACCCACACACACCGGAACATTGGGAAGGAATGGGAGGGAGGGAGGGAGCTCTGCCTGTCCTAGCACCAAGGCAAGACGTTTTTGAACCGTGAGTATCCACTGGGGGTACCACCAGGTGAAAGGCCTTGGAATACACAAATCCAGGGTAACGCAAAGCTCTGGAACATGGAAATGGGCATGGATCACCACCTGCCTACAGGAAAAACACTCCCAACTTGGAAGCGGGGCCACCCCATCTCCCCTCACCACAGAGAGACCCAGGTGCCCACGCAGCCTCCACCCCTCATCCCACCACCCCAGCTCCTCACCAGGTGGAATTTTCTGGCAGGGCTGGGGTTGCAAGGGGAGGCTGGAGCAGTGGGAAGGGGCTGGGGGAGGACACAATGTGTTTAGCAGACTGAGCAATCCGACAGGGCCCATTAAAGGAAACAATTTGTAATACAATAATTATTATGTCGTTTCTCTGGCCTCTTTCCTAAGCCTCTCTTTAAACAGTTCGAGGCTTGAGGGGCCTCTAGAAAGCAGATGGGATCTGTGGGGCTGAGGGTGCTTCAGCATCCACGTGTGCCTGGATGAGGCAGATGGGACGGACACATGGGGTGGACGCACACCTGGAGCTCTCCACTGCAGCGGGAGCTTCTCCTGGTTTCCTCAGAGTCCTTGAGGGATGGCAGGGGGATCCCCGGGAACACACCAGGCAAGGGGAACTGCTGCTCCCCGACACTCCCCAGCTGCAGGGAGCATCATCAGACGCGGGTCCTCTCCCTGGCTGGCCCTGGCTCCAGGCTCGCTCCAGGACCCACAGCCCGGCAGCGCGGCCAGGCCCCGCGGCGGCTCCAGCTCGGCTTTTCTGCTCTGAAGTTCTCGGCCACACATCTGAAGAAAGCGGCAGTAGCGAACAACAGAGCTAGAGCAAGCAACACAAATCCCCAGGATAATGAGCCCGGAGGAGGGAGACGGTGGGCTCTGTCTGAGGAGGGAGCCGTGCTTTTATTGGAGAGGCCTAAAAGGGCTATAAATCCTCAGATTCAAAGGCGAACTCAAGCTCTTTCAAGTCGGAGGAAGGCCTGGGATGTGTCAGCCGGGAGGACTAACCACGCCGCGTCCCCTGCTGAAGTGGCCTCTTCAGCAAAGCCGCGGAGCAGCCCGGGATATTACACCCAGATCCTTTCCATATGCTGCCCGCCCGGCCGCAGGCAGGGCACGCCGGCATCCCTGCGGCACCGGGAGCCGCCCGCACCCCCGCACGGGAAAAACCGGCCACCCTGCTCCAGGGGAAGTGCCTCTGCGCCCGTTCCCCTTTCCAACGCCCATGGATGATTTGCCCTCTGAAATCCCAGTGGGAGCGGGGTGGGGGGCTGTGTCCCTCCCTCTTGTGTTTGGCTGAGATACTACATCGAGCCCAGACAAAGACACTGGAGCACAGGACCAGCATAGAAATTCCGGAGCATCCCTCCCCATCCCTGCATTCCCACCCATCCTTGCATCCCCCTCCACCCCTGCTGGACCCAAGGCTGCCAGCCCTGCCTACCAACCCACACACCAGGCCATCCTCCCACGTTACAGAGATCCATTAAAAGGGTCAAATCGGTGGCAAAGAGGAGACGGCGCCAAGCCTTAGCCCTGCATGGGCAACGGCAGACATTTCCCAGCCCTAATGAGAAGAAAAACATGGACATGCTCCGGGATCAATGGGAACGGTGGGAGGGGATTTATAGCTCTTAGACCATGAAAATGCACTTCGCTTTTCTAAAGTACCTACTCAGAAGAGGTTGAAGGGCAAAAGCCAGGCAGAGCAGGCAGTCCCCAATGCTGGGTTCATCCTGCACACCAGGATGCCAGGGGCAAAGAAAGGGATTGCTGGGAAGCAGGATGCTCCTGTCCAATCACCGGCGTGAGGCATGCGCCACCAAAACCAGCCAGGAGCCCCATCCAGAGAGGGCACCCACCCCAGGAACTTTGCGCTTCCCAAACTCGCTTCCCAAACTCCAGCCTGAAGGTGCTGAGACAAAGAGCTGGTGTGGTGTCCCCCAGGCATCCCATCCTGGCACTCCATGTCGGCACCAGCAAGAGCCAACCCATGCTAAAACGGGTAACTCCAATCCCCTCACCACCACAGCCCAGGCCTGGCAGACACGGCACACGTGGATCTCTGTGCAGGCACAGCACCATGGCAGGGTGAAGCCCTTGGAAAACACCAAGGGGAGGTCACAGCTGGACACCAACCCCTCCCCTGCTCTGGTTTCCCAGGCAGCACTCCCCCCTCCCCCCCGCCCCATCCCCATAAAGCCCAGTCCCATGACCTCAGAAAGGGCGAGGAGCCCACCTGGGAAGGGCCGGCTGCGGGTAGGAAAAGGTTATTCCCGAGCAGCCGAGCCAGGGTTATAAATAGCTGGCATTTTTGAAGCGCAGCTGCTCAGCTCAGCTCGGCCGGGGCAGCACTGCCACGCCGGCACCTGAGCCAGCTCGGATCCCGCCCAGGGGCTCCAGCAGGGAGAGCTCACACACGAGAAGCCACTGCTCACAGGAACACAGGGAGTAACCCCCCCAAACCTGTCCCCCCCATCCTCCAGCGCTCCCCAGGGAGGAGGGGACTGGAGGCCCCTGAGCTCCGCTCCAGTCATTCACCCGCAGCGTCTGCGGGCTGTGGATCCAGCCCCAGAAGAACCTGCTCCACAAAAACACAGGGGCCAGGAAAATCCCACCGTGTGCACAGCCTCACTAAGCAGGACGTTTAGCCCTGGCTTGTCCAACTCATCTGGGACCAAGCCTGGACAGGCTGACGGAGGCAGAAGTGCCAGAATTCCAAGGCTCTGGCACAGCCATGAGCAGAGGACTGGGGCTCTAACTGAAGATGGGATCTTGAGACTCTGGTACAGCCATGAGCCAAGCACCAGTGCTCCAATCTGATATGGGATCCTGAGACTACAACAACGCCAGGAGCAGAGCACCAGTCCTCCAAACAGAGACAGGAACCCAAGACTGACACAGCCACAAGCAGAGCACCCGTTCTCCAGCTGAAGATGGGACCACAAGGCTCCTGCACAGCCAGGAGCAGAGCACCGATGCTCCAGCTGGAGAAGGGATCCAGAGGTTCCAGCATAGCCATGAGCAGAGCACCAGGGCTCCAACCAGAGACAGGTTCCCAAGACTCCTGCACAGCCATGAGCTGGTGTTCCAACAAGAGACAATGCAGCAGAAGAAAGAAAATCCTTCCCAAAGGATGGCGGGTATGCATCCAACCTCTCCACAAGCAGGAGGACTGGCCCCAGTACCACCAACATCCCTCCTGCTCTCTGGAGGAGGGTCCTCCGCCACACCACCCGCCCCAAACCAAGAGATGGGAAGGAGAAAAGCGTCAGGGAGCAGCAGCAAAGGCCTGGGCTCTCTCTCAGCCCAGCACAACAAAAGCCCGGCTGCGCATTCCTGCCCAGATGTGACGCCGCGATAGCACCGAGCAAGTCCTCCTCCTGCTCCCCGATCCCAGCAATCATTAATTAGAGACAGAACGGAATCAGCTTTGTTTCTCCCCACCCTGTTCCAGCTGCCAGACTCCAAGTAGCATGTGCTACTGATCGCTCCAAGATGTTTTCCCACCGGAGCCCAGCGCTCCTCGGGCAGACAGGCTTTCCGGCAGCATGGCCACCACTGGGCCAGGCATAGGGTGGCCTGCCAGAGGGGCAGGGATGTGGAGCCGCAGGGAATCCAGGGGCAGGTGGGACCCACAAATCCTACATGGAAAAAGCGATTATCCCCAAGTCTACAGGGGACAACCCAAACAGCTCCTGACATGCATCATGCGACGGGCTGCACAAGCACCCTGGCTCTTGGGATCCCCGTGATCCCTACAAACACAGGCACACCCCGAGCACCCAGTGAAGCTGCTCAGAGGGAGCCCCCAGCCCACCCGGACACACCATGCAAGGGTACAGGCACGTGCCGCCCTCCCTGCCACACACAACCCATTTGGGATAAGGATCCCCGGAACACCTCAGACCCCCAAAGCAATGCAGGGCTCAGGTGCGGCAGTGGCAGAGGGAACAGCCCCCACCAGCCTCCTGCCAGCCATTCCTGGTCCGAAATGGCACGGAGGGCCCATCCGGCCCCACTGCCAGGCGGCTCCGAGGAGCTGCAGCAGCTGTTTTGCTCCGAGAAAGCTCCGGCTCCTTTTACAATCAATCAGCCACCCCATCACGGCTCTTTTTTTCTTTTAAAGGAAGCAGTTAAATCCATTTTATGGAATCCAGTGGTATTTACCCGGCTACTGCAAGAGCCGCAGCCCTGCCTTCCCCCCCGCCTTTTTTTTTTTTAATTTAAGTTAATGAAGTCATTCCCTGGGTGCTCCTTTCCCAGGGCACAGGGAGAGGGGGAATCTCGCTGGTGAAACATGGGCTGGGCACGGGGTTTCTGCCTTGGGGGAGTGGGAGTACAAGCTCTCCATGCTGGGAGGGCTCCCAACAACCTGAAGCCCATCAAAGGGTCTCCCCAGCACACTCGGGAAGGGCCCCACCATTCCAGAGGCAAACTCCAAGCAGGATGAGGGCCGACCAGGCTTGCTCAGCCCAAACCAGCCTCGGGAGATGAAGCAACTCCTCAGGAAAGCCCAGGTTTGTACAGGAGCCATCGGATTCCTGATGGGACCTTAGAACCAGAAATCCTGGAATGGCTTGGATTGACTGGAAAGGGACCTTAAAGCTCATCCAGTTCCAACCCCCGGCCACAGGCAGGGACACCTCCCACCAGCCCAAGTTGCTCCAAGCCCCGTCCAACCTGGCCTTGAACACCCCCAGGGATCCAGGGACAGCCACAGCTTCTCTGGGTAACCTGTGCCAGGGCCTGCCCACCCTCCCAGCCAGCAATTCCTTCCCGATATCCCGTCTAAACTTCCCATCTTTTTAGTTTAAAGCCATTCACCTGGGGAGCCCCCACCTCTCAGCCCCAGGAAGGGGGAACCTCTGAAGCTTCCGCGAGCCAGAAACAACTTTTAATTAAAAATGAGCAGCGTGTTCTCCCTATTTCCCAACTCCAGACACCACAGAGCGCCTTGCGTGCCCCCCGCTCCGGTAATTCCATTACATCTGCTCCGACAAGTGTGATCCCCCGGCTCCAGAGCTCCAGGCCAGCCCTTCCCCTCGGAAACTGCTTTCCCACAAGCACTTTGTCCCTCGTAAAATGGCATTAAAAAAGGCCGAAGCACGCCAGGCTTCAAACCCGGCGCTCATGGAATTCAACGGGACACCATCATGTCATTAAAGGTGGAATAAAAATACCACGAAGGATTAGACTTTTGTCTGGGGGGTTTTTTCCTCTTCCCTTCACCTTTTTTTTCTGAAATAAATACATTTACTTTGTTTTCAGCAAGCTGCTGCATTGCTCCGCGGAGCGAACGGAGCCGAGTAAAACTTTCTATGAGGGGAAGAGGGAGAAGCAGAGGCGAAACGAGCCATTCTCCAGAGCTGCGCGGATGATGTGTCCCATTTCCCCCACCTCCTTATTAAAATACTTTCTGGAGAGGCAAATTCCAGCCTGAAATGAATTTTCCAAACCATATTTTATTAGGAATGCTTCCTTTTAACGGTCGGTACAGAAGCCCACCAGGGTCAATATTTCTCCAAAATTACAGCCAAGGGAGTTGAGGAAGGATTTAGCCAGAATTTCTCAGGCAATTCCCGGCTGTCCAAGGAGAGCACGCTCCCACCACCCCCAGCTGGGCAGCAAAGGGGCCAAGTAAATCCCAAAAGCACTTTCTGTCCCCCTCAAAGCTCCCACCAGACACGATGGAAAAAAAATTAAAGCCATATTGGCTCCCCAAGACCCCTTCCAAGGGGCTCAGAGAGGTGAGCTCATCCCAAGCACAGGTTTGAGATCATTATCACCTTTTTTCCAACAAAAGCGTTCCTAGGCCTAATTTTTCCCCTTTAAAAACCCGGAGTTATTCACAATGGGAAGACGGTGATGATTTCAGCGCTGGCTTTGGGACACACACCCAGGAGCTGAAGGGGAAACATTTCCCAACGCAGCGCTGCAGCCTAAGCCTGTCTTAACTCGATTACGAAATGGTTCCGTCTATCGGATGTGTTATCAGCATCCCTCCGATAACACCGGGAGCCGCGGACCCACCGGGGCTCGGAGCCCACAGCCCCCAGCTGCCCAGAAAGGGCAGGAAAATATTTTCCTTATTTACAGCGACCGCTCCGAGGCCGGCCGGGCCCAGCGGACCACGCTTGCTCCTTCGATCCATTGGAAAATTCCACTTAGCCGTGTTATTTTTAAAGGGTTTAGCTCTCTTTACTCTAAAAACAAGAGTTAAAGCTCAGCAGAGTGGGATGGGGGGCTGGCACAGCCCCAGCATCGCCTGCAGAAGGGGCTTGGAAGCCCGGAGTACAGTGGTGAGAGGTTTCAATGGATCTATCTGGAAGAGCAATCCCAGTCCAACCAAGAGCATGACTTTTCCTCACGCTGGAGCCGGACTTTGCCCAGCACATCAATCCCCAGCTGGGTTTGCTGGGAGAGGCCGTGAAGAGGCTCTGCCTGACACCTCACAACTGGCCGAAATCAGAGGTGGGCGCACCGAGGTGCAAAAGGAAGGGACGGATCCCGAAGGCGAATCCCGGGGATGAGGGTCCGGGGTGGTTCTGCAGGGACACAGACCAGGGGAGTGTGAGTGGGATCACGGGATCACAGTCTGGCCCTGACAGCCCCCACCGAGGCCAAACCCTTCCATGGGCTTTGCCCACGCATGTCCCGGCATGTTCCTGGTTGGTAACGCCAAGGTTTCGGGCGCTCCCCACCCCCTCCCATCCCCGTGGGGATACGGGAGTGGGGAAGCACCGGGGCTGCTGCCCCACAGGAGCAGCCCCATGCGGGATGGCACGTGCCCAGAAAGCTGTGCCGAGGGCGGGCAACGTCTGAGCGCTGAACTCGGGGAGAAACGAGGGTGGGCAACCTTCGAGTTCCACATCAGGGGAGAACCAAGGGTGGACTGAGATCCAAACTCAGGGAGAACTGAGAGTGGTCAACCCCTGAACTCCAAACTGGGGGAGAACCGAGGGTGCACAACCTCTGAATTCAGGGAGAACCAAGAGTGGTCGGCCACTGGGCTCTGCACTGGGGGCAAAACGAGGGCAGACAAACACTGAGGGCCAAATTCCAGGAGAACCAAGAGGGCACAACCACTGAGCTCCAGACTGGGAAAGATCTGGGAGCAGACCATCTCTGAACTGGGGGAGAACCCACGCTGGACAACCAGAAAGCTCCGAATTCAGGGAGAACCGAGAGCGGGCAACCACCAAATCCAAACTGGGGGAGAACTGGAGGTACACAACCAGAAAGCTCCAAGCTGTGGGAGAACCAGGGGCAGAAGATCACTGAACTCCAGATGTGGGGAGAAATGCGCGTGGACAATGTCTAAGCTCGGAACTGGGGGAGAACTGAGCGCGGACAATCTCCGGGCTCTGAATTCGGGGAGAACCGGGAGCGGGCAACCACGGAGCTCCAAACTGGGGGAGAACTGGGAGCCGACAACCACCAAGCTCCCAGCGAGGGGAAACTCGGGAAGCCCTCGAGCTCTCCTCAGTCACCCCGCTGGGAGGGACATCTCCGAGTGCTCCCAACCAGGGGCTCGGTGCTGGGAGCCCCCGGCAGAGCAGGAGGCTGGTGGGACCCACCCGGAGAGCCGCTCCCGTGCCGTCTGATTGCCACCATCTCCTCTCCACTTCCAGGCCTCGGCAGCTTAAGGAAAGCCCAGGATACCGAAGGGAACCAGGGAGGGAGACGTGGTGCCTCTCGCCACCAAGCTGGAGCCGCCTCCACCTCCAGCGGCCCTTTCCCAAATGAAAACCGTATTTTCTGGAGCTTATTTGCCTGCCCCTCGCCAGCACCGTGGGCTCACGGATACAGCAGGGCAATTCCCAAGGGAAACGGCTCTCTCTGACACAACTCCGAGGGAAGGAAAGGAATAACACGGAGCGACGGAGCCGCCGTCCCAGCGCTTCCAGAGCTGGGCACACGCCTGCGTGCCTGCGAAGTTCCTTTTTCCCCCCACGAAATAAAGGAAATAAACGTTTGGCTGGAATATGTGTCCGAGCAGGAAGGTTATCCAAACTGTTCTGTTTCTTTCCGACCCTCAAAAACTCTAATTTTTTTGGACTTTTTTCTTTTTGTTTTCCCCTTTGAGAAATGGAGCGGGGCGGGGGGGGGGGAATGTCAGGCTAAAAAGCCGGAATTCTTTTCAAGCGAGAAGGGGGTCAGATAAATAAACATTCCGCGATGTACAAGATAAAGCTCAGCAAGGGCCAGCAAACCATCCCGGCCACCAGCCACGGGGCAGGGGCGACCAAACACGCTCCACTCCTCCTCCTCCTCCTCCTCGCCCTTCATCCCGGCCCTTTTGCATTGTTCCTCCACGGCAGCCGCGTCCACGTCCGTAGATAGATATATATATAAATATAAAAGCGTATATAATTTGGGGTCTGCACAGACGGAGCAGCCCCGCTTTGTTCGGACCATGGGTGGAGGGTTCCGCCGCCTTCCCTCACGGCCGATTTCGGACGAGAAAACACAGCGGGGGGGGAAAAAAAAATATTAAAAGCTAATAAATCCAAGTGTTGGAGGGGAGCGGCGATCCGGCGGGGGGGAAAAATAAAATAAGACTCAAAAAAAAAAAAAAAAATGTAAAAAAAAAAAATTAAAAATTGAAAAACAAAAGGCGGTTTTGAAAAAGAAAGACGTATTCAAAGAGAGAAAAAGCTGCGGGAGGCAGAAGCATCGTTAAAAGCAGGGAGGGGGGAAGCAGAGTAGGGATATTTTTTTCGGTACAAAAAGCAGCGGGTCCGTCCTCAGCCCGGGGGGTCGCTCCGCCCGCAGCCTCCGGGTGCGATTTATCCTTAAAACACCTCGCCGTTCCCCATTCAGTTCTTATTTATCCCGCGGCTCCCGCACGTCTGTACCCGAGTGGGTAGAACCCCCTCCCAGTGTGTGTCGTTCCCCCCCACACACACACAAATCCCGCTCGCCCCCTTTTTCCCCCCCTCACGTACTTGGGGTTCGCGGAGCTCCACGACACCGGCTCCAGGCTCTTGGCGAGCGGCGCGGCGAGGCGGCACAAGGCCAGCAGGACACCCAGCAGCCACCGCCCGCCGCGGGGCCGCGCCATCGTCCCTCGGCGGCGGGACGGGCCGGGCGTCAGGCGCCCATCGCTGTCCCGCCTCCCACCCGGCTGCCCCCCCCCGCCCCGACCCGACCCGCCGCCTCCGCCCGCCCGGCACCGACTGAGGCGGCGCCCGCAGCCGCAGCCGCTCTACCCCTCCGCGCAGGCAGCGGCGCGGGCAGCCCCGAAGAGGCGGCCAATGGGAGAGCGGCGCGGGGAGCAGGGGGGGGGCCTGGCGGGCGGGCACGCCCATTGTGGGTTCTTAGGGGGAGGGCGGAGGGTTTAGGGGGGGTTGTGGCGGGCCCGGTACCCGGTTGTGCCGGTTGCTGTCGGGTT